>JAOWCC010001589.1:99323514-99823059 GCA_030867875.1 Actinernus sp. WN-2022
TTTTACTTAGTTTTTAATATAATTAGTATTTACATAATTTTTTTAAGAATGTTTTTAAAAGTTAACATATTGTAAGTAGACTTTAGTTTTAGGACACACGGCTCTCTGGAAGAGCATTTGTAAATGAATGGGATTCCGTGTATAAATAAAGATGTATGTACGTATGTATGTATGTAATGGTACTCTGGCGGGACCCAATTTTGATGGCAGGGGGTTGTACCGGAACACACCTCCTATTTTGGCAAAATCTAGATTTTTGACCACAAATATCTTCTTGAATAAAATACTTAATATTGAAGAAGTAACTATATTTCTAGTTTCTACTGACAGAGAAGAACGTGTGTCTGCATTAAAATCAGGTATTCCTATTTTACAACGCGAGAAAATCACCCTCGGAAAAAGGGGTAGGGGGTATTACCCGCCACCCACCACCTCCCCTGACAAAATTGGATCCCATTCGAAATCCTCTTTTGACCTTTTGACCTCTTCCCTAATATTGCTGCTGTGTTTTGTCATTCATGTGGCCTGAAAGTCTGAAACGCCAACTGTTCATGATCACTCTTGAGTGAACTCCCGGGGGGGGGGGGGGGGGGGGGGCTGACTCCTGTTTGTGACGTATTATGTATGTGCCGCCCGGGTGGGTCAGGGTTTTGAGCTCAGTTTGGGCAGGTAGGGTCAGGGTTTTGACCTGATTTGGGCAGATCAGGGTAAGGATTTGAGTATAATTTGGGTGCAGTCAGGGTCGGGGTTCAGTATTTTTTAGGCAGTTTATTTTTTTTAGCTACTATGTAAAAAAAGACATTCTGTTGCCGCATTTTGATCGCCTGCCCACATGCAAGCACTGAGGTTCCCATACATCGTGACGCCGCTAATTCGTACTTCAGTACAAGTTTATCTATGTACTTCATCTGCTGATTTGTTTACCCAATGCCACGTCCCGACTTGAAATGTTCCGTATTTTGCATGAAATCCCGGTACGCGGTATACCGGCCAGGATATATATCCGACCGTGTTTTGAAAACAATTTAAAGAAGGGGCAATCAGGTTTTTTTTTTCAAAAGGGGCAATCAGGGTTTTGGAGCTCGGATTGGGTCAAACAGGGTCAGGGTTTGAGCCTCTTGGCCTCACATACATACCCATTTTTCATGTAAGTACCCCCCCCCCGGGAGTGAACTGACCCTCCAAAATTAAATCGCTAAGATGTGGCGTTTTATACTTTCATGCCACATGAATGACAAAACACACCAGGTAAGATAAATTTATGTTTATTTCGTATTCAAATTCGCGATATTTTCACACACTTCAAACCTTTCGGTAATCATCATACTCATTTCTATAAAATTAAATACAAACACGTTGTATGGGGTCCCTGTGGCGGTGTTTGGAAAATTGGGAAATTATCGGGACACGGTGTTCCAAGACAACTCCAAAGTCTTGAGAAGAAGTAGCCTTTAGCTTTTAAATTACTAGTTGCACTCAAATATCCATAGCACACTTTCAGTTATTTTTTAGCGACAAGAAAGGAAAGGCTGATTCAACGGTAGAGTTTTTTTCTTCCAATATTTCGATCGTCACGGTCAATCAGTTCTTCGGAGAACGAGGCTTAAATAGCAGCCCACAAAATAGTCAGATTATGTTATTATTTACAAGGCAGAGACCATTTGCGATAATTCGTAAGTGGGCGCGTGCGCATGCGCGACAACCCCCCAAAGGCCAATCTCGTTCCCAGAGCCCGCGATCTTCTGGCCAGCGTTTGGTCACCGCTGCCGAAAAACGCGCGGGCTCTGGGAACGAGATTGAAAAAAGGCGCGAACATATTTTGCCAGGATCTCTTAAGGACAGGAATCGCTCACTTAACTTAGTTTTGGGAACTGACTTTTAGCTATACATTGTGATGGAGAACGAGTTTCATTTCACACTCGTAGAATGGGTTAGCCACTTCTTCTGTCACTTTAGCATGGGCTTTATAAATGGAGGTCTGGAGCCACCTATCATAGCTTTTTTGAATATTGGTCAACATTATTTTACTTGCCATTGATTCCAATATGAAGCTATTAATAGGTCGAAATGGCTTTAGACTTAGTTTTGAAGAATGAAGATGGGGAAGCGCCATTAGCCTGCGTTGCGGCTCTGGAGTATCGGAGCGCAGCGAGGGGAGATTAGAGGGATTGGGGCGAGAGAAAAAAGAGAGGGGGACAGGGTGGGGAGGAGATGATGATCATCATCTCCTCCCCACCCTGTCCCCCCTCTCTTTTTTCTCTCGCCCCAATCCCTCTAATCTCCCCTCGCTGCGCTTCCGATACTCCAGAGCCGCAACGCAGGCTAAAGCGCCATCCGCCGATAGATTGGATTTCCCGGCATGCTTTGCGGTTAGAGTGGGCGAATTTAGCTTGCGGTGAAGTGCTTACGGATTGAATGGCTTGGTACTGGGCAAGTTTCAGTGTTCCGGGACAGAAAGTGAGGTCAGTGTAAACTTGAAAGTCTATATTCGATGTGAAACATGCATTTTTGCAAGAAAATTTAGAATCTGAGGAGAACTATTTTTTTCTGTAAGTGTGATTTTAGTCTTTTTTCTGAAATGAAGTAATGTAAACTGTAGTTCTGACTGTAGTTAACTTCTGCCATGAAATTCTTCATTTTTAATATGCCTAAATGCAGTTCAGTGGGATCATTTGTCTATACATTATGCTGTGTGGCAATCTCAGGGCCTTGCTCTTCGACTTAGCAAGACCGGAAATCCTCAAAGCAAGTAACCAGTAAAATACGTCATATGACGTGTGCCGGCGTGAAAGGGTTAAATTAATTCAAGAAATGACAATATAAAATAACTAAAACCCAACCCTGAACCACATAAAAAACCTAACCGGTCAGTAAGCAAGGAGCTGGGTTCTCAAGATAAACTTCTCAAGAAAGTGGTAAGGTAAAAAAAATTGAGAGATTTTCTGGATCTCGAATCCCGCTCCTCCTACTCGTAAGGCAAACTCGTAAGGCAACTAAACAACCATCGTCACTCAATTGCTGTCAAATATTATTTGATTTTAAAACCACTGTTAATCTATGTATTTTTCTTGAATTAATTAAGTGAGCGATTCCTCTCCTTTTTGCCGGCTTTTGACAGCCAACATTTTCGCGCCACTTTTTTACTACGAGATTCCCTCAACTTATGCTCTCTTGTATTGACTTATAAGGAATTTTAAAAATGCATTTTGAATTATCTTACAACTGAACTGTTTCCTCGTTTTCAAATCTAAAATCAGCTTCATTCAAAGGATGCAAAGAGTAGCATTTCTATTCTTGACTACTTTGTTACACTTTGCCCCAGGCCACTCCCGCAGGCTGCTTACACCTTATAAAGGTAGATTTAATAGTTACGCCCCTGTAATATACTTTCCCCCTACGAAATATTATATGTCGTGCAAATTAAAGCATGTTGCTGTTTACTTAGCTAATAAATAGCTTGCAACACACCTCCACATTCCATTCCATTCCTTGCGAACGGTTATGACGTCACAGAGTTCGATCAAACGCAAACCGGCGGAGTTGTTTCTAGGCCGCCATCTTGTTCGGTATCTAAACTATTTGTAGAATCCATTTCCATCTGACGGTAGATACGCTCTGGAATAAGCTTGCTAGATTATTTAGTGTTTTTGAAATTACTTGGGTTATTTTGGGAATGGCCGACACAGAAAAGTTAAATGTTGATAGTATTATAGCCCGTCTTTTGGAAGGTACATTTCGCAACCATTCGGCTCTTCTTCGGTTTCATTCGAATGGAGGGTGATTTCGTAGAATAACTCCCGTTGTCTTCCTTGCAGTTCGAGGTTCGAGACCTGGAAAGAATGTCCAACTAACAGAAGCAGAGATCAGGGGATTGTGCTTGAAATCCAGAGAGATATTTCTTAGTCAACCGATCCTCCTAGAATTAGAAGCTCCCCTCAAAATATGTGGTAAGGGAAGTAACGAACTTTACATTGGCGTTGAATGTTCTTTATAGAGTTCAATAATTTCAAACATTAATGCATCGATCCCAGGATGTTTGATCGACTGTTCTTAGCCTGTTCTTAACGTTATTTATTTTCCCTTCGATCTACCGCAGGAGATATTCACGGGCAATATTATGATCTGCTTAGACTGTTTGAATATGGTGGTTTTCCTCCCGAGTCCAACTATCTTTTCCTTGGCGATTACGTCGACAGAGGCAAACAGTCGTTGGAAGCCATATGCCTTCTACTAGCTTACAAAATCAAGTACCCAGAGAACTTCTTTCTTCTACGAGGGAACCATGAATGTGCAAGCATAAACCGTATATATGGATTCTATGACGAATGTACGTGTAGATTATGTGTGCAACAAACTCAAACTTGTCGAAGATCCACACAAACTTTGAATGTTGTTACGCGATTTTGAGATCTTCTGTATATTTTATGTCCTCATTTCTACCCCTCATTTCTCACTCTATCTTTTACTTTGTTCGATTTGTAGGCAAACGGCGGTATAACATAAAACTATGGAAAACTTTCACCGATTGCTTCAACTGTTTGCCGGTCGCTGCAATCTTGGATGAGAAAATCTTCTGCTGTCACGGAGGTATAAACAACCATTGACATGAAAGCTTTCCTGATATTTCGAATGTTTTACTTATAGGATCCCTTTTGACTTAATAAACATCAAAGAGATAAAGAAGGAAGTTTTTAAGAGTATTTGACTTTATTTCCCACCAGGTCTTTCGCCCGATCTTCAATCTATGGAACAGATACGAAGGATAATGCGACCTACCGATGTCCCAGACCAAGGTACAATACTGAGTCAATACTAGGGAATTCAGCGTAGCTACCCAGCGTTTACTTTAATATTTTAGTAGTAAGCTGTAGGTTTAAACTAAACACTACATCAGCGTTTTGATAGCTTTGGAATGCAAAGTGCTTTCGAATATTTCATGTTTACGAATCGAAGGTATCGTTACGATCCAATTTTGTCCTGGAGATTTCAGCTTCCCTCTCTGCCTATGGCTATGGATTACATTTTATTTAGTATCAAGATACGAAAAAACTTATAATCATTTGTGCAATCGATTCGTCACTAATGCAGATTTGAAAGTGATTTTTCGATCTTGCTAAAGAGTTCGATTCAGGTATACTTATTTGGCTCGTTTTGGAAGGCTTTTTAGGCCATTTCTTGTCGAGGTTTGCTCAATAAATAATTAATGTTGGGGTTTACGATGTTATCTGCCATCAGTCAAGCCAACACTCTACAATACACCCAAGTTCACTTGCTAGAATCCTCGACTACAATTTTGAATCTTTGATTAGGCTTTAAATGAGTCTCACTTCGCATTTGTGTGGCTGGTTTCGTGTGGCTTACCTGCCCAAAAATGAAAGTTATGAGTTCGCAGAAAATATTTATAGAAATGTGAAACACAGATAAGCCATGTACATTTACATGTAGGGATTCACATGTAGCTACAAGGTTTTTGTACCTTTGCTGGAGGGATTTAGTTTTTCCAGGTTTAAAGCTAACAAGGATGGTTGAATGTCGTGTTGTTGTTTTGTAGCGGTCGTCTCCAGTGATGCCATGATTTGAAGTTGAAGCCCTCAGTATAACTCTCTCTTTTTATAATATGTGCAACATTTAAGTGTAAAGATCTGTCCACATGTATCTACCACACGAATCAAATTCATTTCCAAAATCATAGGACAATAAAAAATGTTGAACTCACATCCTTGGCAGGAACATAATTTGCAAGGGCTTCAACATACCATGTAGTCTTACAATAAAATACATGTAACTGGTATTTTAATTCGTATTTTGCAAATGCCTCAAGGCATTTTTTCCTCTTAAGTATAAATACATTTATCTGGAACAAGAACTATAACCTAATCAATAGCATATAGGATTTGGATAGCTTGAATATCTTCAGTGTGTTATGTTGGTTTGACAAATGTACTATATAACCAGGGGTTTCAACAACTTACAAAGTATACAGAAATGATATCAGAGTTGGGGGAGAACATATGATATGCATATTAGTATAAGAACAATGGAAACACTTAAATTAGAGGGCTGTTATTAGCTGAGTGAACCAGCTGAGTAGGCTGCTGTAGACTTCTGGAAACTTCCTTTTAATGAAATATGTGAATAAGTAACACCATGTAACAGTATTAACTGTCAACTTCCATATAAGTCAGTTCATTGTATTAGTTTAGGAAGCTTATTGAGCTTCACAAGTTGGAAGTTCCCATTAAGACACAGCACACATAGACTTACAAGGACTGCAAACACACTTTGCGATTTTAAAATGAGAAGTGATTCATATATCCATTTCCTTATAACTTTGTCTGTTACTTTTTAGATTCTCCTTTTAATCTCTTTTTATGGTGCGATATTGTAGAGAATGCCAAGGGATCAGAAAGGCTTCTGAAAGAAAGACAGAAATACAAAAGATAGGATACAAGTAAAAATGTAAAGAGGATGCTTTTGAGTATTATCTGACATGTGATAGGAACAGCTGTTATTTTTCATTCAGAACATTTCATAGAATTCTAATAAGCTAGGCTTTACTGTTCATGTAACTAAGATATTATCTTTTCATTTTGGAGCTATATAAGATAAATACAGAAAACTACACTGATGCATGAGGAAAACCACTTGTCAAATTGTTGCCTTTTTTCTAGAAAATACCAGTTGGGAAAATAACAAAAACTAATTATTCCTCTTGGCAAGGGTTTCCTTATCTAGGAGAGATTGTGGACGATTGGAACTTTTAATAAAGTATACAAGATCTATTGTGGATATTCAAGTCCTAGGAAGGATGTATAGGAACATTATATCGCGGTTTTACCACATTTTTCTTGAATATCAATATTACTCTATGTATTTTGAAGTTTTGTGTGCATAAGGTTGGTAGCAGCACATTTTATTAACGTGACAATCAATTGTTAATAGAAAGTTTATAAAATTAAGCTGTGGCATAAATGAAACAACAGTCAGTCAACTGCCCTGAAGTCATTACCTAACTCTGACTGTTGTCAAAAATGTGAGATTTTATTGAAGCTAAGATTTTTGTCTTTGAACTGGTGAATTAAAACAAGAATTATCATAATCACTAAGAGCAGTTTTCAAGGATAAACAGGTATCACCTACCCACTGTACTCAATAGTCAACTTCAAGACATTCTCTATTCTAATATTTAAAGTCAAGCACTGGGATTCAAACCTGATCCTTTGGACTTTGAAGCATGTTCCCTAACTGCTAAGTCATATATTAACCATTCACTGTTATTTCCACAATTAATTTACAATATTATTATAATAAGATAATTATTAAGGTGTGTGGTGGCTGTACAGGTGAAAACATATGTAGGTTAAGTACACCATTACAAGTAATGTTAAAATAGAATACAGTAACTGTAAAAATGTGGAGGCTAATAATCAACAGCTGTATAGGAATTAAGTATAACTCTTTAGAAGAACAGAATACTTAACTATCATCACTTAATTGTATTGTATAATCTGCAGCATTTGCCACAAAATGTTGAAAGTTGTGAGAAAAACGTTTCCAAAGTTAGGGGTGTGGTTAGGACTTTCGTGTATTTAGCTTTGAGTTTTCAGTAATTTTGTCGGTTTACGGACTGCAAATGTCTTAGAACTGGAATATAAGATATCATCAAGCTATCATAGATAATTTAAGGGGATTTGAGCCAAACATAAAATATATTTTACTTTAACGGTGAAGAACATAAAGAGTTGACTGACTCCACTGAAATCCGAAAAGTGAGGGAAAGTTGCTTGAAATTTGACCTGAGAGAAATTGCTAAAATCATGATGCAGCCTTTCCAAAACATTTTCAGACTTCAAATTTGAGTTTGTGAGGTTGTCAAAGTTAGAAGTGTAGCTTATAAGTGATCAACAACGGTAGTTTCAATAGTATGCAAATAATCTACTGCAGTCCTTTTTCTTTGATTGAAAAATATGTCAAAACCGCTATTCCCTGCTTGTCTAACAACAACAACAACTTTATTCAAGTACTAGTTAAGATGGAAAACATTTAAAGAGAAAAAGAAATTGTAAAGTGTGCAAAAGGAAGTACTTATGTCATCTGTAATAACCACTAGGCTAATCAAGACAGATGATAAATTACATGTTTATGTTAAAAAAAGGAAATGTCAGGGTAATAGAATTTAAGTATGATGTGTAAAATAAAAAGGAAATAAAAAACAAACAAACGAGACATGAATACAAGCACAATACAACATGTCATGTGATATAGATTAACGTTGTACAGATAGTTTCAGATAGTTTCGTAACATTTTATAAGTAGATTTTTATATCTAAGTTTGAAGCTGGATCTCGTCATGAATTTAAGGTTACCGGATACCTTCGCAGGTCTCTCTCATTAATAATTTTGTACGCGCGTTGTTTTAAAGAAAACTAGAAACCTCTGTAAAGCTTATTAAGTGCAGAATATGCTGAATGGATTTGTTTAAAAAAAAATTAATTGTAAAGCAATGCTAAGCCAACAAACGCAAAACTGACAAGGTTTATAAAAGTGAATTAGCAGCCTTCGGGTTAACGCATAAGAGCAATTCAACTGCACAATGTTAATCAGCATATGACAGCCTAAAAAAAGGGTGTGAGCATTTGTTAATATTTTACTTCATTCAAATGCAATTCATTCTTAAAGTTTTAGTCTTCAATAATGTCCGAGTCACATTACGCGGGATACTCTACGAGGAAAAATACTTTGAATATTGCTAAACGCTCACACCCTTTTCTTTGTCAGTAACTTATCTGTCTTTTGGCCGAGTGTTATCAAAATCTGGCAAGTCTGCATACCCTATTAATTCATTCAAAGGGAGGGTATACAAAGAAAAACTTAGTTGGAGATTTGGCGTGTACGGGTTTTGTGAACATTTCACACGTCATCAAAGCAAATGTCAACACTTCGAACCAACTAGCCAATGACTATGCAAGGACCCCTGGAGCTTCAAAGCAGTAGTGAAATTAGCGGGAAATTGGTCATATTTCATAAAAAAAATTTCGCTCTCACAACAATTCAACAGTTTCGTTGAGTTTGAGAGCCGATAAGTTTCATTCCCAAAGTTTCACAACAACTGCAAGTTGATGTCCTCTCAAGCTCACGATTGAGAAGTCGAGGATTGAAAATGGCCCAGGAGTGAAACTCGGATCTGAATCAGTCATCGCTGCTCGTGTCCTCAGTCTCTTCAAATGACTTGCTAGTTGCTGGTAAGCCAAACGACAGTTTAAGGCTGCTAGCGCTGCTTATATTTGGAGTTGACCCTGTGGCACGTAAAGGGATTATAAAGCCTCGGTGATTTATTTAGTTTCCTTCTAAATACGTTTTTTCTAAATATCTCGCAAGCTTTTATATCTTTTGAATTTTTTTTTTTTCTAAATTGTAGAACAATCTTTAAACTTTCCAAATAATCAATAATATTTTTTAACAAAAAAACATGCCTTGAAGGTATCCGGTAACCTTAAGTGAATCATCTATAGTATTCCAAATTTTGGACCGAAATATCTTATATTAAATTTACCGAAGTTTGTGCGAATCTGTGGAAGATAGTAGGAAGCTTTTGAGGCTAATCTTGTATTGTAAGAGTGTATGTCACTAGTGAAAGTAAAAAATGAATTAAATACTTGGGGAAGCAGACCATTATAGAACTGATACATGAAGAAGGCAGTTTGAAATGTTATTAGGTCTGTAAACTTTAAAATATTTAAGTTTAGGGAAAAAAAGATTAGTATGCGCATCGAATTTAGAGAACGTGATAACGCAAATAGCTTTCTTTTGAAGTATTGTAATTGGTTTAATGTTAGTATTGTACAGTATTGTGCAAAAGTCTTGCAAACACCTCTCGGCAAATTTCGGGGCTTTTCGGGGCTTTACGGCGAAAACGAACGAAAATTTTCACGAACCAAATTTCAAAGGGAGGGTATACAAAGAAAAACTTAGTTGGAGATTTGGCGTGTACGGGTTTTGTGAACATTTCACACGTCATCAAAGCAAATGTCAACACTTCGAACCAACTAGCCAATGACTATGCAAGGACCCCTGGAGCTTCAAAGCAGTAGTGAAATTAGCGGGAAATTGGTCATATTTCATAAAAAAACTTTCGCTCTCACAACAATTCAACAGTTTTGTTGAGTTCGAGAGCCGATAAGTTTCATTCCCAAAGTTTCACAACAACTGCAAGTTGATGTCCTCTCAAGCTCACGATTGAGAAGTCGAGGATTGAAAATGGCCCAGGAGTGAAACTCGGATCTGAATCAGTCATCGCTGCTCGTGTCCTCAGTATCTTCAAATGACTTGCTAGTTGCTGGTAAGCCAAACAACAGTTTAAGGCTGCTAGCGCTGCTTATATTTGGAGTTGACCCTGTGGCACGTAAAGGGATTATAAAGCCTCGGTGATTTATTTAGTTTCCTTCTAAATACGTTTTTTCTAAATATCTCGCAAGCTTTTATATCCTTTGAAAATTTTTTTTTTCTAAATTGTAGAACAATCCTTAAACTTTCCAAATAATCAATAATATTTTTTAACAAAAAAACATGCCTTGAAGGTATCCGGTAACCTTAAGTGAATCATCTATAGTATTCCAAATTTTGGACCGAAATATCTTATATTAAATTTACCGAAGTTTGTGCGAATCTGTGGAAGATAGTAGGAAGCTTTTGAGGCTAATCTTGTATTGTAAGAGTGTATGTCACTAGTGAAAGTAAAAAATGAATTAAATACTTGGGGAAGCAGACCATTATAGAACTGATACATGAAGAAGGCAGTTTGAAATGTTATTAGGTCTGTAAACTTTAAAATATTTAAGTTTAGGGAAAAAAAGATTAGTATGGGCATCGAATTTAGAGAACGTGATAACGCAAATAGCTTTCTTTTGAAGTATTGTAATTGGTTTAATGTTAGTATTGTACAGTATTGTGCAAAAGTCTTGCAAACACCTCTCGGCAAATTTCGGGGCTTTTCGGGGCTTTACGGCGAAAAAGAAAGAAAATTTTCACGAACTAAATTTCGGCGATATTTCGATGAAAATTCGTTAAGCCTTTTGTTTAATCTGTGCGGCATTTCGCAGTGCTCTGCGACAGGTTAGCACGAAAATTCGCTGCACTCTACGAAATATCGTGCGAAATTTCGTTTGGTACTCTGCAAATTTTCGCACAAAACTTCGCTTCTTCGAAATTTCGATCCTTCGAAATTTCGATAATTGCCCGTCAAAGATCAAGTTACTTTTTCCGGCTCACTCGGTCAATTCGACCAACCTGAGTTGTATACTTTATTCGGACTTTGACTAACTGAACTTTACGGCTCCCTTTCGAACGGTACAGCAGGACAACTGTAGAGTTTACTTCAGTTCAGTGAGTATAATCAGGCTAAGAATGGCTCCGTTAAGAATAGAAACCAATGCTTTGAACCCGGTTTGAATCGAAGGGTAATAAACGAAAGGAATGCGTTACTATAAATCACACGTCTCAACTTCGGAAGTGTTCAATTTTGTATACGTTATCCGTATATCCACAATAATATTCAGATACTTCAGCCTTCCAGAGCTTTGTAAAAGTCATTGCATAAAGTTTTCAAGTAAATTTGGACCATGCAGTTATCAAAATATCGTGAGCTGTAAAATAAACAAAACAACGGTGCTCGCTTAGTTCCCAGACCGGCGGTGCGTGGCCCGCTTTAAAGCTTGACTCACTCGCTGAGCGCAAAACATAACACCAAATAAACTTTTGTTTCAGTGTAGTTTCACATTTACGGCAGATCCTTGTCTTGTTACTAGTATTAAAAGGTTTCGGCAGAAATCATTGTAAATGTTTGTGTATTAAAATCTCAACTCTTCTGAATTTCCACGTGCAATCAGTCAGGCGTGAACATGTCAGTCTGAATTTTTACAGAACATCAACAGAGTTTTGAAGCATTGAAAGACGTGCAAAAACTTTTATACTCTTACCAGAAAACTTCTACTGGGAAAGTGCAATTCCTTTTGAATTAAAAGAGCTTTAATGCATCGGATCAGATCAGTCAGTTCGCGTAAATTGAAATTAATTGCGGCCCGCTGTATTTGTGTCAGAAATGAGACACGCGTCTGGCTGACAGTTCACGATTGACGGGGACTTTTATTAATAATCTTGACTTTTTGACGCCTCTGGCACGCAGGTTATTTACCAAAACCATCTTACTGTATGTTTGTAAAACTGTTTGTCATGAATTCGAATTTGTCACGCGTTAATCCTAGTGAAAGAAAGGTTAAAATACAAAACTGGGCAATGAACACGTACGCTTGCAATGAACACGTACGATATTTCGGATCACAATATTTCGATAACCTGGTCCGAATTTTCGTTTGACAATAAACGAAATATCGTCGAAATGTCGCTCGCAGGTTGGCAATATTTCGCCTTGGCATTCGAATTTTCGCGTATCTGATCGATTCTTAGTCGAAATGTCGAACGAAAAGTTGCCCGAAATTTCGTTTGACATTCGAAGGAACAAAGAGCGAAATTCGTCGAAATACGTTTGCATGACTTTTGCACAATACTGTAGGTATTGCCCCATATAATAAGGCCATAAATTAAATGGAGATAAATTAAAGAATAATACAATTGAGATAGAGTATCAATATTGATATGTCTTAATTTTGAAAGTATACCAATGCTTCTTGAGATTTTTTTGAGACTGCCGAAATATGGTCTTTCCAATAAAGACTAGAATCAATCATTATTCCCAAATATTTAATACTATTTACATATGTTTAATATTTTGATCATTGATTTTTATTTGATTAAGTTTCTTTTGAGGAGGGTGAAATATAACAAAATTTGTTTTATCAATATTTAAAGACAGTTTATTAACACAAAGCCAGCTATTAATATTAATTAGTTGTTGGTTAACAATGGATTCTAAGCTTAACAAACTCTTATTCGCAAAAAAATTAATAGGAATCATCAGCAAAAAGGTGGAATTCAAAAGTCTGAGAAGAGTTATGAAAATCATTAATGTAAAGAAGGAAAAGTAGAGGTCCTAGAACTGATTCTTGTGGTACACCACATGTAATAGATTAATGATCAGAGTTAGTGTCAGCAATAGAAACAAATTGTTTTCTGTCCTGTGCTGTTCATTGCTGTAAAATGAAAGGAGCAACAAATATAACACCATGTTTGTTTAAACAAGATGCTATCATTGCTTTGTATCCCCCTCTAGGAGAATTCGAGATTAATGATGCCACATCATTAAACTCCTAGAGGGGATACAAAGCAATGAATCATCTTGTTTCTATTCAAACAAACATAGTAGCAAAGTCTCAGTCAGAGTTTGAAATCATACAAAACAAAGGAAAGGCCAATGTGTGGAAGCATTTCGGCTTTGTTAATGAAAGCAATGATCCATAGATAATACCAGAGTGGCATGTATGTCATGTAGGGTGGTATTGAAGTATAGTGGAAATACGACCAATCTGACTGGTCACATGCGACATAAGAATGCAGCACATTTGTGAAAGCCAGGCCTAGCTTTGTCTACTTTAAAGTGTATATAAGGTCAAATAATTTTATCATTAATATCCATTCTACATCAAGTGAATAGTTGAATAGTAAAATATTTATTGATTTGAGTGCTGCATCTATGAGTTATAGAGGTTTATATTTCATTTATGCTAATGATGTGATGTAAATTTAACGTGGATTCGGGCATTTACTTTCATTTATTTTTCCTCGTGAATGAAACTGTTTACTGATTTTGACAAAATATTTGGTAGAATCACTGATATAAACTTCAAATATATCATAGATCTTTACAAAGGGTCATTTATCTCTACCAGTATGTTTTTGTGTAATAAATGAAGACTGAATTTACGTCACCGGCTTGAATATATTATAAATAGAAACCTCTATAACTCATGGATGCAACACTGAAATCGAGAAATATTTTACTATTCAACTATTCACTAGATGTAGAATGGATATTAACTCTTGGTCATCCGAACATGTGTGAGCTCAATTGGTGAAATGCTGAGTGCTAACTCAACCCTCCCCACTCAGTTCAAGTTTTGCTAGCCTGGGGTAGTTAAATACTGCTGACTTTTTAAGCCGAGGGCTCAAACTTTCTCCACAATGCCATTCGGGTGAATTCTACGAACTGGCCGACAGTAGGTATTGCAACTTCTGTAGGGTTTCCAATGAAATGTGCTCTAATTTTGGAGAAAAATGCCACTGTCAGAGAGCTTGAGGACATCATTAAGTCTGAGAACGGCTGAAAAGTACTTGGTTTGCTTTTAGTAGGCCTTGTGAGGGGATGTCACAGAGTTTTTCCATTGTGTTTGTGCTTTCAGACATAGGAAAACATTCTTCAATGAAATCCTTGAAATCCTGCAGTTGGCAGTCTTTTCCCCCTGCTCAACCTATTAGGATGCGTTTTTGTCACTTTAAAGCAATGGCTTGAGTCCAAATCACCGCTCTTGGTTGTAGGGGTAAAAGACTTATAAAAAAAAACCTACCAGAGTCCCAGAGGGGGGGGCCTTTTGTTCATTACCCAGCATGCAATTGGAGGTGGGAGCAGGAAAATGTGGTAGAGTGAAATGCAGTGCAAACATCGACATGGTTCACCGTCGCTTGGTGTGTTTTGTGAAAACAAACCTGCTGGTTGGAAAGATTAAACAAGGTACTGTAACGACTGAGTGGTGATTTTGTATTTGCTCTTGATTTCAAGAGCGAATGGGAAGGTTTTTTTGAGCCGATTTTCAGCTCCTCAAAATTCGTGAAAATGGAAGAAACTAAACATCGCCAAAACAAATGAGCTTTTCTCCATAGTGAAAGAGTCGAGCGATCCCTGTTATAGCTCTGACTTTGAAGCCATACATCCCTTCGCATAATATCGCAACATTGTCTTTCCAGCATGTCTAAACGTGATGCAATAATTTTTCTAGTAACGGACTAATGCGTCTCCTATTTACAGGCTCAGACAGTAAAGAGTTAATGATAAAAATATTTGACCTTATATACACTTTAAGTTGGATACTCTAGCTCAAGGAATCTATCTACTCGGTAGCAGTCCCTTTCAGCATTATTTGGGAAAACACTGCCACATAATTCAAGCAGGGTGAACAATATTTCTGATGCTATACTTCAGTTTATTGTGAATGACCTGCATCTATTCAGTGTTTTGGAAAATACAGACTTCAAAAAGCTGCTTTCTGTACTTTTAGAAATTTATTACATCTCATTTTACTAATGTGATATAATTCATCCAGAGGATAGGGTATATTAGCTCCAAGTACTTTCTTAGTGGCAAGTGGTAAATAGACAAAATGAAGGGCTGTGTGCCACAAGGGCATTAAGTGACTACTGATCACATTCTATATTCTCCTTCAAGTCCTTCAAGGGAGAATTTAGAACGTGATCAGGAGTCACTTAGGCCCTTGTGGCACACAGCCCTTCAAATGGCCTTAATAGTCACCCTAACTCCTTACTACTTGAGTCAGAGCTTGAATTGAAAATCACGCTAGACCAACAGTAAGCATTCAACAGTCTCTGTCAAACATCTATCAGAATAGAGCTCTTAAAACATGGTAAGCAGTAGCCCAAATTACCATTATTTTGTTAGTTTTAACCGACCAATTTAGTTTCACAAACTAGTTTTTTGTTTTGCAAAATACAGTAAGCCATTGTTACATACATTGTATATACCTTCTGGGAATACTAAAAACAATACTAAATTACATTGCTATTGTTTTTACGCTTTGAAGCTCTGAATCATGCAAAGTGTAACAGTCGACAGAGAGTCTTTAAGAATTGTTGCTGTGAGAAGTAAACTAGCTTGGCCATGTTTAACATCATATGGCTCACATTTATTAGTGAAGCAGTTTTCTAATGTTTTACTTTTTTTGCAAATAAAAATCAGAGTACGTCTAGTACTTGGTTCTAATCAGCTTTGTTTTTCCTCCTGTTTTATCTTAGAACTTTATTATGGGGTTTACACCCAAAGCCTTTTCTACACAAGAAAAACATGCATATTTTAAATACATGCAATAACACTTTGCTTTGAATTCCACCAGAATAGGTAGAGAATTATTACTAATAATGTGTTTCTTTCATAGGTCTCCTTTGCGACCTGTTGTGGTCAGACCCTGATAAAGACGTACAGGGTTGGGGGGAGAATGATAGGGGAGTGTCTTTTACATTTGGCCCAGACATTGTAGCAAAGTTCCTGCACAAGCATGACCTGGATCTTATATGCCGTGCACATCAGGTGAGAAAGGTCTGAAGTGTTTTGCCATGACTTTGCATATTACAATGTATGTGCTGGAGTCTTTGTGATTCTCAACAAGAGGTTCGAAGAGGCAGTAATACTTATAATCCTGGTTCCCTCTCCTTTCTACAACTTATCAAAATGTACCCATCCAGTACCAACCAGAACTTACCTCCAGTGCGTTCAGGTTCGCTTTCGAGTAAACCCAGGGTGCGCTCAAGGGTTTGCTCAATGTTTGCTTGCATTCGCTCTAAGCAAACCCCAGCAAACTCTGTGAACAAAGCAAACCTGAGGGTCTAATCGAGGGTTCGCTCAAGGATTCGCTCAAGGGTTTGAGCGAACTGTGAGTGAACTTTGATGTAGCCAAAGACACAAATCATGAGAGTTAAAACTTGCATTAAACAAGGACTATAGTGGTCTAAGATATTTTCTAGGTTCTCTTCAACATTTTGCTCTAGCTCCAAATGTTTAGAAAAACGCATTACTTAACCAAAATGTCTGTAGTTCTGCCTGGGAGTTCTGCTTGCAAATGCAGTTTTGCACCCAAGCACGTGCTGAAAACATGTTAAAATAAATGGCAAAACAAAGACTTTGCAAACTTTCATCTATCTTTCAACATCTTTTCCTTCCCATCTTATCTTTTGACACCTTGAAGCACCTCTTAGACAATCTAGAGCGGTTTTATTATTGTTTTATGCAGTATAAACTCAAATAATTAACCAACCTTGCAAAGACTTTGAATGTGTCATGTTCGGTCTCGCTTTCATGCTGTGAGTGCGACTTTCGTTCCCAGGTCGGCTTTCTTCAAAGGATGTTTTCGTTTTAATCTATTTATGACCTTGAACCTTTATTTATTCGCTTCTCCAGCATCTCTAAATTTCTTCATCATGTAGCAGTGAGCTTCGACTGTTCTCTCGTTGGTGAAAATAGTGTTGACAAACTGTTCTTGAACAGCATTATAAACATTCGCGGGAACTGAAATGGCTGTGTTTACTTCTCAGACTAATTAAAGTTTTCTTGTGATCATCGCTGCGCCGTTCGATTCGCTGCGCCGTTCGATTCAAGAAACTGAATTATCTTCTAATTCTCTGGTGGTACATGTAATTTGTTTTTAATTTTGCAGAAGTTGGTTTTCAAAAAATATAAACTTTTATGATTGAAATAAAGCCCACTTTGGCTTAATTATTGAACGGCCACTTTGGCTTACATGTAATTCTTGAACGGCCTGAATGAAGCGAACAATATTTATAATTATTGGCCGTTTGTGTGGGTAATAATTTTGCTTTCTCATCTAAATAGTCCTTTCAAAATATTCCTAAGATTAGTTGCATTCGCTAGGTTTTGTGTTCACTAAAATATACATTTGCTTTTCGCTCAGAGCTCAGAGTTTGCAGGGTTCGCTCTGAGTTTGCAGGGTTCGCTCAGAGTTTTCACGAGAGAACATTCATCACGATCCAGAGATCACCGGATGTTAAAAAATATGTGAGGTCCGGTTGCCATGGAGTGACGTCATAGGTCTGCTAAATTTCTGTCGTTGTATTTGATTTGCGGTTTTATTATAACAGCGTCTGGTAATTACTTTATCGGTTTGCATACAGGATCGGCTGTGGTGCGAGGATGCATATGCATGCCGGCCTGTTTAGTTTTGGAGGCTGGACTTGAACCAAATTTTGACATCATCACGTTGCCGGCTCCAGTTGGAAGATTTAGTCTGTAGTTCTAAGAACTGATATGTTCTCAACTTGAAGATCTGCGGTATTCCTTTTGAAAATTTAATGTCAAGGAGCCCTGTAGTGGCTAATTGTCCCGAGGAGTTAGCCAAAGTCCAGTTATCTGATCTTGAAAATGGCGGGCTTTCTGATCGATGAGTGTTCAAAGAGCATTGCCTCTATACTGTCTATATCACGTTTGGTGTTGTTGCCGCCATATTGCTACAGAAACTGGACTCAAACCCAAGATAGTACAGCTAGTTGGTGGATGACATATCAATGCATTAACTTTGTGGCGATCGATTCGAAACAACAACTGCATCGGCAACGTCAACAACTGTCCCAGGAACGCCATTATAAATATCAGATTGACTCGAAGAAGAAAATAGCGAGCTCAAAGTTGCTCTCGAAGCTGCGATGTACCAAGTATCATGCCTTCGAGATGAAATTGAGAACGTTCACAAGCGATCTCGTGAGGACAGCAATGATAAGCAATGATGAGATGAATTAAATTGGTTCTCAGATACATAGTTACTCTGCTACATACAATGTACCTATTACCACGGCATATTAAACTGCAGTGGGGGAGGGGAGGGGAGGGGTAGACATTGGGATTTGAATTCAGATTTATCTTTATCATCCCGACCCCAGGTTTTTTTTCATGACCAAATATATATTTTTTATACCATTTGGTCTTTAAACCTGTCAAATCCCCCCTTATTTTTTCCTGCCTTCCCCCATTCTTGCCTATCAGTCCCTGGGATAGGGCGCCGAAAGTAATCTCAATCTTCTTCAGTGTTGTTTCTGGTTTGCCCCACTTACCTAGGTTGTGGAGACTTACAACATAAATGGCTCTTATTCTTCGTGGGCGGTTGTTAAATCGGGAATTCCTTAAGGCTCAATTCTAGGTATTGTATTGTTTCTTCTTTATGTTAACGATATGCCAGATGTCGTGCGTAACTCCAGCATTTCTATGTTCGCTGACGACTCGAAGTGTTACAAAGTCATCACTTCTACGTCGGATTCTGCCTCCCTCCAGTCAGATTTTGATGCTCTAAGTGAGTGGTCTTCATATAATGAACTAAAATTTCAACCGAAAATTTTTGAAAACCTTCGTATCAGTCGTAAACGCTACAGCTTTGACCGTTCCTACTTCATTAATTTTGACGTTAAGTTAAGTTGTGAACCCACTCAAAGGGATCTTGGTATCATGATTACGAGTGACCTATCATGGAATCACCACATTAACACAATAACTGCGAAAGCAAATCGAATGCTTGGGTTTCTAAAGCAAAACTGTACAAGGGACCTACCTACCAACTCCATAAAGACTCTGTACGTAGCTCTGGTCAGATCTCACTTAGGATACTGTAGTCAGTTATGGGCTCCTCAATCTGTTATTAGAAACATTATGCTTATAGAATCTATTCAACGCAGGGCAACTAGATTTATCTGTAAAACTTTGCCTCGACCTAGCTACAAGGATCGTTTGGTGTCCTTAAACCTTTTACCTATCAATTACTGGTTAGAATACCTAGATCTAGTCTTCTTTTACAAATGCAAGTCTAATGCTATTAGTATTGACATCACTAAATACGTGAGCTCATGTTCTGGTCGTTCCCGCCGTGCTTACTCTGGTTTGTACTTTAGACAATCTGTCATTCCCAGGACGTCCAGCTTTAGGGACTCGTATTTTTGCGCGTTGTTAACTTATGGAATGTCATCCCGGATGAAATCAAATCATCCCCAACTCTAGCGACCTATAAAAGAAAACTCAGACACTTCTTCTTTCATAGACTAAAGCATGCATTAAACCAAGACGACATTTGCAGCTACAAGCTTACATGTCCTAAGTGTTGTCGTACCAATGCTTTTATTATCTGTTCTTGCTAGATCCTTCTTTTGCTTTATTATTATCTTTGCTTTACTATCTTATTATCTTAATCCAAGGGTGTAACTGGGGACGGGTGTGATCGGGTTTTATTGTGGGCTGGGTTACTGGTGCTTAAACCTTGTAGGGGACTTTGTGTCCTTTTGTTTCTGCACCATGCATGTTATGCTTAATCCTTAAATAATAAATAAATAAACGAACGAACGAACGAACGAACGAACGAACGAACGAACGAACGAACAAACAAACAAACAAACAAACAAACAAACAAACAAACAAACAAACAAACAAACAAACTTACATGATTGAAGGTTTTTATTTATTTTTTATTTAGAGAAATATACTGACACCCTCAATCCTTCTCAACAAGAATCAAGTTAAGGCTGTTAGAAAAGTGTTTTTTTTGGTTGTAATGAGAAATGCAATAGGCATCAAGCCCTTGCCAGACAGTGGTCCTCAAGGTTATCAAGTCAACCTTTCTGCTGCAGTTGCTTGGACAGCAAGGGAGACCAAGCTGCATCAGCCTGATAGACAAACTCTAGAAATCAATCTAAACCTTGATTTGTTGATGAAATGTGCGATGAAAAACTAGGACTGTGTTCTATATCCTTTCTGGTTTACCCAGGTTGAAGTCCTGGCATCACTGTATGCCTGAGTGCTTCTGGGATATGGAACACAACTTTATAGTATTTTTGAAATGTGTGATGAAAAACTAGGTCTGTGTTTTATATCCTTTCTCGTTTACCCAGATCGTCACTGGACTAGTTCCCAGGTTTTCTAAGTGATCGGACCCACGACTTTCAGCGCCCCCCGAAAAAGAATGAAAAACTTGAATCGGATATTATTTCTTTTGAAAATACTACTTTTCGCGGAGATTGTGCAAGTCCACTATTCGTCCTTGTGGTTATGGCGAGTGTTTTGTTTTGAATCTCGTTAGCATTACCCATATAGCTAAAGACAGCTTTCAAAGTGTTTATTTGGCTACTAAGCCGAGAGGTTTTGGGAGCTTTTTTCTACTTTTAGATCGATGTTTTCGACAGCAACTGCTCAACTGCGGCATATGTGTGGGTTTCAATGTGCGAGCGATTTACTGTAGAGAGCCTTGTTATTGTGCCTCTAACTTATTTCTGATCGGACACGACACGACCGGCTCGATTATGATAGCTACATGTATAATTAAAACAGGCTGCCCGAGTTTTGATAGAATGTATCAATAATTCAGGTTCGAATGTACTTTCACACTTGGAGATTACGACACTTGAGGCCAAACTGGAAACTTCAGCCTAGTAGAAACCCTGTGGAGTTGCAACAGAAATCCTGTTGCATCTCTGTGGGATATCGTTTTTTATCTCGGTTGCTAAGAACGTCTGGCTTGTTATGAACTGGAGGTAAGTTCTGGTCGGTACTGTATTTGAAACCAATGTTTAGTATACTGATGCTAGGGGTTTGTGAAACCATATAATACATATTTATAATAATGTTGTTTTGGTTTCACCTAAATAAATCATGATATATTTTGCTCTGATGAAGGGCTAATGCTGGAAAGTCACCTGATACTTGCTTCTTGTGCATGGTGGTTAGCATATGTACCTTAATTGACTTTTAGTGATTATACCATGGTATTTTATAGGTTGTTGAAGATGGTTATGAGTTCTTTGCTAAACGTCAACTTGTGACATTGTTCTCTGCACCTAACTACTGTGGAGAATTTGATAATGCTGGTGCAATGATGAGCGTAGACGAGACCCTGATGTGCTCCTTCCAGGTAAGAGCTGATTGCCTGAAGAACAGAATATCTTTCATCTGAATTGAAAGTTGTAGCCTATTACCCGCACGGCGTAATGCCTGCACCCGCTGATTTTAGAGTCTCAAAGAAAAATATATTAACAGATTACCCGCTCACCTTGAAAACTAGCTGGATAACAAGACTTCATATCAATGCTAACAACATCTCTAGTATCGTAGTCCATTGAATTCCACCAACAGATTACCCGCACATCTCAGTGTAAATTTAGGTAAATTTGTTGTGCGTAGGAACATCAACATGTTGATAAATAGAAGTCGTAAATCCATTAATCGACTCACCTCGGCATTTTAGAGTTTAACTCAAAGCATTTCCGGCATCAGGCGAAATTGTTCAGACACGAAATGAATATAAAAGAAAAACATTTGATTCGGAAACTAAACTATCTCAATTTCTAAACGAAAATTTGTCTTTTAGAAATGTTTGGTGCATGTATCGCAAAGCAAAACAAACACTGCTAACTAATTGATTATTCAGATCAGTTCGTGGAAAAATTCACGCTTCTGTGTCGTGGAATCCGAGTGACTTGAACCTCCTCACCTTTGAAAATGGATTCCACATTAACAAAAAGAACTATCCAGAATGTTTTCTTTGGTGGACCTTTTCCATTTTCACAAATAAGTTGAGAAGCTGTGTGGTGAATAAGCCACACTTTATATGCTACCCGTGAAGTTCACAGAGCGTGACACTCTGGTGGTGTTGTGTCAAAAACCAGACAATGTCGAGAGAATTCACATATCAACTCCAAGAATGAGATCTTTTGATAAGCTGGCTTCTTGAAAACATAAGCAATGATTTCAGCTAAAATCCTGAATGATTTTAACGGTCAAGTGTGAAACTACATCGTACAATAATAATAATAATAATAATAATATTTATTTACCCACAATAAATTTACAGCGTTGCTGATGTGGTCGCGCTTATAACTACGCTATTCTACCCTAATAATAATAATAATAGTAATATAAAACTAATTAACTTATACTAATTAACTTATTCTATTCAGTTATTTACAGTAGTTCAGTGTTTCTTTTAAGATTAATTTTAAAACTATTAAGTGATGCAGTTGACCTTAGGTCGTTACCGAGACTGTTCCAAAGCCTCGTACCTCTGTACGTTATTGACAATTTCAGGTAGTTGGTTTTCGGTGTGGGTAGACTGATACAGTGAGTGTTACGTAAGGAGTATGTAAGTATTCTCTTAGGAAAGGCATTACATAGTACAGGAGGAGCTAGGTTGTGAAAACATTTATGTACAAAACAGGCAAGTCTTAGGTTATAGAAGGTATACAGAAGGTATCTAAAGTTTATCAGATGAAATAAGGCACCAACCTAGCGGGATGGTGTTTATACACATAATTATGTACATGTAGTAACGCAATCCGTGTTTCTCGTTACGGCACTGATTTCCTCAGTGTTTGTTAGATCAGAAACGGTTTCAGTTAATATAATTTTATCTTTTGGTTTCATACAAAGCTGAGAAGATTTGGATGAAATAAACACTGACACTAATGGCGATCATTGTTATTTTCTACGGCAAAACAATTGTCGGTGGTTTTTCAGTTTGGAAAAAAAAATTCAAGAGACAACAGCGTTTTTTTTTTACAATAGTGAGGTGACCGCTTTTCGTTGTTTTCGACAAAGGCGATTACTGTGTGCCGCCGGCGAATAAGGGGTGAAAGGCGATCGCCGTAACATTGTGTGAGAAAGTTTTAGTCTTTAGAATTTAACACATTACCCGCACCACCCTATTACCCGCAGCAGCCGTGGTTTGGGGAAAAATTAACAGATAACCTGCGAGTAATAGGCCGGAAATTACGGTAAGGCAGTAGTTTTCTCCTGCCTGTTGACTGACAATGAACTGGCTATCCTAAGTTTTAATACAATTAGAAGTATTGTTTCATATTATACTTGTCATATGATTCGATAGAGGTTTCAAAATCCAATTTTTTGTTTTCTAAGGGAGAGTTTAAAATGTGATCAGATTTAAGATTCTTAGTCTTAGTACCAGTTAGTATACACTGACAATATCAGGTTTTAACTCACGGCATACGAACATTTCTAGCCCTAGTTTTAGTGTCATTCTATGATTAGTCCATATTATTGTAATCGAGTAGTAGATCTCAGATTTAAATTTTACTTCTTAGTGTAAACACGACCCCACCAGCTCTGCTGCCTTCACTCATTGTGTATAAATAAAGTATCATTCATTCATTCATTCATTCATGTTCTTATTGCACACAGCTTTCTATTGGTCACTCTGTTTGAAATCTTTTTAGTTTTTGATGTAGCTTTCTAGTTGTCTGGATCAAGGGTTTTTCAATACAACATCCTATTTCCTCATCATCAACAAACATGGAAACAATTTCTGGCTGAAATTAAGTGTTCATGTATAGCATTCAAGCAATATGGTTTCTCAGTTCTTAGGGTCCAAGTAAGTACACCTAGTGAAAGTTGGAGGAAAGGTACATGTACATACTTTATTTGTAATGGCTAATGTTGTCTTTCAGATTTTGAAACCAGCAGACAAGAAGAAATTCCCATATGGTGGTCTAAACTCTGGTCGCCCTGTCACCCCACCACGTGGACAGCAAGCAAAAGCTAAGAAGAAATAAACAGTGTATATAGTGACTTTTATGTTTACAAACTAAGTCCATTTAATGTAATATATACAGTGAAGACTGTTCGTTTTTGTAGAGCACATGGGCATTTCTTTCTGTCTACCAAGGAATGGCAGTAAGCATGATGTACATTTCACAGCCCACACTGAGCAGTTGTGTACCCGACACTGGTGTTGTGACAACATCCATTCACTCCATCCCTAATAAGATGATTAGCTGTAGTTTGTAACATTAATTAGGAGATATAATTTGAACACTGGGTATGACTGTGGCAGAGCTACATGTATATTTACATAGTTGTAGTGTGATGTATAAACAAGTATTTAGTCGATGTTCATGTAATTTGTGAAACAATTTAATGAAAATGCTTTAATACGAACAAAATACTGGGAAATTATTGCATTAATAGAATTTGGCTCAATAAAATATTTCTTGAACAATATAGAAATTGACCAAACATTAAACCTTAGGAGAGGCATAGGAGGGTTCAGTTTGAGTGTATTTATTTTTTCACTTTCAAATCTTTAGCAAGTTTTTATCTGTACATGTTTTTTTTTTTCTCAGAACATCTTTCTTTCTAATGTTTAGTAGTCACTGGAGCTACTATTCATACTAAAACCTCCAAAGTGCCAGCAGTCAATGTTGACTTTACATTAGCCCCCCACCAAAGTTAATACTTCTGTTCTTTGACTTTATAGTTATGGTCCTAACAGTACAAAATATATTTGGCCAGTTGATAAATAAGGTCATGGCTTTTGTAATGTTTTTACACCATTCATTTTTTGTACTATTTTATGTTAGGCCATCTGTACTTTTTTTCAGTTTCTCATTACTAAGGTTCACTGCAATTGGGTCGGTCAGACAGCCCCCCCCCCCCCCCCCCCCCCAAACTTTTTTTTAAGCCTGGAACCCACTAGGCATGGTATCAAAGCCTACTGTATTATGTTGTCATTCAAGTGCAGAAGAAATTCACCTATTTGAAAGAACTGGGGCTGAAAGCAACTGATTTGCATGCTATCTTTCAGTTTGATTGACTGTAATCTGGAATAAGAATATGCAGAATGATAACCACAAATGACTTATACTGAGAGTTTTTAGCCATTGGAATATTAAATGTATATTAAATATCAGTAACCGTTTGTAGCATACAGTGCAAAATGTGCCTGAACTAGTGATTTCCAGAGACTATTCCATCTATTATTATTGTAGAGTCTAATCAATCAAATTCAGCCTTATATTCCTTTTTTTAAAGCCAAAATATTGGGCTGGTCAGATGATGAGAAATAGAAAAAAATTGGAATAGTCTTAGCAGTGTATTATACAGTGTTGACGTTTTAGTGGATGAACATATTTTACAAATTAAATAGATTTATTTTTACTTCTGTTCTGATTTGCATGTGAAGGTGTGGATGAATAGTAAAACCCCTAGGAACATAACATTTGATCGCAGTGATACAAGTTAAAAAAAACACATTATTTTGTTTTTTGTTTCTTTTCCTCCTTATTCTATCTCAACATGACTTGTATAAAGTAAAATTACACAAAACAATACTTTGCAAAGGTTGTTTTAAATCCTTGATTAATAAAATAGAGATTGTATCTTCACCATATTGGAACATGGTTAGTGTTGTATATTCATTGGAAACTTGCAGAGTTCACTACACCTCGATTCTTGTTCAAAAATCAATTTATCATGTTGCAGTCTTTTCTAAAATTCAACGACATTATTTTGTCACAGTGATGCTTGAGTGCAGGCACTTAAACAGGCAGCCTATTTGGATCTTTAATTTTCTTTGGTCTCATAGCACCATGGTGTATTTTTTAGTGCAAAATGTTGCAAAGATGTTTACTATAAGGGATGGACCAGTGGATGTTTTGGAGCAGGTGGATTTTACATTAGCAGATATTATTTCTGCAGAGGTTTAGGGGTTGGCTTTTCTTCCATAGCAAGTTTTCTTTAAAAAATTTCGTTGCCGAAGGGGTAGTAGGGATGTTTTTCTAACCCCCTCTGCCCTGAACACAATTTCAGATAGTCAATCCCTAAACTTGAATGTAAGTTGCTATGAGGGGAGTCTTCTAATTGTCATGCATGACAATCAATAAATGTTGTAATTAGTGGGTTACAATTCACGCTTCTCACTGGCAACAAAGCTTTTGGGTTTTTTTTGCCCTTAATTTCTCAGTCACAGAAATGCACCCAATGGTCTTGCCAGAAAATTTGTTGGCCAGTATATTGCTGATATGGAGATGCAACAGATCATTCTTTCATTCAAAGGAAGTCTTTTTTAAAGTTAATTTAGTATTAAAAGTGCATGAAATAGTTATGTGTTGTAATGTGCATCAGTGTACCAAGCAACCAAACAATAATACAAAGGCTAAATAGTTCAGTTAGCATAACAAATGTCACTGATAATGTTGTAGAACTATTTCATTTACCTTTATGTGGTTTTGCACTCCTGTTCAATATAATTATTGTTGACAATATGTGGACATGAGTGTGTTGCAAAATGCAAACGGCATCAAAAGGTGGTTCTTCTGTTTGCAACTACTTGGGTTCAGATATAGGATTTTTTTATGGTCCTGGGGTATGCTTTATGAAAAAAAAAACTGAATTCTTGTATTGCTGTGATTTGTTGATAGCCATATGTTTGTTTCCTTTGTAAAATTTGGCTAGGATTGGAGGCATCAGAAAACACCCTTGCCCATGTCTTCTATAGACAATCAGTCTTTGAACTTTTACTGTACAGCCGAGAGCCAGCAAAATTCCACACAGACACAGACACACAGTAGACAGTCACACAGTAGACACAGTGTAATTTTAACTACACTCTTGATAGAGAAAGATAGCGTCTATTTTTCAAGCACAGTCATACAGTCATACCGTTGTAGCACTTTAAATCTTATTTGCTGTAGTACTTGTCAATTGCTCTAAAAGATATGGATTAAAAGACAACCTCAGTCCTCTCATGTTTTCAAACAAGGTCTTGTTAGATGACAGGGCTTGTCAAAAAGTCTTGAGGCTTTTTCGTACTTTTAAAATCTATAACCTTTGTCCAAATAAAAAGTATTCCGTAATTATTGCCATTATGATAGGATTTCTTCATTATTGAATATGAAGTGAGTAATCTTGTAGGGTAATAGCGATTTTGCAGGTATTTGAAAACTCGACAGATACAAAACCGAATGGCTTTAAAAAGCACCAAAATAAGCCCCTGATTACCAGATTTTAGGGGGCTATCATTTTTCTTACAAACTTACGAGCTGCAAAGTTACGAGCTAACAAAGTTACGAGCTAACAAAGTTACGAGCTACAAAGTTACGAGCTACAAAGTTACGAGCTAACAAAGTTCGAATATTTACAGATGTGTGTACATGTTGGCACTTTGTTAGCTCATAACTTTGTCTGTATCTAACATATCTGCTCAAAACTTTGCACAGTCATTCATTATAATACGCTTTCTCCAGTATGGTGTTAGTTTTTGTCTTGGATGATTTTTGAAGATTTTTCAAATTACCTGCCAAATCCTCATTGTGACAGGTGCTAGGGCTTTTTCTGGTGTAATTACTTGTAAACACTAACTGTGCACAGTGGTTCCTGCAATTAACTGACTTGTTATGAATGAAGTGTTTTTAACAGAAGACAGATTATTATTTAATAAATTTGTGAAACCGTCAAATAAACAGTGAAAAAAGTCTTTTCTTGTAACATTAACTTTGAATTACAAAGGCTCATCATTTTCCCGATACCATGGTTGAAGTAACAACACCTGATAAGACCATGGTATCATCAAACATCGGCTGTTACAGGATTAAAATAAGCACGTACTGTCACTTTGGATAGCATGTAAAAATGAGTATATATATATACAAAGTTTAAAGTGCCTAAGAAGCGAAATTGTCGTCATTAAAATTAAGATCTCATTTGAAAGTCCTTTCGAAACTGAATTTCTAACGGGACCTGACACAACCATAGGGGCGGGCTGATCAGAGCCAGGACCTGAAACAACCATAGGGGCTGATCAGAGCCAGGACCTGAAACAACCATAGGGGCTGATCAAAGCCAGGACCCGGCTAAACCACAGATCGAATTGGAATTTAGCGAGTTGATTTTTGTGGAGGGAGGAATACTGGAGGACTTGGAGAAAAACCCTCAGAGCAAAGGTGAGATACCAACAAACTCTACTTGCATATGGCGCCGCATCTGGGGATCGAACTTGGGCCACAGAGGTGAGAGGGAAGCGCTTAACTACTGTGCCACCCCGGCTTCGAAATGAGGAAGAATGACGTTTTCTGTTTCTCGTTCTGTGACTGCTCACGGCCCTCGAGCATCGAATATCGTGAGAGAGCGTCTGTGATTTACGTTTGTTAATCGTGTAACAGGCCACGTGGATTTTCCCCGAATTCTGGGAAACTAATATAATTGGTTGGTATATAATTCATTGCGAATCGCACTTCTCGGTCTTTGATTGGCTAAATGAACATGTCACTGTTTACTCTCCAACCATGGATTTCCTGTTGGAAAAAAAATGTGGGCCAAAGTCTTGTATCAGGACGTGCATTTGCTTACTTTGCAAGGTTTCCTTCTCAATGTGCTCTCTCTGGGAGGCGCCACTTCGTTCAGATTGAAGATAAAGCATCTGACATTTGTAATGTTAACTTTGGTGCACCCCATGGATCAATAATGGGACCACTACTCTTTAACCTAAATGTCGCTGATCTCCATTTAAAGTGCATATAAGGCCAAATTAGTTATATTTGATATTGATTGTACACGAAGTGGAATATAGAATATTTCTTGATTTGGATGTTATGTCTATGAGATATAAAGGTTTATATTTCCAATATTCTAATGATGTGATGTCATCATGGACGTTTCTTGAATTTGTTTGTGCTTGTGATTTTTAAAGAAAATGATTGAAGCGGACAATATGTAACTATGTAAAGAGAGAGAAAGAAATCCTATGTGGGGAACATTGAAATATTTTATAATATCTCTGCTTTTGTTTTAGTGTCTTTCTATTGGCTGAATTTGTTTTGGAATGAAAAACATACACAACGAGCGATTTCATGCATTTTAATTTGAGAACATTAATACCACTAGTCAAGAGATATCTTTAGAAAAAATTGAACCATTTTCTAAATCACATTCATTGCCGCAGAACAATAGATCTTGCTCCAGTTCTTATACGAACCATTACTGTGCAGCTATCTTCTGTCCACTCATTGGATGATGTTAACATAGACCTTAAAGTTAACGGCACCATTACAGAACGGGTTGCTACTACTAAGTTATTAGGATCCCACATTAATCAACAGTTTAAATGGGAAGATTTACGATTTACACTCTATTTCTGACTCCAGATTTGATATTGAATCTATCAAGAATGAAAAAAAAAAATCCCTTTTTAGAAGATTCTGACACTCTCCAACTACTACTCAATTTAGATATTGATCCTGACAGTAATATATTTGTGGATAACTCTAATATACTCTCTAACTGTACCTATCTAACTTCTGTAAGCTTTAATAATCTGCTCCCTGATCAGTCTGATAATTTTTCACTACTTCACCTGAATATTAGAAGCCTAAAAAAAACATTCAGAAGATTTATGTGACTTCTTAGCTACTTTGGACACTACTTTTTCAACTATTGCTATCTCTGAAACCTGGCTAGACAAATCCACTAAAGACATTTATCACATCTCTGGATTTAATTTTATCACGCATACTAGACAACATAAACAGGGCAGTGGGGTTGGCCTTTACATTAATTCCAAATACAATTACAAGAATCGTTCTGACCTCCAATCTAAAGACTCAAAAATATATGAATCAATATTTGCTGAAATTATTCAACCTAATGGCAAAAACGTAATCACTGGCTGTATTTATAAATACTTATTAACTGTTCCTAAGTCTAATTTGAAGAGCTATGGTGACCGAGCCTTCTCAGTTGCTGCACCTAAGTTATGGAACTCATTACCAGCTAAGATTAGAATGAGCCCGTGTATTGGCAGTTTTAAATCTACTTTAAAGACATCTTTTTAATTGTGCTTATAATTAATGCTTTTTATAGTAGTTTTTAGTTGTCTCAGTAGTTTTAGTGGTATACATACATGTACTAGATAGTTTAATATCAATTATATTCTAACTTCATATATATTTTTACCAGTATTCATTGTAAAGCGCCATAGGGCAACTAGTGGATCATGGCGCTATAGAAATAATTTATTATTATTATTATTATAAACCACCTGATGTGAATGTAGATGATTTTAATAATAGCATTAATGACATATTATCCAAGATCAGTTTTGAGAATAAAATTTCATATATAGAGAATCTCATAAACATACTGACGATTTTCTTAATCTTATGTTGACTAATAGTTTTTACCCCTTGATTTCTAAACCAACAAGAATTACTGACACCGGCAACTCTAATTGATAACATTTTTATCAATAATCTAGCTTATAACATGATCAGTGGATTATTCTACACTGATATATCCGATCATTTTCCTATATTTTAAATAAATAAATTTAAGCTTGTTACTGAGACTCGTCCCAAACAAATTCACACTTGCACAATATACCCCCAAAACCTTAACGAATTCTGCACTAAATTAATTGACACTGATTGGAATTTTATCCATAATACCTCTTCAACTAACAATTCCTATGACTCTTTTATTGACTATCTCACACCTATATATAACCAACGCCTTCCTATTAAAATAGTTAACCTAAAAGATCATGAAAAGTCCAAGCCATGGTTCACTTCTGGTCTTCTCAATTCTTGTAGGAGGAACAATTTCCTTTATAGACAAGTGATACTCAATCCTACTCCTGACAATAAAAATGCATACAATAATTAACGTAATAAATACAACTACTTAATAAAAATGGCAAGGAAAAATATTACCATGACAAATTAATATCAGTCAATTCATCCCTAAAACAAACTTGGTCAATAATTAAATCAGTCATTTCAAAAAAACAATCCGATTTCAATCTAAAATCTTTTATGAAAGATTCAAATGGTGAATATACTGACCCAACTAAAATAGCAACAAAATTTAATCACTTCTTTACTAATATTGGCCCATCACTGGCTAAGAACATTACTAAAAGTAATACTGATTTTAAAACTCACATGTTAGGCTCCTGTGCCAACAGTATCTTCTTCACTCTAACAACTCCTGATGAAATTTCTTCAATAGTCACTTCCTTAAAAAATAGTAGAAGTGAAGGTTGTGATGGCATTTGTATTGAACCTATCAAATTTTCAATTGACTTACTTGCATCTCCTTTATCTGAAATGTGTAATTCATCTCTTTGCAGTGGTGAATTCCCTGAAAAACTTAAGATCGCCAAAGTAATACCTATCTATAAAAATGATGAAGTTACTTTTCAAATTACAGATCTAACATCTACTTTTTCCAAAATTCTGGAAAAGGTTGTCTATATTAGACTATCTAACTTTCTTACTAAATTTAGTGTCTTGAATTCTCACCAATATGGCTTTAGAAAAAAGCATTCAACATATATGGCTGTCCTTGAATTAGTTGATCAAATTCATCAAGCCTTCGAAAAAAATGAATTTACAATAGGTATTTTTATCGACATTAAAGCATTTGACACTGTGGATCACACTATTTTATTAAATAAGCTTGAATTTTATAGAATTAGAGGTACACCTTTAAACTGGTTCAAAAGTTATCTGCGTAATAGACAACAGTCATGAACCTTAGTTGTGGAGTACCCCAGATTCAGTATTAGGCCCCCTTCTTTTTCTTTTATATATAAACGACTTATTCCACAGCTCCAAACATTTATCATTTGTTCTCTTTGCTGACGATACCAATATTTTCTACAGTCACAAAAATATTGGTAATCTAGTGAATATCTTAAACAATGAGCTTATCCATGTTGCATCTTGGTTTAATGCTAATAAATTAACCCTTCACCCCGATAAGACCAAGTTCATAATATTTTTTCCTACTAAAAAGAAAGTAAATTTGAATGACATCATTATTTCTATCAATGGTAATAAAATTAATAGAACTGAATGTACTAAATTCTTAGGAGTGATTATCCACCAAAACTTATCATGGAAACCCCACATTCATGCCATTACTAATAAGATTTCCAAAGCCATTGGTATAATTACTAAATCACGTCAATTTTTGGCTTTTAATTCTCTCAAAGTTTTATATAATTCACTTGTTTTACCATACCTACAATATTGTACCCTTATTTGGGCTTCTACTTATCCCACACTTATTGAACCTATCTTTTTATTGCAGAAAAATGTAATTCGTATCATTACTCATCCCCCCCCCCCCTCGTACTCACACTAAACCTTTATTTAATATGCTCAAAATACTAACCATCCATAATATTCACAAGTTTCAGATTTCATGCTTTGTTTTTTCTCACATCAATAACCTCTTAACCTGATTCTCTATCTGCCCTTTTCAAATTTAATTTAGAAATCCATGATCACTTTACAAGACTTAGATCTAATCTACAATACCTTTTTTTAAATATAAATTCTCAATCCGTTCACAAGGACCCAAAATCTGGAATGGTCTACCAAGATCTTTCCGTGAATCACTAAAACCTTTTAATTATAAAATGAAATTAAAATCTCACTTCTTGTCTTATTAATAACTAGTTATAAGTAATTAATGAACTGCCTTTCTGTATGTGTACAATATATGTTTAATTAATTATATACATGTATATAAACTATATATTATTTTTGCTTTGTAACTTGTCAACTTATAATCCTGTAAACTAGTATTTTTGAATGTTTTGTATGTAGCTAGTACTATAACACTTAAAACTGCGTGTCCATCTTTTAATACTCTTTCGTTATCTATATTTATACATAATAGCACCCTGACCCTTTGCCATATAAGCCTCTGGCTTCGGCTTTTCTTTATTGATTTTCATGTAGAAATTGTGCTTTTTCTTACAAATACAATAAAAAATTATTATGATGATGATAATGTTAAAAATGTAGCTGCATCATGTTATGTCACTCAGGCCATGTCCAAACTAATCCGGATAAATTCGAAAACGCATTGTTTTCATTAAAAACGTATAAAAAAGTCCCGTCCACACTAAAACACGAAACCGGTGTTTTCGAATTTTTACACCCTGGAGAGCGGCGGGTGTAAAGTAACACCCTGGAGAGCGGCGGGTAAAGTAACACCCTGGAGAGCGGCGGGTAAAGTAACACCCTGGAGAGCGGCGGGTAAAGTAACACCCTGGAGAGCGGCGGGTAAAGTAACACCCTGGAGAGCGGCGGGTGTAAAGTAACACCCTGGAGAGCGGCGGGTGTAAAGTAACACCCTGGAGAGCGGCGGGTGTAAAGTAACACCCTGGAGAGCGGCGGGTGTAAAGTAACACCCTGGAGAGCGGCGGGTGTAAAGTAACACCCTGGAGAGCGGCGGGTGTAAAGTAACACCCTGGAGAGCGGCGGGTGTAAAGTAACACCCTGGAGAGCGGCGGGTGTAAAGTAACACCCTGGAGAGCGGCGGGTGTAAAGTAACACCCTGGAGAGCGGCGGGTGTAAAGTAACACCCTGGAGAGCGGCGGGTGTAAAGTAACACCCTGGAGAGCGGCGGGTGTAAAGTAACACCCTGGAGAGCGGCGGGTGTAAAGTAACACCCTGGAGAGCGGCGGGTGTAAAGTAACACCCTGGAGAGCGGCGGGTGTAAAGTAACACCCTGGAGAGCGGCGGGTGTAAAGTATACGTCAGCTTACAGGTCAGGTCACTTCTTGTTTACCTGTGAACCCTTAGCTCTAGGTGAGTCGGAACCCGTCGTTTACGTGTGAACTCGTCCGATGGTTAGGATTTATCTTAGAATTAACAACCTGACCTGTGACCTGTACTTTACACCCGCCCCCCTGGAGAGAGTCTTCAAAAAGATCCGGATAAATTCGAAAGCGTATCTTTTTTTAACCGTTTTAGTGTGGACAGGGCCTCAGTTTCAGTTTATTAAGTAGTGTTTACAACATTCGAAGAAGTGTTTTATCTGTAGCCTGATAAAACACTTATTCGAATCGGTGGTAAACTACTTCTAAAACCTGAAACCTTTCCGAAGACAATGTTCTGAAATACGGTAAAAATACGATAAAACATCAGTGTCTACATGAGATATAGACAATAGTGTTTCGTCTATAAATCGGATATAGAACTAATGAATAAAAACATTAGTTTTATATCCGATTTATAGACACTGTGGCCTGGATGAAACACCATTGCCTATTTAAGAAATAGAAAACATTTCCCGTGGTTCTATAGAGTTATAAAAACACGAGCGGGAGTTTAGGAGAACACGAAATGGCAGTGGGAACACGAGCCCGAAGGGCGAGTGTTTCCACAGCTATTTCGAGTTCTTCCAAACTTCCACAAGTGTTTCTACTACTAGCGGTCCTAGCGCGCTCAACTTTCTATGTTTCTATAGAGTTATAGATAAGATACATGATAAGATAGCGGATGAACTTTGTCATTTCACCCGGTCCGGGTAGGGGAAGTCGGTGATCGGTCGTGAGACTAGCATGTTAGTATCCTGTATTATTCCATGCAGGATTCTAGTTGGCTTACAGTTAGTACTCTGTATCATTTGATACAGAATACTAATAGGCTAACTAGAATTTCAGTTTCAGTGATTCGACTTGAGAAGCGGCTTTTTTTTAAGTCCATTCCCCATCCTGTTAATCCTTTCAGTCTAACCAAGAGAGCATATGCTTTCTTGGTCTAACCTAATTTTGAGAACGTTAAAAATAGACATTTCTCCCCGCGCCCCGGGCATTTCCCGAATCCAGCTTCATTGCCCAAGAACAATGGCACCGCAAGTCGAGATTGGAGTAGACATTTTCATACGTACATTTATTGTATTGTCAATCGAAACCCCCTTTATTTCGCTCGCTTCTAACTGAGACGGGTGTGGTAAAATTAACCCACAACACGTATTTTTTTGCTTTTTGGAATGGCAGCTAGATCAACTGAACAACGGTCTTTGAGCAAACAACTTTCACCTAAAATATTCATGTTTTCCAGAAAGATCGAAAGGTCATTTTCCATTTAGACTAAAATTTCGGTCAATTCTGTTAGGCTATTTTGGTTATTCCCAATCTTCGAAATCATAAGCGGATCGATCGCATTCCAAGATCGATTAGCCCAAATCACTCGACCGGAACATTCGTGTTCCTTTTAGTCGTTCCGAGCGGATCCCGTGCACACAGGGAGACCATTTCGGTAAAATCTCGGTTTTCAGGGTGTAAATAGCCCTCGGTAAATGTTTCACTTGTCACAGATTTCAGTACGAGGCTGCGGGATAAATTAACTTTATTCTATTCTCCGAGTAAATAATAAATTTCATTTACCACGGAGCCTCATATTGAAACCTTTGTACGCGACAAGTGAAACATATCGAAAGTGGCTAGTTACCATATTCTTCCCACTTTCGTTCGCAAACTTGAACCGACCACCGCGTCACGGAAACCACCAGCAACTAAAGCGCCCAAAAAATCTGCGGTTTCATAGCGCGTGCCAGATAGTTCACTCGACTGAATCAGTCTATAAATGCAACGGCCCCGTCACATTTTCAGCACAGTAATGGACCATTTTTCTCTGGAAATAAACATTTTTTACGACTAAAAGATTTTTTTTTATCACACTGAGCGGTCATTTTTTTTTCTTTCTATGGTTTGTCGTGCAGGATATATTTTTTCTCTTCCAATGCTACGCACGCTTTTTGGGGGGGGGGGGGGTAGGGGGGTAGGGGGGTAGGAGGTATTTGCTCAACTTCCATGATTATGGCCGATTTTTCTAAAGCCTTTGATACTGTCCACTTCAAAACTATCCTTGATAAAAATGCATAATATGGGCTTTTCTAGTCCTTCTCTGAGATGGCTTGCCAGCTACCCAACTGATAGAAAGAAATTTGTTCAAATTGATGACCAGAAATCAGAATATCAGGAAGTGCAGTTTGGTGTGCCTCAAATCGGTCCTTGGTCCTTTCATCTTTAATTTGTGTTTCCGACTTGCAACAGCATATGTCGTTAACTTCCATACAATATGCTGATGATACTACAATATATGAACATGCGTGCACGTCCTGACGCTTTAATCCAATGTGAGTCTAAACTAAATGAAACTCTTAACAATCTCTCTGTCTGTTCAATGGACTCTAATCTAGCTACAAAAACCAAGTTTGTGATGCTCTCTACACGACAGCTGGCTCAGTTTCATGGCCTTTCTAATCATACTCGTATGATCACAGTAAATGACACACCGTTAGAAAGGGTACCCACCCACAAGCTACTTGGGGTTGAATTCCAACAGCACCTGAAATGGGATGTGCATGTGAGGCGGAAATATAAAACCAACCTGTTCATCTTGCTATGGAGTACTGTCTGTCTTGAGGAAGATCAAGCACTTGGCTCCCTTCCGCTTAATTAAAGAAGTATCTTGCTTAAGTGTTGATCCTATCCATACTCGACTTTAATGACATTGTATTTCATCCTTTACCTGCCTATCTTGTGAAAAAGCTCCAGATGGCAATGAATGCTGCTGCCAGCCTTGTGATAAATCGTTATGTCGATATACATTTAGTTGTAGCACTCGGCTGGCTTCCAGTTATTGAACGGAGAGACATCTTGCCAGAATTGCATGCAATGCTTTAACAAATCCAAACTGACCGTCTTATCTCCCGCTGAAGAAGTATGAACATCGGCGTAACTTGCGCTTCAGAAGTGCTCCTCAGCTTTTAGTACCTCTAGAGAAATGAACACTACAGGACTCTTGTTCAGTCTGCCATTTTTAACAAGCTACCTGCCTATATCAGACAATCAATTAATTCTAAAAACTTTATCAAGCAAACTAGAAGATATCTGATGGCAATGGCAAAGGAACGTTTCGGGCCGTAATTTTATTATCGCAATTCCGTGTAGGTAGGTTAAGAAATCACCATAACTTTCTGCTAAATAATAACCGATCAAATCGAATAATGACAACTAATCGAATCAAATGTATTTCTTAGTCTGCATTATAATGCACCACAATAAAATATATCCTAGCTTACATTGCCTCACCCCAATCCATTTATAATTTATATTTGTGTAATAGTATAACGTTTTATTATATGTATCTATTTATTTTGTTATATCGTATTTATTTTCATCGTCGCAGATGAAGAGCCATTCATTAGAATGGATAGGCTGTGAATAAACCTTTATTATTAAGCATCAGAAACTTATATTATAATGAAAATCAACACGACGGAAGCATAAGTATAAGCCTCGTTCAGAAGCGAAAACCTCGCTTGCATGCTATATTTTATTTACATTGCTAAGGGCTGAGAATGAGCATTTGATTGGCTAAATTCGTCTGCTTTCGCTTACGTTTGACTAGTTTTCACTGCAGGAACGGAAGCTCGACGGAAGCAGGAGCGGAAACGTAAGAAGGAAGCCTTCCGTTTTTCTGCTTATGATTCCGCTTACGTCTTCGTTTCTTGATTTTCACTAGAACGTAAGGCTCCTTGTGCGTCCGCTTCCGTCAGTAGTAGGAGAGGCACCGAATTATCCTGGTTTTTTTTAGGTGGAATACGTAATTAGGAGGTGGAAGCTCATTAATTCAGATGACGTCATGGATCTATTGTCTTTCCTCATGAACAAAGTGCGGCGCTCATTAATTCAGAGGACGTTACGGTTCTATTGTATTGGACTCATGAATAAAATGTGGTGAATACATAATTAGGGAGGTGAATCTCATTAAAGGGGAGGTAAATAAATTATATTTTGCATTGACGTCACAATAGGGGAATTAGTCTCTTGTTTTCATGGACGTCGCATCGATGTTACAGCGAGGACGGGTTTTTTTCGGAGGAGTCTCATTAAATGACGTTATACTCTATTCACTGTGAACGAGTATAAAGCATTTAATAGCTAAACTGCATTACCACGACAACAACAGATAAGGGGCAGGCATCTCATTTATTAATGCCTGGTCGGAGATACATAAACAAATCATATAAGTGATTACATATAATCGGTGTCTGTGTACATATAAAGAATGTAATATATAAAGTGGTAAGCTGTAGTGCTAAGTGTGCACGCCCTACGAGGGAAAGAGAAACAATCTCTGACCCAAGTGGGACTGGAACCCAACGACCTCCAAGTTACATGTCTGGCGCTCTACCAACTGAGCTATCAAGTCAGATGAGAGCAATCGTGGGTATTGGTGCGTTATATGGGGTCACGGCGATTATATATGTATATGTAGTTATGATATTGAATCATGTTTGCCGCGTAGCACTAGTAAGTGTAAAGAATGTAATATATAAAGTGGTAAGCTGTGGTGCTAAGTGTGCTGATAGCTCAGTTGGTAGAGCGCCAGACATGTAACTTGGAGGTCGTTGGGTTCCAGTCCCACTTGGGTCAGAGATTGTTTCTCTTTCCCTCGTAGGGCGTGCACACTTAGCACTACAGCTTACCACTTTATATATTACATTCTTTACACTTACTAGTGCTACGCGGCAAACATGATTCAATATCATAACTACATATACATATATAATCGCCGTGACCCCATAGAACGCACCAATACCCACGATTGCTCTCATCTGACTTGATAGCTCAGTTGGTAGAGCGCCAGACATGTAACTTGGAGGTCGTTGGGTTCCAGTCCCACTTGGGTCAGAGATTGTTTCTCTTTCCCTCGTAGGGCGTGCACACTTAGCACTACAGCTTACCACTTTATATATTACATTCTTTACACTTACTAGTGCTACGCGGCAAACATGATTCAATATCATAACTACATATACATATATAATCGCCGTGACCCCATAGAACGCACCAATACCCACGATTGCTCTCATCTGACTTGATAGCTCAGTTGGTAGAGCGCCAGACATGTAACTTGGAGGTCGTTGGGTTCCAGTCCCACTTGGGTCAGAGATTGTTTCTCTTTCCCTCGTAGGGCGTGCACACTTAGCACTACAGCTTACCACTTTATATATTACATTCTTTACACTTACTAGTGCTACGCGGCAAACATGATTCAATATCATAACTACATATACATATATAATCGCCGTGACCCCATAGAACGCACCAATACCCACGATTGCTCTCATCTGACTTGATAGCTCAGTTGGTAGAGCGCCAGACATGTAACTTGGAGGTCGTTGGGTTCCAGTCCCACTTGGGTCAGAGATTGTTTCTCTTTCCCTCGTAGGGCGTGCACACTTAGCACTACAGCTTACCACTTTATATATTACATTCTTTACACTTACTAGTGCTACGCGGCAAACATGATTCAATATCATAACTACATATACATATATAATCGCCGTGACCCCATAGAACGCACCAATACCCACGATTGCTCTCATCTGACTTGATAGCTCAGTTGGTAGAGCGCCAGACATGTAACTTGGAGGTCGTTGGGTTCCAGTCCCACTTGGGTCAGAGATTGTTTCTCTTTCCCTCGTAGGGCGTGCACACTTAGCACTACAGCTTACCACTTTATATATTACATTCTTTACACTTACTAGTGCTACGCGGCAAACATGATTCAATATCATAACTATGTGTACATATAAGGCTAGTGAAGCCGTTACATCATCATCATTATATATTCTTAGTAATAATTACAAAGGTATATATATATATACATGTGCTGAATTGAAATTAACTTTACAAGTAATCTAGGCAGAGTAGAGAAGCCTTCGAATGATGCCTAATTAGGATTCAGATCCTTAAGTAGTGCTTACACACTCCTGGGAATACATACCAACACTACGCTGATTACGTTACTGTGTTCATTCCGTAACGCTATCAAATATATTTACAGCGACATTCTATTTTGGCGACCTTTTGTTCTTCCTTTGCGGGTGAATACATAATTAAGGAGGTGAATCTCATTAAAGGGAGGTGAATAAATTAAATGCGGAGGTTTTCAATATCTATTGTTTCCGTGAATGAGGTCATGCTTCTATTTTTGGAATCCTATTGTTTGGAGCGGCCATAAAGCCAGGACCGATCAACCCTGAATCCATTCGAAGTTGAATGAAAAAATGTAAAGCGTACCTCGAAATATCTGAAACCCCTTTGTAGCGTAAACAGGAAGAACAAACTACCCGTGATAGGCTCTAAAATGTCTTTATTAATTTCCTTTACAGTTAATAAGATAATAGAACCGTGACGTCATCTGAATTAATGAGCGCCGCACTTTGTTCATGCGGAAAGACAATAGATCCATGATGTCATCTGAATTAATGAGCTTCCACCTCCTAATTACGTATTCCACCTAAAAAAACAGGATAATTCGGTGCCTCTCCTACTACGTCCGTCGCTAGTGAAAGAAATTTTTTTTTTCATAGTACCGAAATAATACGTGTAAAAGCACCTGTTTCCTGACTGTTATTTCAAGTACCTCTTTCCTTTCCCTTTCATGTTAAAGCACCTTTTTCGTAACTGCCTGTTATTTCAAGTACCTCTTTCCTTTCCCTTTCATGTTAAAGCACCTGTTTCTTAACTGCTATTTCAAGTACCTTTCCTTTCCCTTTCATGTCAGTAAAGCACCTGTTTCTTAACTGTTATTTCAAGTACCTCTTTCCTTTCCCTTTCATGTTAAAGCACCTGTTTCTTAACTGTTATTTCAAGTACCTCTTTCCTTTCCCTTTCATGTCAGTAAAGCACCTGTTTCTTAACTGTTATTTCAAGTACCTCTTTCCTTTCCCTTTCATGTTAAATCACCTTTTTCGTAACTGCCTGTTATTTCAAGTACCTCTTTCCTTTCCCTTTCATGTTAAAGCACCTGTTTCTTAACTGTTATTTCAAGTACCTCTTTCCTTTCCCTTTCATGTCAGTAAAGCACCTGTTTCTTTACTGTTATTTCAAGTACCTCTTTCCTTTTCCTTTCATGTTAAAGCACCTGTTTCTTAACTGTTATTTCAAGTACCTCTTCCCTTTCCCTTTCAAAGAGGAGCTGATGTCTACAATATTTTGGGAAGTTTTCATCGATTTTTATAAAGTGTGAGGTTCCGATACCTCTCGAAAATCAAACCCAAAACCTCCCAAAATAGCAGAGAATGGTTAAGAGTACACAAAAAGACAATCATAGTTATCGTATCGCAACATTTCTTTCATTCACTTGATGTTTTGTCATTGATAAGGTTATCGTCCTTCCGCTCGGGGATGACATTTATTCAACGAGGGTTCCGGCGGCACTCGTGAATAAATCCCATCCCCCGAGCGGAAGGACGATAAAATGCTTTTTTTTTTTACAATGACGAGGTTCTCTCATTTTACGCAATATCTCTTTTCAAATCATTAGGAAGCATTGTTTGCCAAGTACATTGTTGCATAAAATTGATAGTGTACAGGACAGGACTAGAAACCAAGAGAGTAAAACGCGGTCGACCGAGGTTCGAGTTACAGGTCTTAACACATGCCGGTTTTTTTCATCCTTTACTTCTTGAGTAAAGCCGGGGCTACACATACATCCAAATCGTCGGGAGCCTGGTACCCGTGCGGCCACATACATAACTTATTAATCACGGACTTACGGATCCCAGACTGGAGCGGCTAGACATGCAACTCGGGCACCAGTCGACGACTCTGTTGCGGCTACACATAAGACTAACCAGTCGGCGACGGCGTTATCAAGTGACAAAATGCTGCGCTGTGATTGGCTGGCGGTTCGAGTCTTATTGTAGGCGACTCCTGCGCGGATTCGATTTCCGCGCAATCCAAAACCAGTCTGGGATCGGTGAAATACCAATCGATGCCGAGTTGGGAGCGGCCAACACATGCAACTAACTTTGTCTTGGATCGGGCATATGGAATCCATGACCGTCGGGAATCGGCGTTAGGGACCTTACGCAACCACGACGGCATAAATCAAGTCTTTAGTAATTACAAAATAAAATAACCACGTGAAAATGCACGCAGTCGCCTACATTTGACTGTTCTCTGCAAAAAAGCCCCCAAATTTCACGTTATTAAAGAACGTGTACGAATGAAAGTAAAACACTCCGTTTTTTCGTTCGGCACGAACGGAACTCTGTTTATCATATTTTTCGAAAATGTGGATGTGAAAATCGATAAAAGACGAATAAAGGAAACGATAAACACCAGCCTAGTCCCCAGGCCTTCTGGCTTGTATTTTGTGTGAGTGGATTTCAAACCACAGGGATCCCATTCACCCACTAAGACTAAATACCATCCAGAATGCCTGGGGTTTAGGCTGGATAAACACTAGCCTCCTCCGCAGGCAACTCTCTTCGGAAATTTTTCGGATTGGGATCCCTGTGGCGAGTGAGACGAAGGCGGAGAGACTGAGGCGAGGGGCAAAGGGGGGGGGGGGGGGAGGGGAAAAGAAAAAGAAAGAGAGATTACTCTCTTTTTCTCTTCCTCTCCCTAGGTTTTCTCCTCATTTTTACCACAGGAAGCCCAATTGTTTTCTTCGTCTCACTCGCCACAGGGATCCCAATCCGAAAAATTCCGAAAAAAAATTCCGAAACAATTTCCTAATGTCGCGAGAAACATTTTTTTACGCCCCGTCGTCACGAACATGTTGGCACAACATCGCCCAACATTGTTGGGCACATGTTGCGTTCGGCGTTTGTACACCATGTTGTGTTGCGTGAACTTTTTGCCCCGCAACATCTGCCAACATTTCTTTTGTTTTCGTGATCGATGAAGCATGTCACGACATAATCCCCAGAAAGAACACAGAAAACAGAGCCATGTGAAAAATAAGAAACTATAAAACAAACTGTCATGCGCTGTCATGCTTGGGATGCCGTAGTACTACCTCACCCGTGAACATTTTCTTTAAAAAATAGCATCCCTCTTCACTCTAGTTATGATTTAGACCCATGGACAAGCAAGTTATTATAGTTTTTATTCAAGCCTCGCGCACTCTCACAGTCCGAGAGCCCATTCTAGGCCAGATTTACTCCGCTATCCATTTCTCAAAAATGGTTCAGAGTTATGTTTCTAATGTGTAATATCTATAATACAGGTAAGTTAGACTTCTAAATATGGATAACTCGGCAATAAAGCGAGTCTATAAATAACCATTGGCATAAATGCACAATGTCTGTGTCGCTAATCTATTTATTTTGCTAACGTATGATTTGAACGAGTGTATGTAGCGCATGTACTGCATGTACTTTTGATGTGACATGCAGGTAGGTATAACATTGTACTAAATATATGTTTTAAATACTAGTCTGCCGCGTATGTACATTTTGGCGCGAAAACAATCGCAACCGTCGTTGTTTCGTTTGTCTTGCTACAATTATTTAACAGTTATCAAGCCTCGGTCGAACGGTTTCAATATCGGAACAACATTTGTTGAAACCAATGTTGAAACATCCTTCAACTAATGTTGTACCGACGTTGAAAGATCCTTCAACCAATGTTGTACCGACGTTGAAACATCCTTCAACTAATGTTGTACCGACGTTGAAACATCCTTCAACTAATGTTGTACCGACGTTGAAACATCCTTCAACTAATGTTGTACCGACCTTGAAGAGATGTTGAAACCGTTTGACCAAGGCTTTAGTAACGAACGTATGTTGGCACCTGAAATATACTAACCAATTTGAAATAATTCAACAAAGGCCGGGCGAACGGGAAACATTTGTGAATTGCAGTGTGAGCGAACGGAAACATTTGTGAATTGCAGTGTGAGCGAACGGAAACATTTGTCAATTGCAGTGTGAGCGAACGGAAACATTTGTCAATTGCAGTGTGAGCGCGAACGGGAAACATTTGTGAATTGCAGTGTGAGCGAACGGGGAACATTTGTTGCGCGGAAGCAAAATTTGCTTGAGCTTCGTGCAAACGAGGAAACATTTTGGGGAAACGCTGAAAATCACAAATGTTTCCGTAACAATGTTTGCTCGTTTTCCCGGGCCTTTAGAACAAAATGATTCACTTCTAGCATCAATTAGTCCTTGAGAAGCATTTCATCAGTGTGGGGGGTGGGGTAGTGGGCTTTGCAAGCTGAAAGCCGGCTGGCTAGGCTGCATCAAACCCCCTGGGCTTTTTGATCGAGGCAATGCAATCATACCCCCTCTGTCCATTTTGTTTGGTGGTGATACCCTCATCAGCATTTCCTGTAAAAAAAAAAGATTAAACAGCTCTAAAGCCCAGCTGATAGACATGGCGTTGCAATGGAAGAGACTGGGCACGAATGAGGTTGGGTGTGGTGTACATCCTACTTACTCTATTTGTTGCCACCCAGTACAACCACGTGATTGAATTCCTGCAAAAGGCTCATTAGAGTAATACCCAACACGTGTTTGTTTGTTTTTGAAAATTAAGCAAAGAAGAAAACTAATATCATGACTGGAAAGAGCATCTCAAAATTAGAAAGATTATCAAGTTTCACAGGATTCGGTTGTTTTCCCACAGAGTTACGAGCACGCAAAGTCCGTAAAAATTACAGTCGAATGTATGCTGGAGGGCAAACGGTCGGTTGCCCTCCAACGGCGGAAAATTCCATACATTTGTCTACAATTGATTCGAATTTTGCATGCTCGTAACTCGGTAGGAAAACAACCGATTGCTTTGAAACTTGATAATCTGGCTAATTTTGAGGTGCTCTTTCCAGTCATAGTGTTTAAAAACCACGTGTTGGGTTACACTCTCATTCACTTACCGTGTGCTTCAACAAAGTCTGGCTATTTTTGTGAGCCAGAGGACCATTAGCTGGGCCAGTGGGACCATAGATTGCTTCCCTGTCATCTACAGGGCCTCTATAAGGTATCTCTCTACCGCCCCCGAAGCCAGGTAGTGCTGCACGGAATACTGGTTTGCTCATCATGTCCCGCGGGCTTCGAGTAGGTTCGGGCGTCATTGGTCTGTAGTAGTCGCCATCTTCGATATACCCTACGGTACGCAAAGAAAGTTTACAAGTATCATCGCGATAACTCAATAAAACTAATCCCTCCAAATGATAGAAAAATATTTCTGAAGGTAATGAATGAAGTAGTGTCATGATAGGAAAACATGTTCAACTCTTTTCCGATTCAGCGATTTCTTTTGGGGAATTTTTCGGTATTGAATGAATATAAGTCTTACGATAGGACTTAATGAAGATCTCGACAAAGACTTAAACAAGCGGTTGACTTGTGCACAAAAAAGAGCCTGCATGCTAGCGGCTCTTCTGGGTATTTTTTTCTCGCTCATTTGTTTTCGGATTGGGCTATCTGTGGCGCGCGCCACAGGTAGCCCAATCCGAAAACAAATGAGCGGGGAAAAAAATACCCAGAAGAGCCGCTAGCTGGCTAGAAGAGATTCAACATATTTGATATAAGTCTCGTTCTATAAAGATTAATATAACTTCGACGCGTAGCCACTTCTTACCTTCTTCATCAGACAACTCGATTTCAAGTTCCCCCGCGGGCCCATATCCAGGATAGCCATACTTGGGGGGCTCCCCTTTAGTACCTCTTTGTCCTGGCGGATGGGGCTCAGGCGAACCTCTTCTAAGAACCCCCAAATTTGGATGCTCCCATGACCCTCCTTTAGTAAGTAGAGGGTCCAAACCTCCAAGCTTAGGAGCAGCACCGTAACGAGGCGAGGGAGGCTCTAGAGGAGCAATAAATCCTCGAGGAGGAGGGATTGGACTTGGGATCTCGGCCACATGGCTTCCCTTTTGTTTCTTTTTCTTTTTCTTATCTTTTTTCTTTTTGGACTTTGTTTCTAGAGCACCCACTGGTTCTGGTACCAAGGAGGGCTCTCTGGTTGGAAGGTCGTTCTCATCGTAAGTAGGCATCACGTGTCGAGGTGTCGGTGGCTGAGGAGGCCTGGGTGACATTGGATTCGGGCTGTGGGGACGTGCTGGCTGACTCCACCCTTGTGGCATAGTTGGTGCGGGAATCCGTGTTTTCTGAGATTTATAAATTGAAACACACCTTTAAGCCTGGTTCATACTAGCGACGCAAGCGTCATACGCAGAAGCAGTGGGAAACCCCCACCCCTCCCCCACACTTCACCCTAACCTTTAATGGTTAATCATTAATAAAACGATGCATATCCAAGGGAGGGGGACCGAAGCAGTAATGTATTTATCATTAGCGGCGCTTGTTCTTATCTCACACTAGTGATATAAACACAAGTAACATACACAAACGCAGTAATGTATTGATCATTAGCGGCGCTTGTTCTTATCTTACACTAGTGATATAAACACAAGCAACAAGAAATATACGCAGACGCAGTAATGTATTGATCGTGATATAAACACAAGCAACATACGCAGACGCAGTAATGTATTGATCATTAGCAGCACTTGTTCTTATCTCACCGCACTAGTGATATAAACACAAGTAACATACACAGAACCAATTATGCATTGATCATTAGCGGCACTTGTTCTTATCTCACACTAGTGATATAAACACAAGCAACATACACAGAACCAATTATGCATTGATCATTAACGGCGCTTGTTCGCAAATAATAAATACGACACTGTCTGCGTATGTTAATTGTGCTTATGTCGCAAGTGAATAGCACGCTTTATTACCGTTAAACACTTTCCTAAGAGCAAGACATTAGGCCAACGATTTAAAAAAACACCACAATTTTCCCCCCGTTGATGGCGCGATTATTGCTGCTCAAACTAATGCATAATTCATGAGGTAATTAGCCAACCACCGTCTCACTATTTGGTCACATGATGAACTTTAAAACCATTCAACAATTTCACCATTTCAAATTTCAAAGTAGTTTGTTCAATTTAGTCTATTTATTTACCCCCGAGACCATAAAGCTACAAATCACTCCCTTCACGTGGTAGCAAATAGGGAAATTAGAAGATACACCAGTAAGGGTTATTCTTACCTCCTCCCTCACGACGTGGTTATTCGTATTGTTATTGTGTCGCTCGTGTTGATCATGAACAATCTCCTCGTCATCGCTCCCAAGACTCGACACGCTTAGCCCAACACTAACGCTACAGTTATCAGCATTGTCTACCTCACTGTGCTCACTAGACGCGCTACCCTCTCCCTGGTGCAGCCGTGCGCTGGAATACCCAAAGTTCTCTTCCTCATCATTATTATTACAATCTATTTCTACAGTCTCGTCAATACCATCCCCAGGGGTGGCATGTAAGTCGTTTATGTTCCCTAGTAGTACTAATACGTCACCCTCGCTTGTTCTCATGTCAAACGTCGGTGCATCAAACGACTCATGCACCGTCTTACACTCTTCTTGAATCCCATCTTGTCGAGTGAGAAGACTCTGACGGCGAACTACGGCAGGGATTTGCTTTTTCTTGCTAATTTCCTCACTTTCATTACTCATTCCATCTTTTAATTCTTCGTTCTCGGTTTTGCTCTGCTCATGACCCTCCACAGGGGAGGATTCTCCCGACGCAGATAGTGCGGAATGATTTCTACGTCTCCTAGGTAACGGTGTAGGGGTTTCGTTTTGCTTCGCAGGGACAGACTGACTTCTCGCCCGACCATCAGAATCTTCGAACACAACCGCATCAATATCCTCTTCACCATCAACTTCTCCTAATTCCACCACGTCCATACGGGATCTCTGTGGTGATTGCTGGTCCCTGTCTTCATGGTCCAAACGTCTACGTGAATCATCACAGTTCATTACGTCGTCTGCAGGCGGGGCGGAAGGGGCAGTCCTATGATTGTAGAAAGTACAATGTCGTGTTCAGTATTTTGTTATATCTATTCATTCTCAGTTCTGTATCTATGTTCAAGGGAATGAACGGTGAACTACATAATGCAGGGCCACTTTTGAAACTCTATATATTTTGAGTGCCGGCTCGGTAGTGCAGTGCATCTCAGTTATTTAAAGAACGAAGCAAGACTAAAATACACATCTAAGTAGAGCGTATGATTTTGGTGACTCGATGGCTCGGCAGTGGATCATATTCATGAATAAACATTTTTTATGACTTCCGAACCAGTGGCTCGGCAGCAGATCTTGACAAGTGGCCCTGTATTCTGTAGCTTAGCCTGATTTCGTACAGTCTCCCTGGTCTCAACATTACTTTTTTCGCTCTCGAACACGCACTCTTAGAACTGATAATGGCCTAGAGGTAGATTACACCGTCAACGTCACCTATCATCATACTGCCAAGAACATTTTCTGAGAGTTAGACAAAAAGACTTACATTCACAGGACAGTTTAACACTTGTGCACAATATATAGCTTGCTGCTTGGCAATATTTAGTTAAGAAATTCCTTGTCTGAGGGACTGGTCATAAAGTACAGGGGAGGGGTTGGGCCGGAAGAAAATGAGGGGTGGGCCACCATTGTCAAGCATGCAAAAAGGGGTGGGCCAACAGAAATCATGCAAATCATTGGGCGTGAGCCATGTCTTATCGTGCTATAATTTCCAACCTAGTTGATAAAAATACAAACATGAACATGTTTAAGAACAAAAAACATTAAAACCCAAAAATGTTAACAATAAGCTAAACACTTTTTTCACTACGACCTCGTTACTTTAGGATTTAGAAGCCTTCAGGGGTCGCTACTTTTGGGAGGTCGTTACTTTCGGGTGGTCGTTACTTTCGGGGTCCAAAAAACGTTAAACTACAAGCTTACTACGGGACTTACAGACTCTATGAAAACTCCCGGGACATTGCATTTGAAGAGCACAAAAACACAACTACGGTAATTCCAAACTTAGTGTGGTTGCAGTTCCGTACTTTAATTATTTTATACCTCTTGATACATCAGTGGACTAGTGTTTATATAGTGTTTATATAGTGTTTATATAGTGTTTATATAGTGTTTATATAGTGTTTATATAGTGTTTATATAGCGTTTATATAGCGTTTATATAGCGTTTATATAGCGTTTATATAGCGTTTATATAGCGTTTATATAGCGTTTATATAGCGTTTATATAGCGTTTATATAGCGTTTATATAGTGTTTATATAGTGTTTATATAGTGTTTATATAGTGTTTATATAGTGTTTATATAGTGTTTATATAGTGTTTATATAGTGTTTATATAGTGTTTATATAGTGTTTATATAGTGTTTATATAGTGTTTATATAGTGTTTATATAGTGTTTATATAGTGTTTATATAGTGTTTATATAGTGTTTATATAGTGTTTATATAGTGTTTATATAGTGTTTATATAGTGTTTATATAGTGTTTATATAGTGTTTATATAGTGTTTATATAGTGTTTATGTCGCAGTTCGTGCACAGGCGTTACATTACAGTTGTCGGTGATTCAGTAATAAATGCTTAAAAACACTTTACAGTAAAAGGTCGTTACTTTCGGGGGGTCGCTACTTTCGGGATTTCTTAGCAGCCCCAAATTTTATCTTTACTTTCGGGGGGTCGTTACTTTCAGTATGTCGTTACTTTGGGAACTTTATAGTATATAAACTTGGTTGCAAATTTTCATAAGCTGGAATTATCAGTACAATACAATGTCTGTCCTTTTCTGTTAGACTGCAATCTAATCAGAATACTATATGCTTGAAGCATCATCATCAGTGAAATCGCCTTCAGTATACGTGTCACTGTCTACTATTATCAGTACAATACAATGTCTGTCCTCTTCTGTTAGACTGCAATCTAATCAGAATACTATATGCTTGAAGCATCATCATCAGTGAAATCGCCATCAGTATACGTGTCACTGTCTATTATTATCAGTGCAATACAATGTCTGTCCTTTTCTGTTAGACTGCAATCTAATCAGAATAATATATGCTTGAAGCATCATCATCAGTGACATCGCCTTCAGTATACGTGTCACTGTCTACTATTATCAGTACAATACAATGTCTGTCCTTTTCTGTTAGACTGCAATCTAATCAGAATACTATATGCTTGAAGCATCATCATCAGTGACATCGCCTTCAGTATACGTGTCACTGTCTATTATTATCAGTACAATACAATGTCTGTCCTTTTCTGTTAGACTGCAATCTAATCAGAATACTATATGCTTGAAGCATCATCATCAGTGACATCGCCTTCAGTATACGTGTCACTGTCTATTATTATCAGTACAATACGATGTCTGTCCTTTTCTGTTAGACTGCAATCTAATCAGAATACTATATGCTTGAAGCATCATCATCAGTGAAATCGCCTTCAGTATACGTGTCACTGTCTATTATTATCAGTACAATACGATGTCTGTCCTTTTCTGTTAGACTGCAATCTAATCAGAATACTATATGCTTGAAGCATCATCATTAGTGAAATCGCCTTCAGTATGTACGTGTCACTGTCTATTATTATCAGTACAATACAATGTCTGTCCTTTTCTGTTAGACTGCAATCTAATCAGAATACTATATGCTTGAAGCATCATCATCAGTGAAATCGCCTTCAGTATACGTGTCACTGTCTATTATTATCAGTACAATACAATGTCTGTCCTTTTCTGTTAGACTGCAATCTAATCAGAATACTATATGCTTGAAGCATCAACATCAGTGAAATCGCCTTCAGTATACGTGTCACTGTCTATTGTATTTATAAATGCAGGGGGGGGGGGGGGGGGGGGCGGCGGTCACGTGTTCGTGTGCAAGCATCCAAGGGTTTACGACTGCACGCATATTCCCGTGCAATTATTGTATTTTGTAAATTAAAACTTGTTTTAATTTGGCGTGGTTTTTTAGGTCTCTAATTATATACGGCACTAGTGTGGGATAGAGCTGGCATCAGACCTGGTTTGAACCAGTTCTAGAACTGACGCTTTTCATTTCAGAACTGGCTGAGAAGACCTGTCGGTTGGTGTAAATGCAAAGTGCCCTTAGTCGTATGTTCGATAAAACAGCGATGCTCCGTGCTCAGCTTTTAGGCAGTACCGTGCCAATTTCTTGCGTACATTATTTTATGGGTATTTTCACAAAGAATGCAAAGATTCCTGCCAACTTTCCTTTCAGTTTGACATCAGCGTACAAAGCCACCCCCTCCTCAGCCCTATGATGGAGCCAGATTAATTTAGTACAATCAACTTAAGCCGCAATGATTCTTACCTGTTATCCACAAAGGCCTCAACTCGCGAGCTTTTTATGCCTGAAGCGATAAGCTCGGTTCTGTTGTTCTGATTATTGTGTTCAGTGTTGAGCTGCTCCTGGTACTGTGGATGGACACTAAGGATCATCATACAATAATACAACTGCTTCGACTTGATGTAATCCACAGCAGTCGAGCCAGAACTGTCAACAGTCCACAGGTTAGCTGCAAACCAAACCAACATCAATCAACTTCAACTCAAAAACAATACTACCCCGGTTCCAGAGGTGATGGCCTTTGTTCTCTTCTATTCAGGTACATGTATTTCCTTCCTCTCTTGCACTCTTGTGTTATTGTGTTAAGGCCTCTGGATTCCAGTGTAAACTATTACAGAAGTACACTTGGCTAATCTGACTTTTTTGATCACTTTTCAAGGACAAGTGGTTGTTTGGGATAGACAGTTGGGGAGTAACAAATTAAGGTGTACTAAGCCCTACGAGGTTATTATTGATTTAAAATCTCTCAATTAAGTTCGCACATGCAAAATCTTTGGCTGTTCGATTTTTGAGAAAATTCCCAAGACCCAAAGATTTTAACTCAATACAAAAGCAAAATATTGTCAAATTCCCATAAGTTTGTGATGTAATACCGGGAAGTGACCCTTTCTGCTAGTGCCCGACCAACATTAAAGGACGTGGTGGATATGCGAATTTATTTGCGTGATTAAGGGTTGAATAACACCCAAAAAATTTTTTTTTTGCCTATCTATATGTACTCAATTCAGAGATTTAAAATCAATAATAACCTCGTAGGGCCTATGTACACTTTAAGAGTTTTGCTGGAATATAAACGTTTAACGTTTTACTGAAAAACATTGTTTAATGCACTGAAACTGAACGGCTGTTTGTATACCGTGCACACATAGAACTAAGCAACAAATTTATCTTGCTTAGTGATGTGAAAAAACAGTGGATAAATGCAGAAGGGATAAAATATGTACCTCCAACATCTAGCAGGAAGTTGACAATTTCAGCATGTCCACATAGGGCAGCAAGATGAAGTGGAGTCCTGCCTTTAGAGTCTACTGCGAGGAGACAGTCATTGCCACATACGTCCAGTACTAATTCACAGGCAGGTAAACAACCTGGAAAAGAGAAAGAAGACTGGTTGATAAAGTAAAGTCACTTTAATTATAGAGGTCGCATGTTTACTTTACAGCTAACATGTAGCTCAGTAATCTTCCACATGGCCCTCTGTTGATGATGATGAAAGATTTTACGTCGTTATCCGAGAAGACGTGAAGGTTTAACCTTCTAAAAGACAGAAAACAATAAGTTAAAATCGGAAACACTGAGTCTAGCCAAAAACCAATAACCTGTGGTATACCACAGAGATCTACCCTAGGTCCTTTACTGTTTCTACTATAATATATAAATGACCTACCAAACTCTTCAAAGAAATTATTATTAAGAATATTTGCAGATGACACTAATATTTTTTATTCCTCAAGTAATCTTAGAGAATTAGAAATAGTTATCAACGAAGAGCTCTCCAATGTTCTAAAATACTGCACGGCTAATAAATTGTCAATTAATTTCAAGAAAACAAATTATATGCTAATAACATCTCCTAGAAAAAAACTTAGTATATCAATAACTGTATGCAACATCGAACAGAAAGCACAAATCAAGTATCTGGGGGTTTTCATTGATGAAAGTCTAAAATGGGATATGCAAATCACACATGTCAATAATAAGTTAGCCAAAAATACAGGGATCATCTTTAAGCTACAACATTATGTTTCAATAGGTACTCTTAAGCACTTGTATTATACCCTAATTTACCCTTATTTACATTATGGATTAATGAGCTGGGGCACTGCTTGCCAGTCTAGGCTAAATACAGTTAAAACAAAACAAAACAAATGTATCCGATCCATTTTATTTGCCAACAGCAGAGAAAGTGCAACAATAATTATACTATAAGCTCTTAGAAGTCCTTAAATTGGAAAATGTCTTCAACCTTAAAATATATTCTCTTGTCTACAAAATTAAGTATGTTAAAGTTAATATCCCATCAGCTTTCCTTGACCGCTTCTGATATTCACCCATGATTATAGCACTAGATATTCTACCAATCAAAACCTATACAGACCAGTATCCCGAACAAATCATGGGCTAACTAGATTTAAAGCCATTTCATCAAGGGTGTGGGAAAAATCCCACTAGCAATTAAACACCTCCCCTATAATAGCTTTAAAAACCAATACAAAATATTGTTACTTGATAACCAGAACTAACCATGTATGGCATACCCAAATTCTATCTGAAGCAGTAATAGCATATTAACCAATATTGTATGTACAATATTTTATCACCTTTTTTTCTCTCTATTTTATAGTATTGATTCTTTTCCTCAACTATCTATTTTCACTGTGGTAGCAGCCAACACGAAAGCTTCAACTACTTTGGCCACTACGCACATATCATCTAAAATTAAAATAATTATGCTCTGTAATCTATTAAGTTTTCTACTGCTGTAACAACGTTTTGTACAATTATGAAAATAGTGTGAATAAAAAAATAAATAAAAAATCTTGAATCACAGTTGGATTATGTAAAGGCAGCACCTTCTCCTCAGTTATTTTAAGACCCTGAGTGTTAGTCCAGCCGGGGTTTAAACCTGTGACCTACCGCACAACAGACCAGTGCTTTACCACTAAGCTAACCAAGGGGCAGATACGGTAGGACTAATGCAGTGTAATTGACTGAGATTGACAGACGTCAAAGCAAAATAATACCGTAACTTCATCTTTAGAGCTCTATCTTCTGATGCCTTCATCAGCTACATCATTCCACATGTAAATTAATCTCAAGCAACAACTTTGTTTGTCAATCTAAAGGTTAAAGGTTCTCATATCACTGCCCTCTGTCTGTCACTGCTATTAGTGACTTGAGTTGTAAAACTCGGGAGTCTGTAATTCAAGTAGTGCAACTACAAAAGCCTACTTCTCAATCACAGTCACCAGCTACTCCAAAAGTTACATTTTGTTGCCCCGAAAAGCTACCTTATACTTGCAGTCATTCCAGTGAAATATGTGGGATACCTTGTTCAGCTGCAGTGTGCAAGACATTCATATTTTCACTGTCACATAGCAGTCCTGATTCACTTGTCAGTAGATCCTGTAGATAAAACAATAATATTATAATGCATTATCCCATTTTTCTGGGGCAGAAGTTTCACATTTGTGCTAGCTCTTCATTAATTGTAACTTTCCACTGAGGGCTAATTAGACTGTTGTGCATTCATCATTTTATACTGGACAGTTCCAATACAATGTAGTTCATATGACCAGTGGTTGAAATGGAGATATATAGTATTATCATTAAAAACAATATTTGAATATATTATTACTCACTTTCAGGCACTCTAAGGTGCCAGTTCTGTTGACAGCCCAGTGAATGACTGTCTTCCCTTTCAGATCCTGTTGTTCATACAAAGCATCATCTCTAGGGTCAACACTTGAAAGAGCTGACTTGAAAGCATTGAGATTTTGAAGTTGTTCAAAATGACATGCCCACATTGCAGGTGTGAGTCCTTCGCAGTCCATTGCATTAATATTAGCTCCATGTTGTAGTAATAGCTAAAAAGGAGAAATAATCCCAGTTTATTACAACATAGTTAATATATTCAGTGATTCATTTTGCCCTCAGCCTTTGGCAATTTGCTGAAATATTTTGTAAATGTATGGAGACATCTTAGTCAATTAGGTCGAATTGTCTATAATAAAAAAAATATTTTTCTTCATGCAATAAAATATTTTTTTATTTGCTTACAAGTTGTTTTTGTTCACAAAATATATCAGCAGGCCCAGGATCTGAGTGGTCTAGCTGGTTTACTTCCATATTTATTGATTCAGGTCATTCCCAAAAAAATTGGTGTGACCTCTCCCAGAATAACTAAAAATGCAGGTAAGTGCATCAAAATATGCAAAAATATTTGGCCCGCCAATTTTTGGCCTCCCGCTCAACTTGTTGCATGCACAGGACATCCATCCCACCTCTAAATATCCAACCACCTATCATGCGACAAGTGTCCCAAACAATAAAGTTTCTAGCAGAAACACTGTATATTGAATTAGTATTAAAAAATAAAAACTTGCATTTTAATTATTGTTACTCACTGAGATTCAAATTCCCTCAGTTTCTATTTAAGTTTCTAACATATATCCCAATCATTTACCTAAAAGTAAAACATGATAATTTCTTTGTACTGCATACATGTACATGTGCTAAAAGGCAACTTCACTGAGTCAATAGGGACCGCAGTGACAATGGGAGATAGAAAAGCGTTTTCTGCTGAAATTGGGTGTTTACTACTGAAATTGGGTGTTTACTACTGCAGGTACCAGTTCCTTTATTTGCCTTAATTTAATTATTTTTCACATCCAGATCTTCAAAAAGTATATATGATATATAGGCATAAAGTTATGTTCATGCCGAATGAAAAATGGAGTGATTTACTTAATTCTTACATTTGCGTTCTCTTGTGGATGTAGACTTTGGGGTTTTCACGTTGTGTTTTTGCAGAGGACGGTAGAAATGTAGGCAACTGAGTGCATTTTCATGTGCAGGCATTGCATTTTGCAATTAAGGCTATTGTTTCATGTCAATGATCATTCTAGACATTGCCTTTGTGGTTGCTTAAGGTCCCTAATGTATTACCAATAATTTAAACATACCTTGAGGTTGTCTAGAGAGGAGTTGGCTGCAGCCCAATGAAGTGGAGTTCTCCCCTCATGATCTTCAATGTTGCAGGATGCCTAGAAAAAGAAGAACAAAATATACGATACAAAAAGTGTTCTTTCCTTTCCATGTAGTATGCTTACATGCAATCCTGTGTAGGTGATTATATAAATACCTACATATTGGCCACACTTTTTTGGAGAAAAGAAGGACCTAATTAGTTGAGGATGTATATGGCTTATACATGGGTCAAAGCATATATACATATATGTATTTATTTTATCACAAACACTCGCCCCATAATATGCCTGGCCTCCTTCAAAAACCAATGAGGAGGTCCTGGTAGTTTCACCAGGCCACCTCGGTTACTCTTGCGCTTTATAAAAGAATGAGGTTCCTTGAAAATCTTGTTCGTTAATGGGGGAACAACAGAAGAAGAATTCTGGAGTGATTTAAAGACAGAAAGGTTAAGATATACATTGCACACAGTCAAGCAACAATATTAAAGGAAGTTGTAACCATATTTGAAGTTCCAATAGCACTCAACATGACTTGAAACAACAACAACCTCTTCTGAAGAGGTTTTACTTCAAGTATGAGCATCTAATGATGAGCCTTCTAAGGTTTTTTCCAAAAAAGGTGTCTAATTAGTTACAAAATAATGTAGTCATGTGGGTTAGAAGAAAATCTCCAGGGTTAGAAGAAAAACATTATAAAGCTTGCCTGACCTTATTCCCATGGGTCTATCAAGCTTGCCGAATTTTAATTTCATTAACTACAAATTTTAATAAGCCTATTTTGGTTCCTTGCCCATTGGGCAAGTCGTCAACGTAACGTACCATTGTTTGCACATAAGTGTACGTTAGACGAAAACATCATTGTTCTACATGTAATTGGGTGTCAAACGTAACATGATTTGTCATCAACCGTTCAAAGTTTGAAGGCATGCTAGACAAACTTTCGTGCTCAAAATACCAAATTATTCTCCAACCAGCTCATGCAACCACTTGATTTCTGAAGTCCCAAAATAAAGGCACACCTGGTTTGAAGTTACAGTTGTATTTGTTTACTGTGTTTATCATAAACAACCTCACCTTCAAATTTCAAAAGTTTGATGATGAATCAGGTTATGTTTGATACAGATAGAACATGTTTTCACCTCAGTGTTAACGCTTACAATTGCAAACGACAGTATACTAGCCTGACAGAGAAATCCACTAGACCTGGGCTATTGGACAGCACTTTTGTTTTGCCCCGAGTCTACAAGTATATGTTATGCAACAGTAACAAAATGTAGAGTGCTTCATTAATAGCCTTTTTTTCTGTGACTGCAAAATAAATATTTTTCTTAAATATTTTTGTACAAGAAATCTTGGACACCCACCTAACAGCACTGACCAAACAAGAAAAAGTATTTTTGTACCTGGTTCTTAAGCAGAAGTCTAAGAGCTGAACTGTTGTTTTGATGAGCAGCCACATGAAGTGGAGTGGAATTATCTGAAATCGGATAGAGAAATGGCAGCTATAGGTCAGGGTTGGAATATATTAATTCAAATAATAAGCCTTGTAATATATATACTCCACAAAATATCTGGATTCTGATTGGTCAATAACGAGTGCATAAAAAAGGTTATAGGGTGTACAGTTGCATGCTCTCAGCAAATGTTTGCTCTTGCTAGAATTAGGTAGCGAGCCAGAACTCCAGAAGAGTCCCATGGAAGAGAATGAAAAGTCCGAAGACTACAGCAAGGCTGATATACAGAAAGCACTACGGTTAGCTAAACCGATCGGACTAGATTGCAGCCATAGACAGCTGTTTCATTCTTATAAGTTCTTACTTGTTCTAATAAGAACGAAACAGCTGTGTATGGCTGCAGACCGGACACAACAAGTGCTCGGACTAGATTAGCTAACTGTAGTGCTTATTTGTGTTAGAATATTACGCTGTACATCAGCTTTGCTGTCGTCTTTGGACTTTTCATTCTTATCATTTATCTTTTGGCTGTATAGGTCCACACTTCGGATCCAGCGTATTTTTCGCAGAATTTTTGTTCACAGTATTTGTTTATATATTTTCCATTGAAGAGGCCTCCAATTTGGACTTGAATAATGCTTCTGAGAGGGCCCAAATAACGACAACACACAAATAACGAGGCCTTCTTCATCAATGCTAGTAACTGACTTTTTTTATAAAACCAGTTGGAAGAACTGATATCAAATTTCCCCTTTGCATGAGCTGTCGAAGTGCAGACTTTTGCTCATCCGGTAAAAGAAGACTAAATCCTTGCTCGGATAGGAAATTGAGCGCCCGATACTTCCTTGAAGATTCGTAGGCATTTTTACATTTTTATAGTGCTCAAGAGGAGTTGATTGTAGCCTTGCACATGTCAAAATGTGATTGATGGGATGTCAATCAAAGAACTTGAGCCATGCCAAAACCCTGTTCGTGGACGAACAGAGTTTTCAGAATAACAGGGTCTGTCTGCAAGCGTTTCCTTTTTCCCTCCTCCCCTACCTCCATTTTTTGCGCTCGCCCTATTCTCGAGCGCGGCCAAAAAAGCGAAAAAACTACAGAAACGCTTGCTACGCAGACTACTCTTAAACTTAAGTTAGGAGAATTTATGTTTCGGTTATCAAATTAAACAAGCAATTTTCCTTCTTTGTACTCAGTGTTTTTGTTTCTGTGTTGCTATATTAGGTAAGAGTACTTTTTAACTGAAACATTTAAACTGAAACAAATTTTGTGGAAGTTTCACAGTGTTACATTGTATATAACTAACTATACTAATTACCATATTTATTTTACCTTCACATATGCTACTAGTACCGAGTCCCCAAAACCTTATAGATAGTTTGGAACTTCACTAAAATTGTGCAGAAATTGATGTTTAATTATAACAACTGAAAAATATGTTCTGGCAAGCACTAGCAGGTGGTCAGTTCTGACCACCTCTTTGGATGGGCTAAGGTAAAAAAAAATATTACCAGTACTTCAGTAGTTTAACAATTTCCCTAGTTCTTAATTTGTTTCCCAGTTCAAAAAAACTTTCCTAGTTCAATAAAATTTCACCAGTTAAAAAAAAAATTGGTTCTTCAAAAAAACTTTTCCTAGTTCAAAATAAATTGCCCAGTTCAATAATAATTTTCCTAGTTCAATAAAATTTCCCAAGTTCAAAATGTTTTTATTGGGATGAAATTTTAACTACAACAGAAACATCTGCCCATACATGAAGGCTCATGGCATGTCCCCACAGCCATTTTTCATTCTCCCAAACTTCCACTGCAAGACATCCTCCACAACTGCCATTCCTAACATTATTAATACAGCTTTAGAGCTAATTTAATATGACATCCCTAAAAGTCCCATGAAACATCTGTCATAATATTTTTCAGTTAATTGGTGCACTGACGAAATGTATCCAATCAAAGCTTGTTCAGTCCCATTGTAAGAATAACAACCTATTATGGTCAAGGAGGGTTGCCATAATGGCATAAATGGGAACAAAACATGTTGTCCTTTTATTCTTTAATGATGGTTATTTCAATGACATAATTTCTGTACAGTATAAGTATTTCAATTACCATTTGCCTGATGGTCCACATCACATTTGCTGTCCAGCATTAACTCCAAGCATTGTGTATGATGAGCTGTATTCCCATGGACTGCATACATAATGACATTACGGCCAAGACCATCGACACTATCGAGGCCCTTTTGATCTGGATAAACAATATTATTGAAAAGCTAGTCATTAGGCTAAACAGAGTTAAAGAACTGGCTAGCATAAAGTTTAACCAGAAGATTGCTATATAGACTACATTAATAGCCCCATTCACAAACCCTTGATAATATATTATTATGAACGTACATCAAATTGAGTGCAATTAATACAATGATGTTGTCAGACCAAGCACAATGCATTCAAGTGAATGCAACCAGTTTCAATCCACTGCACCGATGGTGGCATGTACTTTTACCCATATTCTTTACACGTGAAAATCCTTAAATCCATTTAAAAATCACGGGTAAAGTTTTTAAATCTTAAAAACAAGCCAGTACATTAGTGCATGCTGTTGCCAATACACTGTCATTAAAGAGAAGAGAGGATTTCTACATGTTTTTTAACTGTACATGTATTACATACTGTACATGTATTACATATATGTTCGCAAGGGATTGTGGTCAAATGCCGCCATCATTGAGTCCCACTTAAAGTAACGTTATGGAAGGAAAATATGGACATAGGGAGGGGAAAAAGTATTTTTAATAGTATGATTAAGTGACAAGATTTTCCAATGCAACCATACTGCAGATTTTTTTTTTAAATAATTAAGTTCCACACCCTCAAATATAATAATGCACTTGTCATGGGCTTCCCTGAGGGAGGGGGGGGGGGGGGGGAACCCAGGAAATATGGGGACATTGACAGTCATGCCTTTTTAATGCCCCAACATTTCCCTCCATATGGGGCTTAATACTCTCAAGCAAATTAGTCCCCATATCTTGTCTAGTAAGCAAAATAAATATGTAAGAAAATATGTTCAATAAAGACTCCAACTTCCATCACTCAGTCTGATGTTGTTTTAGTGCGCAAAGGCAAAGGAGAGCCAACACCATTCCTTAACAACGTACACTGCCATTCGACTGGCCAAACAAAACATCAACGACTTTATTAGTATATGTTCGAAATACTGTGATAATCTAATCTAATCTTATTAACATGCACACATAGGACAGAAGTAGTCCTTAATCTGTTCTGCATCCTCAGGAGTGACCTGAATATATTTAATAATAATAATAGGCCATATTTAAATAGCGCCATATACCACAGTTTCATGGTGCTTTACATTTTACTGACATCCTGTCAGTGAATTTTTCGGACTGCTGCTAGGGTGCCAATGGCTGCCACGCAGTTTACAATGTTGAGCGTGTGGTAAGCACAATGGCCAGGCTGCTGTACCGGGTGACAATCCCCTTCTCTTTTTCGAGTAGTACAACAGGTTCTTTCACATCCCCTTCAAATACTGGTTAGAAGTAGAAGGAGACAAGGCCAACGGCTTATAAACGTCCCCAAGGACACGGCCAGGTTCGAACCCCCAACCTCCTGCACTCTAAACCATGCTCTACCAACTGAGCTAACCAGTGAGGTGGTGGTATTTACCATGAAACCATTCATTGCAGTCACTACACTGGATCATAAATCCCTGTTCGCCTTCCCTACGCAGTAACACATCCTCCTCATCCACTTCAGCAGGCTTCTTTCTCTCTGTTCTGTTGCACTTCTTTTCTTCGTTGATGAATACTGACAAAATTTTACATCGCATACCTCCACGGCACTTCCCGTACGAAACCGGCAGCGCTGTTTAGCGCTGCAACAGCGCTTTCAAATGTCTGCACAGCGGAAATGCAGCCAAACTGCATCCTGTCTGCCGCTGTTTAACAGTGAAAGTCAAGTTGCAGCGGGCTGTAATATCGCCGTGCAGCTGTAGAAGCGGCGTGCATCACGTTGCAGCCATTCTGCAGCTCCGTTTAAACACTGTCATTTGACTGTCGTTAGCTTCACGGCGCTGCACGAAAATAGACTTATGAAATGCGGTAATCTGACTCTAAGGTCTGTACTATAAAGCGGCGTGAATCGATTTACAGCCATTCTGCAGCTCCTTCCAAGTCTGTCAACTGACTGTTTATTAGCTTCATGGCACTGCACGAAATGAATAATGAGTAAAAGTAACAGTTCATACCAAGGCTATGACGTACGTACGTACCAGGAGTCGCCCATATCAAACATTAACTGGTTAGTTAATGGTTTGTTGCTTTACCGATTTACCACATCACGATGTTAGCTTATGTTCTAGCTACTTCTTCATGCAGTACCTTGACAGCTGCGAACACGTTATTATTCCATGTTTTCTTACCGCTTTGAAATGACTTGATCATCTAGTAGTTATATATATATATATATATATATACGGTACTTAAGTTGTCATAGATGATCTACAAGCAATCATTTTGATCTGCTGGCCTGGGCTATTTGAGCTTTATTTGGCTGCAGTACACTGCAATGCGCTTCAATTCGAATAAAAGTTCCACACATTCATGTTGTTCTGTACTGTTCTCATACCACCGAAATTACTTAACGTGAGGGATTACTTGATCGAAGGTTGTAAGTGATATTGTGCTGTGCCGTGACATGGTTCAGCAGTAATGGAACGACTCAATATAATTAAAACATTTGACAATAAAGTGGTAACCAGTGTACATGCACATGCACCAGTATTTATTAATGATTTGTTTAATTGCATGTTATTGAATTTGATTTGTAAATAGCTCTAAATCATGGTTGCAACCCCCTACCATAAATAATGACCACTCCCTTACCTGCCTTTCGCCTGATCTTTGCCGGCCTTTGTGTCACTTGATCGATATCGATGAGCTTTCCGTGATTCGTTGCATCTTCAAATTTGTATAGACCAGTCACAAAGGTTTTTCATTTGATCCATGAAATGTTGTTGACTAGACTATCATATATTATATAATTTCATAATAGTATACCGGTATATGCCTTGGGTATATATAGGTATTCAGATCGGGTACGTACCTGACACATAGATACAGACTACAAGGTTACGAACTTAACTAATATTGTGTAAGCTGATAGGAATGGAATCTGAAGTTCTATTATACCCCTTCCTACTCATGACTCCCTTTGTCCAATCAAAACAATGAATCCAGTTTAACGGAAAAAGCGGGAAATACACAAATCTTCTTTGTATGAATTAAGTATTTGGGATGCATGCATCCTTCGTTGTATAATGTAGTTCTTCCACAATTATTTCAATTTATTACAGCAGGCATCGCCTTTCACCAATGTTTGTACATGTAGTTAGTTTTCTGGTTAATTGACCAGCAATATATATAGTGTTATCGAGGCTTATTATGGTGCAAGCAAAGAGCCATAAGAGGGAATTGTGTGTCTAACTGTAAAAGGGTGTAAAATGGAGAGAGGAAAGGCTGAAAGGCGAGATTTCAGACTTTTTCTTCACCGAACGCGGCAGCTGTTGGAATTCTCTTTGAAAGGCTTTGCAAACGAAAACGAATAACCATGCACGAAAAGAATACCAAACTGAAGTGTAGCCAAAAGAAAGAGGGAAAAACAAAGAAAAAACAAAGAAAAATGAGTGACTCGGTCATTTGACTCAGACTTGACTCGGATTTGACTCGGACAACCGGTGAACTCTTACCGGGATTGAATTTCCCACAGGGGGTTGGAGCAGAGTAAATCAAAGGCCCCATATTTCCCCGACTATTGCAACACAAAAGCGCTGCAAAGTCCCCTATTTTTCCGCATATAGTCCGGGGTCCCCCCCCCCCCTCGGGGAAGCTGATGACAAGTGCATAATATGCATGTACAACAAAGGTAACTTAAGTCAGGAGCATGTAGGCCAACCTGTCACATAAAAAACATGGCAATAATATGCAAAATGTAAAAAAAAAAATGATGAACCTTTTGTTATTATCCTCTTTGCTGTGAAAACAAGAATGTTGTTAAAATCAAGAGCAGTTTATTTATACGCACTGTTGACTAGCTGTTGATATAACTTAAGTGCTTTATACAGATATATAATTAACATCATACTAGATACATTTAACTAAATTAGTTAACTATTTTCCTCCAGGATATGAAATTACCTTTTTCGATGAGTTCTTTTAACACCTCCAAATCACCTGTTTTGGCTGCCTGGAGAAATGGCGATAACGACGAAAACTCGGCTGTACCCAAACTCGCTGACAACTTCGGAGACTCCAAATTATACCACTTCCACTCAAAAATATCTGGCATTCCACATGCTGGGGAAACAGGGCTTATCGTTCCACAGCTACTGGTGAAAATGAGAGTTCCTCCGAGGGATCGTTGCGTGGAGTTCGGAGATGATCCATTTGACTGGCTTCGGCTCCGAAGTGTCTTGTAGTATTTTTGCATGTATAGCAGAGTCAGGTTGAGCGAATCTCGTAATTCAGCCGTCCCCTCTTCGCAAGATAACTTGCCTAAGAACTCCCGTACAAGCTGTGCGACTTTCTGAAAATCTAGATGAAATAGACAGATTTGATTTTAAGAAATTAGGTAATGAAGTTAGGGGTATTTCAGGGATCGTATACTCATCTTGCCCACCTCTTTTCTTTACCGCCATTTTCAATATTGGTCCTTGTAACCACGAAATCGTGATTCGGCGATCTAAGGCTCAACGTATCCCAAAGTTTGCTCTCTAACATGCATCGTGAAGATTATAACCACATTTTGATTTAGCCTATGGCTATGGTTGCTATAGGTTTACTAACCACATCGCGATCTTATTCGAACAAGTGAAAAACACTAATCCGCCCGCTAAGATCTCTGGGTAATTGTCCCAGATCCAAAATGGCGGCGACCACGAACAAACAAGCGTTGAGGTTTCTGCAAAGTTGTGTGTCCTGTGGTGGGGTGATGACTCCTAGGATAGGTTCAAGATTGTTTTCTAAATATAGTGCACAAGAGGAGACTACTCACTTTGGCTTTGAGACCGTAACAGAACAAGAAAAACACGAAAAAGGTGGACTATTTATATTGCCATATTGGATAACCCGGCCCTACCAATCGATAAAAATCGATCATCGGAATCTAATCGAATTCATCGATATTAATCGATAATAATCATTTGATTAGTATTGATTGATATCGGAAATCGATGAAAATCGATACTCACAACCAAAGCGTCTTTAATTATATCGATTATTATCGATTGATATTGATTATCATCGACTCTTTCAATTCATGACTGGGAGTGTATAAATACGTGATCTAAATAATTCGATGAAACACAATCACCGGAACAGAGCGTTTCCACATACCGGCTTCCACCAAATCACCATGTCTGAGGTTGATGCCATTGATGTTGTAGTAAAGTGTATCGTGAAAGCCAATTGGCTAACGCAAACCAAATGACTTTCGACACTCCTAGTCCTATGAAATCTGTTCCATTTGAAGCAAAGTTTACCATCGCTGAAATCAGTCAACTGTACGATCGCTCATGATCGCCGGCGGATTAATACGTTGTTCGATCAGCTTTTCTGTAGTACTTGGACTTGTTTACTTATTATGCGGGTATCAGCGGCCATCCCGAGGGGGCGGCCCCCGGGCACCCAGGGGCATTTGTCACAGCAGCCATGACAAATACATGCTAAAACCCCTCGGGTGGGGCAGAAAATTGTGACAAAAACCCCCACCCCTGGGGCAACCTGGGCAACATATTATAAGTATTAGAAGCTAAATGTTTTAGAAGTGTCAAAAATCTTAATAGTTTTATACAAATATTTCCTTTATTTCTTTGTTCTGTCTTCCGACAGTGGATGGCTTAATTTAATCTCTTAATTTGAATGATAATGATATGACTTACCTCAAGGACAAAGAAATCGAAGAACGTCGATCGATCGAGCGAGACAGCAGATTACGTGCAAACCCCGTGGGTATGTCCCCGGGGTATTTTGACGAAAACGCAAAATCGCTCTAATGGTTTGCGTGTGGGGCATGTTTTTGCTACAAATCCCCTGCTAAGCCCCTGGGTTGCCCGTGGGTTGCACGGGGGCCGCCCCCTCGAGATGGCCGCTGATACCCGCATTAGTGATATAGAGCCTTCTCTTTTAATAGTTAATTTACAGCCCAAACAATAATTTATAAACATCGATGATAATCGATAGAAATCGATAATTATCGATACTCACACAATTTTACGTTATCGATTTTCATTGATTTCCGATATTAATCAATTGATTGATATTGATTATTATTGATTATTATTGATTTTTATCGATTATCGAAATTATCGATTGGTACGGCCGGGTGGATAAGCCAATAAGAAGATGGTTCCTGTCCTATAACAAAATAATGCACGCTCGAGGTCTTGAAAAACTGCTGATACACGAGCGGAATGCGGGTCCATTTAGAAGCTTTTCAAAACCTCGAAAGTGCATTATTTTTTATATAATTAGGACAGGAGAACTGGCTTTTATTCCCCTGCTAGACAGAGATCCTCCCCCTCCCCTCCCCCACGCCATGTATGCTATATCTAGAGATCGGGCATAAACCCGGCATAATGATGATATTTTGCAGCGGCAGGTACAAAATGCAGACTGGAAAATGCAGACTGCAGACTGGAAAATGCAGACTGGAAAATGCAGACCGGAAAATGCAGACTCAAAAATGCAGACCAGACAAAATTAATAAGAAACATCTATCGGTCTGTAACAGGGCGACTCTGCAAGGCTTTAGACGACTTAGACCCTTCTTTTTTTTGGGTTATACATGTCTTTGCTTTTTTCTTGACTGCCGGCGAGCCATGTATGCGAGCCACGCCGAATCCAAGCTTTTCATGACAAGATTTCCTTAAAAACAGAAAGGAAAAGCTAGGTATTCCGAGGTATTTTGAATTATTTACTTACTTTTTAATTACGTTCGTATTTACCCGGGTCCTTTCTTCGTTAAACTGATTCAGTCCCATCTTCTTCTGTCCACCATTTTAAATTTATTGCTATGCACAGGAAGCCAAAATCAGCCTCTCCAATCACAGGCAGCCCAAGCTCAAGTTACGAAAATATAAGGGTTTGTATGGGAGCGTAGCGAGCTCAGTTACGAAAATATAAGGGTTTGTATGGGAGCATAGCGAACTCAGATTACTAGCCAGAAATACTGTAAAATATTTGAAGAAAATGACTTACCTTGCCACTGTGATGTCTTCTGTCGTGTTTCTCTCCTTGTTGGGTAGTTTTAAGCTGATTTCAGCTGGGTGTTTTTTTCGGAGCCCCTTCTCCCTAAAAATAGAGAAGGCTGCACACTCGATTTGAGAACGCTCGACATCCAGAGCGATAAATCCCACTTCAAAAGCATTCAGAGTTCACAAAACCTCTACGAATTCCAGGGCCAAAGGTTGTTCCTTCCATAGAATGCCACTGTTAATCCATTCCTGTATTATCAAGCACACACGACAACATTTTCTTTCTCGAACTCTGTCCATTTCAACTCCTTATCGCTGTCATAAAACTTTCACTGATACCACTGATAAAAGTTCGTTGAAAAGCTGGCTGAGCAGCCTAGCCTTCGCAGCAAAGGTAACCCTTCACAGGTGGGGGAGGTCAGATTTCGATCATCAAAACTACCTACTGGCCAGGGTACCCTTGTATGAATTTGACTCGAGGCTATTGTCTCAGCCTATCCAAACGATATTTGAAATTTATACAGTATGGAGTTTTAGTTCGAATGCCCGTTTGCTCTAAAATGAAATTCAATAAATCGTCAAAATATTCTTACCTGTCTGTGTATTTCTTTCAGTTTCTGTGAAGCTTCAAGCCAGTCCATTCAATATTGTCTTATTGAGGGAGTTACAGTAATTTGCCTTCCCTCAGTATAATTATTGGGAAGGTCGGCAAACTGTACGCCGATCAGATGCAGAAAATCGCCTCTAATTCGCATAAAAATCCCCGTAGTTCTTACTTTTGAAATATAAGAGCCTTTTATGTTTATATCTGTAAAAACGGCTTGTTACCCAAAGTTCACGGGCTCAGAGCTCATACATATATACCTTAATTTGAAAACAGTATTTCAACGAACGGTTCTATGATAAAGTGGTTTAGATCACACGCTTTTGATCCGAACGACCAGAGTTCGAGTCCGGTTACATCATGCACTTAAATATTTTTTTTTACTTCTTTTTCTCCTTTCTCAGTTTTATTTTATAATCTTTTCCTCTATTTTAAGCTATTAGAGCCGCTTTCTACACTACTATAAAATTGAGGTTGTGACCGTGTTTGGTTGAGAGCCAATACACAACAATGTTTTATTTATTTTTTAGTGTAGAAGGCGGCTCTATCGACTACACTACAGCTTAAAATACCATATTAAAACAAAACAACGGCTTTTGTAGTGTAATTGTAATTAAAAACTTCGGTATCTGGACTCTTTCATATATGTATCTGATGTCATGCTGTGTAAACATCACAAGATCACGTTTGGGATAGGGTATTGATTTTTTGCTTCAAGTCTGGGATAGGGTATGATAAACAGCATTTTTAGGTCTGGGATAGGGTCAGGGTTTTGAGCTCTCCGCGGCACACCCCTACCCAAAAATCTTCTGAGTACCCCCCAGGGTCTTTATTCCACAAGTGTCCGCTTACGAGAACTATTCCCGTAAGCGGACAGTTCCAGTTATGGACCCAAGGGTGTCCGCTTTACCAAACAGGAAACCAAAATTTATCTGTAATCGGAGAGGCTACTTTGGGCTTCCTGTGCATAGCAATAAATTTAAAATGGTGGACAGAAGAAGATGGGACTGAATCAATTTAACAAAGACAGGACCCGGCTAAATACGAACGTAATTAAAAAATAAGTAAATAATTCAAAATACCTCGGAATACATAGCTTTTCCTTTCTGTTTGTTAAGGAAATATTGTCATGAAAAGCTTGTAATCGGCGTGGCTCACATACATGGCGTGGCTGGCGCCGGCATGCAGTCAAGAAAAAAGACGTGTATAACCCAAAAAAATAAGGATCTAAGTCATCTAAAGCCTTGCAGAGTCGCCCTGTTACAGACCGATAGATGTTTCTTATTGATTTTGTCTGGTCTGCATTTTTGAGTCTGCATTTTCCGGTCTGCATTTTCCAGTCTACATTTTCCAGTCTCATTTTCCAGTCTGCAATCTGCATTTTTCAGTCTGCATTTTATACCTGCCGTATTTTGCAGCATAATAGCAGCCTTTGATTTAAAATAGAAACTCTATCTATAGAGTCTAGACTCATTTCTTTACATAGTTGGAGGCCTGGTTACCTCATTATGCCAGGCCCCCAAGGCATGGCTGTTCCGTGCATCATGGCTGAATCAGATTCAGTTGGCCCAGCTCACTGTGGGAGGTGGGAACTTTTTTTGTTAAATTTTACCTGCATAATTTGGAACATAATACAACCATCCAAGCATAATTTTGAGCATAAAAAGCATAATGCTCGATTTTACGAGCATAATCCGGCTAACCCTAGTGCACTGTCAGCAGTGAATTTCAATTGAAATCAGTTGTCAATAACAATTTTATAAAGAAGTCAAATATTCGGATGAATAAAATCATTTTTTGGTAAATATCTCCACAAAGAAATGTCATTTCAATAGACAAGGAATGAGAACAGCACTTTTAATATCCAACTAAGTTGAGAACTTGGCAAAGAATAATTTACTTTCAATTGGTGGTTGATGGAATGAAAACAAAGACAAAGTGAAGCTGCCTAATGCGAGCTCAATTGAATCATTATAATCATAACTTGAAAATGTTTCTCTTGAAGTCACATATTCAAATATCAAGTATTTAGCCAGCTTAACTCCTAGACAGCCTACTTTCTTTAATAGTTTCTTTCATTCAAAAATGACAAACATGAAGATTGCAGTGAATCTGGCCTCTATGTGCTTGGCTCTGATGCAAACATTTTCCAAATAAAAACCCTGGGTTTTCAAACTATCCACTGTCAGAATTCTCACTTCATTTTCTCCTCTTATTGACTGAGTAAGGTCTCAGAAATAAAAACCATTTCTTCAATAAGACTACAAGAGTGTTGTAGAAACTTTTGTTAACTGCCACACATACTTCCAGTGCTTAAAAATCAGCCATTTCCAACAAATGATTATGCAAATGTTCCCCTCAAAATATATAATTTTCTTCTGTCATACAGGAGACAGAGTTCAATTGTGCTGTTACGTTTCTAGTGATTGTCTGCCATTTTCGCTGTTAAATATGTGATTGGAATGAGGTTTTCAAAGCCATCCAAACTTAATTGAATAGGATCCTACATAATATGAATAAGAACCAGAGTAGCATCCTATAGGCATTTATTCCTATGATGTAGGAAATTCCTGACAATTTATATAATATTTCTAGGAACAGAATCCTTATAAGAATTAACTGAAAAATGCCATGCTCAATTTTTGATGACCCCCCTCGTCCGAATAATTCCCCCTCTAGCTTACTATGGCCCCCCTAATTTGCTGCATGAAAATTGGGGACCCACCCCCTTTTTCCACCAGGGTATCATTTTGCCTTGCCCATTGTTTGCTGCATAAAATTTGCTGGCACTCCATCATTTTGAACCAGCTACCCCCTCTTATTAATGTAGTCCCTAAAATATTAATATAAATATGTTTTATGACAATAATAAGAATTCCTGATAAGGAGGAATTTAATTTATTGATTCTCAAGCAACCACCACATTTCAGAGGCATATATAGATTACTCTGTGGAAACAATTTTTTTCATGGCAATAATTGTTACTCTTTTGTTATATCCTAGTATATAAAGTGTTTGAGAATGTAGCCTCGTCATATGACACAATGAATGACATCATGAGTTTTGGAATCCATCGACTTTGGAAAGACAGGCTCATGAAGGTATTAAACCCAGCACCAGGCACAAAACTACTGGATGTAGCTGGAGGAACAGGTATACAATAATGATTATAAGGGCCCATTCAATTGACTGTATTACAGAATAGGAATAGATGGCAGAGTCATGCAGTTTATGCACATTTTGCATAATATACTAGCTGACGTATGATATTCAGGATGCTGATTTAGTATTCCATGCATGCAGTACATGTATGTGGCTAAACATTCCCAATATAAGTGATTAATAAGTGTGCATCAGATCATTCTGTCTATTATTCTTATTCTGGAATACGGTCAGTTGATTGCACCCTGGCTAATAAAAAAATTAAGTTATAATATTATAAATGTTTTTTTCTAAGACATTAGTATCTAAGTTAGGTGGTTCATACATTTGCAGGTGATATTGCATTTAGATTCCTCAACCACACCAAACAGAGATCAAAATCCAGGGTAGGAAACATGTGCAAAGGATCAAGTGTTACAGTGTGTGATATTAATGAAAATATGCTGGAAGTGGGGAAAAAGAGAGCAGAGAAGCTCAACCACACTACAGGTAAATGGGATTAAACCTTGTTTCCTGTATTTATTTCATCCACTGAAATAAGTTTTGTACTTATCATATATTCGGTCAAAGTAACAGTTGATAAAATCTGGTGATATCCCTGATTTTCCTCCTGTAGAACAATATTCTAATTTCATGTCTACAGCGGTAACCTATGAATTTGTAGGAGTGGCCATGCCGGTGAGCCACTGAGAGATTCATAACCTGCTACTCTCCTGTATTTTTTTCTGTGTAGTATTTTTTGAATTAGCTACCTGTGACACATGGTCAAAATGGGGTGAGGAGTAAAGGAACAAGGGTTAGGGGGATCAGAGAGGAAGGGGAAGACTTAGAAGAGCCTGTATGCATGGCATTGTTTAGACAGTAGTATATATGAAGCAAAAATTACAAAACCATCTCATTGGTTGCTTTGTTATTGATCAGCTGTTACAGTAGCTTATTTGGGATTTGGAAATAATTTAAATTTTTAACTCTTTGTCATGGCTGGCCAAAGTAAAATTGAATGTCGCCACTGCCAAAGACGAAAATCCAGCAATCCTGGTAATATGCCCACTTGCCAGTGTTGGAAAGGACTAGGTCATTGAAAGAAGCAGCCTCATTTGGCATTGAGTCAAGTTCAACACAGTCTATATATAATAAATTGGGTATAAGAGCAAATTATATTTACATCAACCAAAGATACATTGCAGAGAAATGCTTCAAGACCATGCACCCTCAAAGATTTGAAACATTAATAGGAACAGATTAGTGCGATATAGTCATTGACGAGTCATACACAACATAGTAAATTGGACTGGCAAATAGTCACACAGTTTCAAATGATAATTGTAACAATTATTTTAACAGTGCTATGCATAATTATGGTCTCATCTTTCTTCCCCTTCCTCTCCCCCTTTCTTCCTTTTTCTCCGGGGGGGGTACTCCCATATATAGGTTATACGGGTACGTGCCGCTTGACAGAGTATGATTTTTGACAATTCTTAGCCTGGAACAGGGTATATAAATCACTGTTTTGGTCTGGTACAGGGTTGTAATTTTTTGGAAGGGCCTTAGGACGGTTTGAGTTATTCACGGTCCCTTGTCGTTGCAAATGCAGAGTCCATTTATCTGTTTATGATTCAAGTGGCGAGTGGAGTGCAATGTCTCGCACATATCATATCAGATGCTAGCCTGGTCTGGAACAGTATATCTTTTTGCCATTTTGTCTGGAACGTACAGGGTACCTTTTTTGCCATTTTGTCTGGAACAGGGTCGCAAAAATACAATTTCCTGACCTGGAACAGGGTAAGGGTTTCAAGGGCTGCAGCGACACACCCCCATCCTAATTTTTAGTGAGTACCCCCCCCCCCCCTCCCCCAGCTTCTTAATCTCAACACCCAATTTTTTTACCACAGCCCTGTTGCTACTGTTCTCCCTTTCTTTGTCCCTCCACACAGTCACAATACTATGTGTGTGACTATATCTTCAATTGGCACATTCTTATAGGCTTATCTTGGATAACTGGTGATGCTCAGACCCTTCCGTTCAAGGATCAGTCATTTGATGCTTATACTGTTGCATTTGGAATCAGAAATGTTACCAGAATTGAAGAGGTATTATTTTTTTCATTTTTTTGTGATGCCAACATAAATAATAATAATCCTGAAGAGACTTTTAACTGGATGGGGTTAACATTATTAGTTAACTATGAAAGCCAGCAAAGTTAGCAGGAGATCATGGATTACATACAAGGGAACTTGGCCTTGATTATGGTAATTACAAGTACTCATCACAAAGAGGAATACCTTTCATCTTGTTTCACTCCGATGCAGCAAGACCTGCATTTACAGTTTATTTTTTATTTACCGGTATTATTTATTTATACCAGTAAATATATTTTTATATACTTGCCAGGCATTGCAAGAGGCATACAGAGTCCTGTCTCCTGGAGGAAGATTTCTCTGTCTAGAATTTAGTGAAGTACAAAACCCAATAATATCAAGGTAGTGTACTACATCGAATACCAAATAGACCCACCTGACTTTACCCTTAGTAGTGTTTGTTTTGAAAACAAAGCACTGAATCCTCTGTAGAGTTGTCACATGATTTGATATGGGGCAACAAATAGACAAATTGAATCAGCCTTGGCTATTTTATTGACTTATTATCCTAATTTATCAACCTTGGAAGAGAAATTATTTATTTTGGCCAAAACTTTCTGATCCAAATAAGGAACACCACGATAATGAATGTTCTGAGTCATTCAGGTAAAGCATTAACTGCAAAAGGAATAAGAACTCTGGTTGTCTGTCACCACCTCACATAGGTGCTATTTATAGATAATTACTGAGGCTGACAGCATTATTAATAATATTGCAGCCAGCTGAGGTTGCTGAGTGAGCCCGAAGCTTGCTGCAATATTATTAATAATACTGTTGGCCGAAGTAATTATTATCCATAAAGTAGATTATAGTTATTATGCCTTATGCCGTCCCATTGTTCTCTCTCTGCGCTATATCAACAAATAAATTAGCCATGCTTTCTAGAGTGTTCTTCCTTACATAAAACAATGGAATTAGTACATAATTTTATTGTCTATCATTTTAGGTGGGAATTGCTGTACAATAAAACCATTGAGAAGCATTGTTTGCCAAACATTTAGTTGAATAACAGTTATTGATCCCTAGGTTTCCATAGTTACTTTTCTAGATCTCTTCCACATTTCAGCAAACACGTCTGTAGTGGGTAGAGGAGCAAACTACAAGTTGAGAGTGTTCATAAGGTTGAGGGTTTGAGTCACACTCAGTATGCTGGTTTTTATTTCCATCTTTTACTTAACTTCTCTTATTGTAAAGCCAACATATACCTTTGATTTCCCTGTTGAGTTACCAGTAGATAAAATGCTGGCAGCAAACTGATATTAATAATAGTGCAGTTAGTCTACAAGTTCTGGCTGCAATGATAATAAAATTAAAGTACTCTGGTTGCATTCATTGATGTAGCGCAGAGAGAGAACAATGGGGTTGGATGAGGACCAGTAACTATTATATTATATTTGTAGAAACTCAGTGCAATTTGGAATTGCATATTTATGCAAATTGGGCTATTTGCTGGGCTATGTGCCAATAATGTTGTTGGTTTGAGATTAAATAATGTTTCATAGACAGTAGATCTGTGATTTACACTATAATAACAGTAGTTAGATTTGTGTTTTACTGGTTATATACATGTAGCATCGAAGCTAAACACATCTTTGTTGTAAAATTTGCTTTCTGTAGTTCCTTTTTGCCTCAGTGACTTAATTTAGTGTCCAAATATGGTGTGGTCACACGTAGATGATGTTCCATTTATGTCATTTCATTGACAAACAAAATTAGTTTTGCCCCAAACTTTGCAAGTGAGAATTCTCGCTGGAGTTTCTCCCATTTTTATATGTATTTATTGCTTCTTCTCCCCTGGCCTATCATTTCTGGAGTGGACCTGCATTTCAAAATTGATCTCATCTACATGGGGGAATGAATAATATTGTTACACTGTGGTTGAAGCTGACTGCCTGCATGCAAGCAGAGTGTCAGTATATCAGCAATTATACTGTGGACAATATATATTGTTACTGCATGCTCACTACAAATAACAAACATTCAATAATTTATCTCAAAACCTTCTGAGTAATTTAAGAATGTTTTGAATTCTTCATCACTATAAAATTGTCATGTATGTTCAGCCTCAGCTTAATTTCTGGTTGTTTGCCAGGTTGTATGAAAGGTATTCATTTGATGTGATTCCTGTCATGGGAGAAATAGTAGCACAAGATTGGAAATCCTACCAGTACTTGGTAGAAAGTATACGACAGTTCCCAAATCAGGTACAGTAACTTAATCTGGGGAAGATCAAGGGTTCTGTGAGAGCCTGGGGTTAGCTAAAGAATACAGGATTAAAATCTAACATAGTTTTCTCAAATGAGTTATGGATACAAGTTTCGAACTGGTCATTTGTAGAAACTTTTATCCTAGAATCGATGGGATGAGGTACATGTAATGGACTTGTGGTCATATTAGTAGTAACTCATGAGTTGCTTGTAACTCTTTGAACAATAACTCCTTAAGCAATAACTCCTTAAATAAAGGAGTCTCAATTATTTTGATTATTTTTGTGAAAATTAAATGTGATTGGGTGCACCTAACATGCATTTACATGTATATCCGGCCTCCCTCTCTCTTGTTAACCCTGGCTAATTGCTAATTTTATAGCACTTGGGTAAATTAGATATGTCAAATCTGTTTGGGGATATTACAAATTGAATATTTTTTCATTACTACTGTTTTTATTTCCTACAGGAAGAGTTTCTTACAATGATTGAGGATGCTGGATTCTGCAATGTGACTTTTGAGAACTTGAACTTTGGAATTGCTGCAATACACTCAGGATTTAAACTGTGACATTTTAACTAATTCCCCTTTATAAAGGCGATGTTACATGAGACAATTTTTCATGACAATTTTAATGTATGTTACATATTAAAACAAAAGATTTTTTAGTGCAACATTGATGCAGCAACAGATGTTACATGGTATGATTTTTAGTGCAACATCTAGCTAGTTCTATGATCCTACTCCAACACCCTCTACAGTCAAAACAGGTCAAGCATTCCTCTGTAGAGCAAGAATTATGAAGTTCATTATTCAAAACTTTCATGATTGTTAAAACGAAACTTGCAAAATTGAGCCTGAAATTGAGCCTGAAATTTTGATTGTATTTATGTGCAAAAGGCTTGTACATCTTATTCCATAGCGTATTTGAATTTTAGTTTCCTTCACGCAAATGCTAGCCCCAAGAATGGCTGCAAAGCCAACTAATTTGAATTTAGGTTCATTTTGAATTTTGCAAGTTTCATTTCAACAATGGAAATTTGATATGAAGAATGAAATGAAATTTTGAATGAACTTCATTTCTGGCTCTAGGGAGGAATACTTGACCTGTTTTGACTGTAATAAATGGCAGACAACTGGGGTCTTTGGATGACATTGCACAAAAAGTCAGCAGTGACTGGTGTTACACGAAGGTGCTATGCTCCTTAAATTTTACAAACGTACTTAGTTAAAAACCTGGTGACATATGTTACCGTAAATGATGAAGATTGCATTAAAATAATCCAGTGTACCATGTTACACCGGTTGACATTGATGAAAAATAATTGTTACCAATAATTATTGTCATGTGTAGCATTGCCTTTATGGGCTGAATCTAGCCTGCTAGCAGCTCTATTGGTTGTTTTTTGCTAATTTGTTTTTGGATTGGGCTACCTGTTGCACATGGTCAAAGTGGGACGAGGAGAAAAGGAAATAAGAGCTCTTATTTCCTTTTTTCCCCTTCCTTCCCTTTTCTCCTCACCCCATTTTGACTGTGTGCCACAGGTAGCCCAATCTGAAAACAAATTAGCAAAAAAACACCCATAACAGCTGCTAGTAGGCAGGTTGAATCAAGCTGCTGCAAACTTATATCAATCCTGAAAAATATGGGAAAACTGATTTCTGTGGCGTCATCCAATGTGACATCATAATTTGGACAGTCGACAATATTTTCATAATAAGGCTGAAATGCAAAAATCGAAATTACCATTGCACACATTCAAAAAAACAGTTTGCTTAAACAAGCATTGCTATTTTTTTAATAATATAAAGTATAGTTCAAGGGGATCTTATAATTTACTCAACTTGTGATATCAATGAATTTTCATTATATTGAGAAATGGTTTGTGGCATTAAACTCATCTTGACAAGCTCCTTAAAAACTGCTATACAAATAATTTGTTATGTATCTGTTGAACTTATGTCATCGATTATGACATCAAAAACATATTTTCTCCCAAAATTTTAATAAAAATATTTAAATTGCCCCATATCATAAAAAATTGTGAAGTTTCATGCAGAATAACATAAAGATGGTGAAAATATTTTTTATCATTACTACTTATTTTTCAATAATAAAGTTATATTGTGTTTGTAATCTTCTATATTGTACATCTTATTTAAATTATTATACTGTATCCTCACCTTCCCTGACATTCAAATCTTTATGACCATGCTGTTATCTGACTTGATTAGCCTAGTGGTTATTACAGGTGACAAGTACTTTCCCTAGTTGTATACTTTCAATTTTGTGTAATTCTGTAATCTTAATTTAGTACTTGAATAAATTGTTGTTGAAGCTTTGCCTCCCCTCTTTTATCCCAGTTTCCGGTCTTTTTTTCTCATTAAGGACAACCGGATTGGTCACACAAAAAATATTAACTTAAGGCACCTCCCTGCTGTGGGTTCTAAAGTGTAGTTTTCACTGCCCTAGCCCCTAGGGCTTTCAATAGATTTTGGACTCTGTATTTGCTTTATTTTAATAGCCTAATCAGCAGTAACAGATAAGAGTAGATGGCAGTAAGAGGACAAGTAGCCAGTGGAACTCTGTCAGTAGCCAGTTTCTAACGAAACTCCAAAGAATCACTGTTAAAGTGCCTATAAGCCCTAAACAGCCTAGCAGGTAAAAGTGCCATTTTGTCATTTACCAAAAAGTCCTTCCAGATCACAATATTCTTCAAATTGCTTCCCTTTATTCTTACTAGTTTGATATTTCTTTAAAGTGTGTTTTCGGTTAAAAAGTTGAAAATTGTAACAAATTAAATGATTATTGAAATTTACCTATTACCGAGGAGGCATAAATTTATGGATTCCCACACTGATGAAGGAAAGAATAAATTTATGGATTCCCAGACTGCAAAGGAAAGCATAAATTTATGTGCTCCCTGAAGAAAGACCCAAATTCTTTAGTTTTTGTTGAAAAAGTCTGCATTTTTCTTCAATTTCTTTATTCAAAAGTAGCCAAAATATAAGGCTGGTATTTTCAAAAATGCCACTTGTTAACCTTTATTTGGGTGCAGTAAAGTGTTTTAAATATTGTTCCATCATTTTTGGATGATTTATGGTGGTAGTATTGCTATAAAAAGCATTACCAATCCTTGAAATGATGTTGAAAATGAATCAAGTCATTGAATTTCTTCATTTATACAGTTTTTCAGGTGTCGGACATTCAATACTTACAACCTTAGAGAATGATCTATTAATAAGTGGAGCTGACATAAAAACAACTAAAGGAACTATATATAGGCTATCCCATTAAATGACTTCATTGAAATTTGATTCCAATTGGCAGACTTTTCCTATGTCGCTCGTTTGACTTTTAAATCAAAGATAACTGGCTAGGGCTTTAATATAGGCACTAACTCTTTCAAAGTTACTTCTCTGTTTAAAAAAATAATTGAGAGGAAAAGACGGTCTTTATTGTCTACATGTAAAGCAATTTTTTTTTAGAGACTGTTAAAATAAAGCAAGTACTTAGTTAACGAATGTACACCTTCAAGATAATCTAATTAACCACAATATTCAAATATCCCAAAATACCATAACAACAGTACAACCATCAACACTGACAGCAAACAAACAAAATCTCTTTATTTCTCTATGGCACTAGATTTTGCCAAACAGATATATGTACTAAAACCTGAATATAAGTATAACACAAATTGAACTTCACTTGAAGAAAGTGCAACGTTTTTGGATTAAATAAGCTTATTTAAATCTTTACTTACAACCGAACTTTAACTAAGTTTAATGTAATGAATATCTTCATAATAATAATTAATATATAAAACTAGTCCAAAAACAATATGATCGTGGTCGCGTGTTATGTTTTCGAAAAGTCTTAAACTCAGTCTTAGTGTAGAAATATTGAAGAAAGTGAACATTTGTATACGTAGTAAAAAATTATAAACGTTTTGCATTTGTATGATGGATAGAGACGTAGAGACTTAGCTTACTTCACTCATACAAATGTTTGACAAGGTCAGTTTATAGCTTCAGTTCAACACAACATTCTGTCGGCAGTTAAGCTTATCCAGACTTGAAGAGTAATATAGCAACTTGACCGAGGTAGAAGTAGATAAAGTGCTTGGTTTCGTGTGTCACATACGATCCAAAGTTCCTCCCAACAATGCAGTGCCAGGTTGGGTTATACTTCTTGTCGAATTCCTTCTTGATAAAAGCTGCGATGTCTTTCTCGATGTTGAATTTCTCGAGTGCTTGAGTGGCGCAGTCAATAGCATCTTGCTGCATGTCTTCGGACATGTCCGCATTTTTGATCACTGCCTTCCTATCAGACATCTGAAAGGAAAAATAACAAAACAAATTTAAACTCCGCTTCTCGGTTATACGTTCTGTGGCTCCAAAGTTTGAATTTCGCCGGGAATAGGTGGACCACGCCCCGTTTCCATTCCCTTGGGAGACGGTATTATAGGTTACAGGGAAACAGGAGAAACTACAAACCTTGTCAAGGAATAGATTTCCGCAGTTTCCGCAAACCTTCGCTATGACTGTTTACCGGCAAACCCCACTCTGAAAACTTTCCATTCTGGGTTGATCTGTCGATTTGCTCTCCGGTCACTGAACCGGGAACACCGATTGGCGCTGATTTGTTATGGCTGCCTCTCTGATTGGTCAATTAGTAGAGTTATATTTCGGCGTCCTGTAACACGGTATGCTGCGTGGCGCATGGTAGTCCACACCCACACCGCGGCAAAACGGTATGCTCCGCTGGCCAAAAGAACGAAGGCTCTGCTATCAAATACAAATTACCGAGGGTTTCAACTTTTTTAGTAAATAATGTTATAACTTAGTAAACTCACAGTGAATTACAAATTAAGAAAACTTCAACCTGTTAAAGTCTTAGGCTTAGCTTTTAAGTAGTTTTCTTATTTTTTGACAAAACAGTTCACAAATGGATGCTTTTAAGCAGAAATTTTAAAATCACGGGTACGTGCCTGTTGTTTCATTTCAGTTTTCGCGGGAAACTGGGGGCGGCCGCGTGCCGACAAGAAATTGCAAATACGCATGCGCGTAACGTTTTGCCGCGGTGTGGTCCACACCGTCCCGCGGCAAAACGGTATACTCCGCTGGCCAAAAGAACGAAGGCTCTGCTATCAAATACAAATTACCGAGGGTTTCAACTTTTTTAGTAAATAATTTTATAGCTTAGTAAACTCACAATGAATTACAAATTAAGGAAACTTCAACCTGTTAAAGTCTTAGGCTTAATTAGCTTTTAAGTAGTTTTCTTAGTTTTTGACAAAACAGTTCATAAATGGATGCTTTTAAGCAGAAACGCATGTGTCCTGTTGTTTCATTTCAGTTTTCGCGGGAAACTGGGGGCGGCCGCGCGCGGACAAGAATAGCAAATACGCATGCGCATGACGTTTTGCCGCGGTGTGATGGTAGTCAGGCTACAGCGGGCGCACCAAATAATGATGCGTATGAGAAAGTGTTGAAAGATATATATGCGCAAAAGGAGCCTTTCAATTTCGAACAAAATCAACGTCCGACACGCAATGCGAAGGAAATTATCTATATACTATACAAATACACTATACAAAACAAAATGATTTATTAGCACCTTGAAAACATGTTTGTTACATTATTGGTGTAGATCTAATAAACTTATATATACATGTATATAAAAACATAATCAATTTTTGTAATTTACATGTGTAGTATAAGATTAACCAGAATTTTTAACAAATAAATTTATAATATCTTTGATATATATAGAGCTAACGTTGACTATATTATTGTCCGCCTTCATAGAAACAATATAATGAAATAGTGTAATGTCACTAAAAGAAGAGAAAAGAGGATTTATAGCATATAATTCATTAATGAAAGAAACAGGAAAACAGGAGCCCATTAAATCTGAAGAAATAATAATATTTTAATAGAAATTGAATTCAGTGCCCTTGGATGGTTCGTCGAGCGGAGGAAGACCTTTAATCCCTCGACCCTCCCTCCCCCCCCCCCCCCCCCCCCCTGAATAATCCGGAGCATCACGGGGCCGCTGTTACACGTTTCAACCCCCTTATTTATTTCTGGTGCAGGAACCAATGTGCTGAATGAAATACTCGAGAAACTCTAGCCTGAGGAAATCAGACGCATCTCTCCACTTCCCAGTAACTCGTGTTTGCCCATCATTTCTAACTTTGAAGATTCTAAAGTAATTACTAAATCGCGATATGGCTAGAAGCCGGACGGAGTAAAACGCAGGGTGCAGGGCGCGCAGGGCACGCAGGGTACGTAGGGTACGCAGGGTATGCAGGGCGCGCAGGGTGTTCAAAGTAAAAAAAAAAAAAAGAGCCCATCTGGGCTTACACTCGGGTCAATGAGACTGAAGATGAAATACACTTTCATTTGAAATCCTCTTAGTAATAACCAAAGGGAAGAATTATTAGCTGAATTTAGCAGTCTTTAGGAGTGGCCGGTAGCGCTGTGACTTTCATTCTCTGCTCCCCTAGGATATATGTTATTTAATATTTTTGTTTTTCTCGTAGTTGAGCTTTTAATTTAAACACTACTTATTCATGTAACACACGTTTACAATTTAGTCTGCTGTTCTGTTATGCTGCAGGTCCGAGTACTAATAGATGATTGTCGCAAATGTATGTTTATATTTGTACCATATTATAAGTTGTATCCTGTCCATCATGTGATGGAGCTATGTCAATTTGTGTGCCTCTGTGTAACTTTATCTGCTGTTCTTGCTAAACATGATTACGAGACCATATTACAGTACCATAGTACTTTGGTGAGGAATCGGTTTTTGAAAGGCTTAAAACAGCCCCAAATCATCGCAAACAGAGTCAAAAACAACAACACAAGGTCAGTGAAGTATATATCTTTAATAGTAAGACATTCTTTTAGAAAGATATGACATTTTCGAGATAGTTTACGCATAAAAAACAGTTCGCTGTTACAAAGTCCGATAATAATTACCACCCCCGCGGCATTGGGCTTCCTGTGGTTTTTGCCGCCGCGTTTTTGCTGCAGTTGTTTTCATCGAACTGGCGAGAGCCGGAAAAACTGCATTAATTGCTATAAAAAGTTGAATTTTAGCTGAAAAACGAAAAAGCAGAAATAGTGTTAAATTAGTAATAACGAATGAAAAGTCCGAAGATTTCCTTGGTTTTTGGCTTTTCGCCACACGTAATGACGTGTGAGCCGATAACCAAGCATTTCTGTTGCTCGAAACTAGATGCTTTTTAGCTCAGTCCGGGTCGATGGTGCAGTGGTACCGAAGCCTGCGTGCTGTTTGCTATGCCATACTGACGAGTTCTAATAAGAACGAAACAGCTGTCTATGGCTGCAATCTGGTCCGAGCGCTTTTCGTGTCAGGCCTAGCTAACCGTAGTGCTTTGTGTTAGATTTTTACGTTGTATATCAGCTTTGCTGTAGTCTTCGGACTTTTCATTCGTTATTGTTTATATTTTTGGCTGCATATGTCCTCACTTCGGATCCAACGTATTTTAACAGGATTTTTGTCCACGGTATTTGCTTATTAGTTTTCTATTAAATTAGTAGTATTTTCCTTCATGTAACAAATTATTTAGTTTCTTTCAAAATGTACGGGTTTTATCGCTATTTCTTTACGAAGATCAGAGTTGTGAGCGAATTTGGAAAATCCAGAGCGGGCAAGATGAAAAAATCTTGCCCGCTGAGCAACCAATCAGATTGCAGCATTCAAGTCATCTTGCCTTGTTTCTTACCACTGTGGGTGTCTCTACAGTGCTCACATGTCACAACCACACGTGGACGCGACAGTGATCTGCCGGCTATCCTGCGCGCCCTGCGTACCTTCTGCACCCTGCATGCTCTGCGTGCCCTGCACCCTGCATTTTACTCCGTCCGGCTAGAAGCTCGCAATGCCTCGAGCAAAACAATTAGGGCAAGTAGGAGACAAAATGTCACTACTATAAGTGGAATGAATACATCTACCTAACAATCCAGCAAAGTATAGGCTTTCAAATAGATATGTAGCTATGATTTGAAATCATGTTTTTCCGCGTAGCACTAGTGAGTGTAAAGAATATGATGTAAAGTGGTAAGCTGTAGTGCTATGTGTGCACGCCCTACGAGGGAAAGAGAACAAATCTCTGACCCAAGTGGGACTCGAACCCAACGACCTCCATGTTGCATGTCTGGCGCTCTACCAACTGAGCTATCAAGTCAGATGAGAGCAATTGTGGGTATTGGTGCGTTTTATGAGGTCACGGCGATTATATATGTATAATTATGTAGCTATGATTTGAAATCATGTTTTGCCGCGTAGCACTAGTAAGTGTAAAGAATATGATGTAAAGTGGTAAGCTGTAGTGCTATGTGTGCTTTCAAATAGACCATTGCACGGTTTTTTTAACTTTTGATCCTGATATACGTATAACAGCAAAACCGTCGATACTGCTGAAAAGAGCACCTCGGCGAAGTTAGTCAAAATCCCAAATTTGAGAGTTATCTTGAATAGGAGCAAAGTTATAGGCCCGCAAACTCGGAAAAGTTTTCAGACGTTCGGTATGGAAATTTCAGTTGACTGGGCCCCCAGCCGAAATTACAAACGTCTGTAAAATTTCGCGATATTTTCCGAGTTTGTGGGCCTGTATTGCTCCCATGAGAAGCCTTATACATAAAGTTCAAGCGGAGACATTCGCAACGCACTGAAAGTAAGGGCCATTCTAGGTTTTTGAGCATAGCTAAATATCATTTGTCAGTATATACCACACCAGTGAATGTCACTTTTCGCGCGCTCTGAGTGGCTACTCAAACAGTGAATATGATTTCATATTTACCTCCGAGCAAAGCAGCGACAGTCTCGCGCGAGTTTTTGTCCATTTGACAGAAAATAAAATAACTATTTGGTGCTGGCTACTCACCTGGAGTGTGGTATATACTAAAACAATTATTCACCTCCACTTCTGTGAATAATTGTTAATTAGTATATACTACACCTATTATTATATCACTTTTCGCGCGCTCTGATTAGCTACTCAAACAGTGAATATGATTTCATATTCACCTCCGAGCAAAGCAGCGATCATCTCGCGGGAGTTTTTGTCCATTTGACAGAAAATAAAATAACTATTTGGTGCTGGCTATTCACCTGGAGTGTGGTATATATCCACCACTATTCACCTCCACTTCGGTGAATAATTGTTAATTATTACTATTGCAGGAGCCCATTTAATAGACAATTGTTAATAGACCCAACAGTAGAACCTCTGGTACCCAGGGTACTATATGGCCGGCTAGGCTTGGGAAAATGTGTTGCCTGGTAACTACCTTAATATAGGATGCCGAAATGGACCACGAAAGATTAACGAATCAAACTACAGCGATATTTTCAAAGAACCAATGGGGTAAAGAAGATGGCGGAGTAGAGAAAACCATTAGGTTTTAGGTGGTTTCTGAAACATTCGTTGCTGAGCAAGAAAGCAGTATTGAAAACTCAGGAAACTTTCTAAAAACCATAAAATATCAAAGAAGGTAGGAAGTTTATCCAGAATTTTAAACGTGCGGGAAACTTGTATTCTATGCATAGAGTCTAATATAAGTAACTTCACAGGAAGCCAATTTTTATACAATAGGACTTTGTATTGGCGAACTGATTTATCTCGAAAATGGGCCGCCCGAAAATGTCATATCTTTACTGTACTATGGTGGACTTTGGTTAGGAATCGGTTTTTGAAAGGCCTAAAACAGCCCCGAATTATCGCGAACACAGGCAAAAACAACAACGCAAGGTCAGTGAAGTGAAGGATATATCATTCTTTTCAAAAGATATGACATTTTCGAGATAGTTTATACATAAAGTCCTACAATAATTACCACCCCATGCGGCATTGGGCTTCCTGTGGTAACATCAGCTATTTTTATCTTCACAGAAATCATGTCGGACAGAAAAGCAGTGGTGAAAAATGCGGACATGTCCGAAGATATGCAGCAAGATGCTATTGACTGCGCCACGCAAGCGATGGAGAAATTCAACATCGAGAAAGATATCGCAGCTTTCATCAAGAAGGAATTCGACAAGAAGTATAACCCAACCTGGCACTGCATTGTTGGGAGGAACTTTGGATCGTATGTGACACACGAAACCAAGCACTTTATCTACTTCTACCTCGGTCAAGTTGCTATATTACTCTTCAAGTCTGGATAATTGTGCCAGTCAGGAAATGTGAGGGAAGGACATACTGGGCCGAAGTGCTCAAAGCCGTTGGCGCGATAAAGAATGATTTTAATATTTAAGTTGCTTATTTATAAATGACTTCAGTATTTTGCTATAATTATTGTTGAGTCCTTATCTGCATTTGGTGGGTTGAGTGTCAAAAACAGTTTATGCAGTGGGGAGTGTGTTTTTTGTTATTGTTTTTTTTATTAACTAGATAATCCAAGCTTTCGAATCCCCATGTGTTAACTTGAAGATTCCCTACGTGATTGACATTTTATATGCATGTCTATCAGGCGTGTACCCAGACCTCTCAACCTGTAGGATTTGGAAACCTGGAGATTTGTAAAAAAGGAAACTCAAAAATCTCAGAAAAAACCTGAAGATTAATATAATAATCCAAAAAATTAGAGGGACTGGTAGTGATCTCCTTATATGGTGAGCTAGACATTCCTATATATGGTGGCCAGTGAGTGTCAGGACAACTGGTTACTGTTCTAAATAATATACCAAGATAATAATTATCAAATGAAATGCTATACTGATAACTGTGTAGCCATAGAGGAAATCAAATGTGGGAAATTGGACATGAAAGAGACCTTTGGGTGCAGCTAGGCAGCAGAAAGAAGACAAAAGGGTTGAAAATTCATCAGGTCAATTTACCGTGAGAATTTTACGACTAACAGGGGACCAGGGATCTTGGTTAAAACTGGGGGACTTGAGAGGTCTGGTGTACCTGCCTTTAGCCTAACAGATTTTCTGCAATTTCAGTATGGTTTTGATATGTGCCTAGCCAGCAATGCAGGCGTTTCTATCATTAGTGGTTTTCCCCGCTTCCTTTTTTGTCCTCACACCATTCTTCCCTCGTCCAAATATATTGTGGTTTCCCAAATAAAAACGCCTGCATTGCAGGCTAATATGTGCCTGGAGCAGGTTTACTTTCTCACTTTTGGGCTTAAAGCTCAAAAATGCCTGGAACACTCCTGTCTGTCAAGTTTCCTAACCAAGCCAATCAGTTGTTTTTTTCCCCAATTAAAGCATTGGAGAACAAAAAAATCCACATGATCTTTTGCTACAAATTGGGGGTGAAACAACTTGGGGACAAAACAACTGCAAGCCATATAGGTCATGTTTGAAAGGTTGTATTCAAGTTTGATCACAAATATGGCGAGACAACTTGGTAAATAGTACTTAGGCCATCCCAATAAAATGTTTTGTTTACCAACTCAATTTTCTTGGTAAAGTGAAAAAAAATATGAAGCTTTACACCAAACCAATTTATTTGGAAAAGTTAAAAAAAGATTAAACATTTTTTTTTTTACACTACCTCTTTTCCAAGCTATCTGTATTAGTTTCTTGTCTTTCTCATGCAAATTGTCATCCACAACTAGCAGAGGAAAAAGTAGTGGAGGAATACATGAGAACTTTTATTCAAGTCTTCAAGCCGACTTGGTTCCAGATGCCCTAACTTTTTTTACCGACTGACTCGCCATCACAATGGTAAACAAAACACTTTATTGGGATGGCCTTAATGGTGACACTATAATTGAGTTTATGCAGGTGTTTTTACTTTACGACTAAAAAACTTTAAACATAGCTTATTAATGTGTGCATAGATAGATACATAGGTTATCCTTATTTAAGTTGGTCAGGGAGAGAGGTGGAGGAGGATTTTTTTCAATTAAAAAATTAAAAAGATTACTTGTGAGCCTGCAATTTTTTTTAACAACTCTCCCCCCTCAGATCTCTAATAATTTTCAAGACCAGTGCCACTGGAGTCCTTTAAAACATATTGGGACCCCCCCCTTTCTCCAACATTTTTTTAACAAGACCCCGTTTTCTAATCCTTCCAACTTAAGTCATGACTAGTCCCTAAAGTGTTTGTAAAACCTAGTTTTGGTCTGCCTTAATATTGTTGAAGTATATGAACTAAAAGTTGATGAGGGTATAAAAGCTAACAGCCATGGCCAGGAAGTGTGGGGGATCTGGGAGCTGACGTTTTAAGTGCTAGGTATTTTTTATTCCCAAGAGTTGTCAAGACAGTGGAAAAGAAAAAGGTTTATTAATCCATTTTCCCTAGTGATAAATACCAGTCCTGCTTCCAATCTCTCCATATAGTCTTTGTCAACAGCACATGCTTGCTCCTCCAGTCCTGAAGTTTTTCATGAAGTGTAATATTTAATAACAAATAGATCATTTTGCCAGCTTTCCTCTTTTAGATGCATAGATGATGTCAAAAGTTACATGAAGAGAAGAAAGAAGCACAACGGGAGATGCAGTCAAGTGGCGTAATTGATGTTCTCTTCATGTGATGTGCACCTGTGCATCTATAAGACTGGACACAATAATTAGCTAATTTTCCCAACAAAATAAAATGTGACTTTGTGACATCAATTATACATATAGATCATTGGCTGACCAATCAAAGCATGACCACACAAACCAAGGCAATTATTAAATCAAATTAGTCCATCACATTCTAGTATCTTAACTTAGATTCTAGTATCTTAATTATCCCTACACTACATGCTAGAACTACTAAGGATATATCTTACTGTTCTTTTCCCCCACAGACTATTAGACAATGGAATTCTCTTCCAGTTGAAATCGGTTAATGCAGACAGTCTCTATTAACATTTTTAGATCTCATTTATCCAGTTATCTGACAATAATAGTTCGAATAAATGTATTGTATTTTTATCTTTTCATTTTTATTTATTTATCTTATTTTAATAGTTGGTGTGATGTCCATACAGACTTTACCAACTTAACTAAATGTAGATGAAGATTAGACTGAATTGATCACAACTTAAAATAGGCCTTTTCCAGGAAAGTCACATGCTGATATATATATAATACTTCTTTGATGAATGAATTGAGCTTGTGATCACTATGGGAAAAGCATTGCCATGGGTGCTGGAGGGGAAGCTATCTTTAAAAATGCTGTTTTAGAAAGATTGACAATCGATTGGAGGTCAGGAAAATAGCATTTACAAACGGATTTTACTAAGAATTAACTACCGATCTTGCACAAGTGCCTGTCAGATTTTTTTTGCCACCTAGTACAGCCATGCTAAAGGCCCATGCATTGTTGTGGCAATTCCAGAGGGAGTCTTTACTCCCGGGGGGGGGGGACTCCCTTATGTGAGGGGTACATGGGTGCTCGTCGTACCTTTTAGGGGTCAAAATCAGGAGTTTGGTACCACTTAGGGTATCCACCATCAAACACAGACATTTCTATGTAAAGCGGTACCTTTTAGGGGTCAGGTGTCAATTGAACAAAAAAGCTGTTATCAATTTACATTTTTATTATCTTTTAGGGGTCAAAATAAGCCTGAGCCACGCCCATTTTAGTACCTCTTAGGGGTCAAATCGAAAATGTCCGACGAGCATCCCTACCCCTTTTATATGGGAGTGCCCCCCCCCCCCCCCCCCCGGGTCTTTACTTGGGGGCCAACACTAAACTTTTACACCATAAAAGGCTTAGGCCAGACTGTAAAGACTACACAAATATGCATGTTAAATGTTTTATTGCATTGGCCCCTGGTTCCCAAAATCTGTGCAGTATTATGGTGACAGCTAGGAGCCAAATTAAAACGGGCTAATTTCCAAGTGGGAGGTAGGCTGAACATTATGTGGGAATTAAAGAGCTGGGTCAGAGCTTAATGTTTTTATTTTATTTTAATAGGCAGATCCAGAGGGTGGGTTCAGGGGGTTGCATTCCCCACCACCCCTATGACTTACTGTAAATAGCAGTTTAAAAAAAAAAATGCTGTTTCCCCACACCCCTGCTACGATTGACTCTCTCAATCCCCCTTTTCACAAAATTGTGGATCTGCCCCAGATTTTTATAAGTTTTTTATAGACTATATATCAAATATTTTATAAACACCATAAATGTGACCTCTGTAATACGTTTGCATTCAAACTTTTAACATCACTCAAACTTATTTTGAATAATATAAATTTAATGCAGAATGATGTTCTATTTTGGACAGGATAGTGAATTTTCCGATCCTAGCCTGAATATTTTCCATATATATTTTTGTTCATGGGTTTCCTGTGTCATCGCGCCCCTGTCATTAGTCGTGGTCCACCCCAGGCGCCACGTGTTCTTTGTTGAAGTCGTTTCGCTTTTAGACTCATTGAACGGTGTACTTCTAGCTCGTCTAGTAGTACAATAACTGCTTCACGATGGCAGGTTTCAGTATGAATCGCAGTAACAGCAGTGACTGTCGTGTCTACGTTGGGAATTTGCCTGAAGATGTTCGCGAGAAAGACTTGCATGACATTTTTTACAAGTACGGCCACATTTCTGAAGTCGATCTGAAAAACCGACGCGGAGCTGGACCTGCTTTCGCTTTTGTTGAATTTGAAGACCAAAGGTGAGATTTTATACGTATATAGAAACTTGTATGTAAGCCTTTCTGTAGCTTTAAGTATGATTGCTTGTTTCGTATCATTTCAAATTTCGGAATTTCTCAACTCTGGCTCGTGAGCTTCGGAATGTGGCCGCCATTTGAACATTTCTATATTAAATAATGGTCTGTAGTGTCTGCGGCAAGGAATGTTAAAAGGTGTTAATTTTCTATTATTCTTTCTCGTAATTTAATTGGTCGATACTTATGAATTCAATAGAAACCCATAGAAATAATGCATTTTCATTCGATATTATTTTGTGGTTTGAATTTATTTTTATTCAAACTAACTATGGTTTAATTTCGAAGACTATCGTGTGTGGGGAAAGTTCTCAAATTTGCGATTGAAAAATCCTTTGTTTTCTCTATATCCGATTGGCTGGATGGTGGCTTCTCTGCATTTTCACAGAAAAAAGAGCCAATAGCATAACAAATACTTTATTTTCGGGATGTAGTTTGGACTGTAGATACCTCCTAAAGCACTTAAGGACGGTGCCTACTAATTGCAAACCAATTTGTTTTCTAAAAATCTATATGGATTGTTTGAACCCCCTAAGGAGCTTTTGAAATCAGAAAAAAAATTATGGGGTACCCATACGTTTAAGAGAGATAATTAAGGATGAAAATCAAAAAAAGTGCTGACTCAGCATTTTTCTTTGTCCGAGAAACTATTTTTAATTCGATTAATATTTTGGGTTATCTGGCAAAATATTAGGACAAAAAACGTTAGACATGGCGTTCTTCACAAAGGATGCCAATCAAACCATTTATCTTACAATGATTATATTTTTTTGTACAAATTTTGCTTTGTAAGCCTCATTAGTGACCATGAACACACATATATTTTTTGCCGAAATGGACATCAAGTTTCAATTTTATAAAGACAAAAAATATATGTAAACGTTGTTTAGCTTCTATATTATAGATTACAAAAAGAAAAAACGGGGGTATCCACGCGTTTTAAAAAGTTATGTGGACGGTAAGCCTCTTTATCGCTAATTTTATTTTCAAAAATTGACATTTTTTACCAAGGCCTCCCTAGTAAGTCTGAAAATTGGTTTCTTTTATTGCATTCTGGGAGATTTTCAAGATGGCGGTGGGGAAAAGAGTCAGTCCCGTCTTTCGACTTTCTTCATTGAAAATCAAAGCTGTTACTGCTTCCTTTGTGCTCAAGCCCCATACAGTCCTTCCTTCTTCATTCTTCTTTGGATTTCCAAGAGGTTTACCCGTTTTCAAAAAGCTTATTTGACCGTATTCACACATTGTTTATACTCGGCCGAGTCCATGTTTGGAGAAACTGACGAAACTCGAAAGCATCGACAGGCCTAAAGCACAAGGCGCTGGGCGAAAAGACAGCAGTGATTCATGGCAGTCCAAACAACCTTCATTCAATTGGTCGGGTAAATCTCCTAAATCTACGATTCTTCGACCATCTTCCCACGATAAATCATTGAAATGGTCGGCTGTTTTAATACCATTTTAGCTGAAAATTGTCTTTCGTGGCCGTGTAGTGGAATTTAAAGATTTCCCAAATCGTTCATTTCTCAAGCATATCTTTCGACCGTATTTTAAAATCCTTCATCTTTCTGTCTGTAAAATTACACAATTAACACAGCTTTTTCAAAATAGTTCTGCAAATGGCCTGTCTCGCGGGATGACCCGCGGGACGCAAGATGCGCAGAACGGCGTGCGCGCTGACAATAGTAGGCACCGTCCTTAAGGCATATTCAAGCAAAATCGTATGTGGGAGAGGCTCATTGCCGCAGAACAATGGATTCTACTACAGTTCTTATCTGGACCATTACTTAAAGAACATACAAGATTGAAACTCAAATGTTTTTTGATCGTTTGTTTCCGAGTTCTCCTTTGTTAAGTAAGAGTTCGAGGCCTTCAGCCCCGTGAGCAAAAGTCTTAACTTGAATTTAAAGTAATAAGACTTAGTTTGGTCTTTACTACATGTGTCCTTTGCTAAATTATGAAAAATTTGGAGCTACTGCACGCCACTTGGTCATTAATAATTCATTTCCTCAAAATTTCATACCAATCTTCTAAAACCTAACCCCCAAATAAAAATAAAAAACACATTTTAAACCCCAAATCATTGGCACTGCAGTGGCGTTGTATTCTGCAGTGCAGTTTAGCCCCAAAAAATCACCAAGGTGAACTAAATAATTATTTGATTGTAAAGACGTCACACCATGGATCATAAAAAGACTGGATTGGAAACTACAGGTCACGTGGGGTGGTTTCGAATCGCTGATTGGTTGAAACACTAGTTCAACATGGCTGAATCATAGTGGAAAATCGTGACGTGAAGAGTGGCGTAAGTATGGCGAAATATAGGGTTTTTATTGTTTGTTTTCTTTTACTTCTGCTCTTTTACTCATGTTTTAGTGTTCTTCTCACTTTTAAGTAATATTGTTTTCTTTTTCTGTTGTTTTACGGCGGTTCCAACCCGCCTAAGCCACACGAGAATCTTCAAGGTAAGCACATGTTGTTGTTGTTTATTTTCATCATATTCTGTTTTGGAGAAAATCGCATCACAAAAAGAGCCATTTTACGGCCAGATTTGTAAGATATGTTGTGTGTTTTGTGACGCATATATTTGTGAGTTTCTTCTTAGTCGTTGTTCAAATGTACTTTTATTTTATCGTATTTGCATCAAATTGTGGCTTAGACATAGTTATACGAGTTAGGGTTGTGATTCGTAGCCGCAAATTATAGACCAACATGGTGAACTGTTGAGGATAGTGTTGCAGCTTACTCCAAGGTGGTTGTGCGTAACAAAATTTCATATATATTTAATTTTACCACTTAGACATCTATCAAGATGGGTAAGAGCAAGGTAGGCAGGGTTAGAAAGTATTCTAACCGGAAGTATGATACATGCCCCAGTGAATCAGCTCCAGATCGACATTTACCTCCTTGTGGCCTCCCGTTGGAGTTTCAGTTTTCTCTTCGTAATGTCCCTTCAGCAGTCCTAAATCAGCCTTCTGTCTACAACTACTCTCATGTCTTCACAGTTCTCTCAAATGATGGTGCACTTAATAACCAGTGGAACTTAATCAAACATTCAGAACTCTTCCTTATGTTGTGTACCTTTGCTAATATCACCACACCTAATATCACCACACCTGTTCCAGAGAAGACAGTGATTGTTAACACAGATTTCACCTGGAGAGTTCTAGCATCAAACACAAGTGTGAATGAGTCCATGGTGAATGCACCAGAACAGCTACTTACTTTGGAAAGTTTTCTTCATGTCTTATATTTTGTTGATAAAAGTACCACTTGCCCTGGAATCCTCAATCAAAATTTGAAAGAGTTCTCAATGTATGGTGGACGTAATGGAGTATTTAAGGATTTGCATGGAAATACAAAGGCAAAGCTTAAAGATAACACAATCAGACCAGTTGGCTGCAATGGCTTGATACATTTGCGATCCGAAATCACCTGTGAACCCTGCAAGTCTTATAAGAAAACTCTGTTAACAATGCTTTCAAATAAGAAGTCTTCATCCGAAACATGTAAAACAAATGCAAGCAGTCATTGTCCATGGAGACATTTGAGTGACAAAGAAAAGGAAGAAAGAATCAAGAATTGCAGACAGAATAGAGAAAGTACATCAAAGAAAATCAACCGTCTAGAAGACAAATTTAAAGAGGTTGGTAAAATTATGATGTCCAGTAAACTTATTAATATAGTACATAGCATCCTTATTTAGGGAGTGGTTATTGTTTTTGGGTAGGGAGGGGGGTTGGCAAACAGGGGATGCCAGTATCAAAAAACATTTTTAACTCCCTTGTTAGGCCCAGGTAAACATTTTGTGCCCCCCAGTAGCCTAAACTTTTTTGATTTCCCCCTCCGTTCCTTTCACCTATACTTAAACTATTTTGGTTGTGGTTGGAATGCAATGACACAAAAAAAATTATAACAGCTGAGCTACTATTTATAGTACTTACCAATTTCAATTGGTAAGTAATATATATTAGAAATAATATTAAACTAAACTTGCACTCTGGAACTAGCTAGGAGCACTAGCTACAAAAATGTAGGAGGAACAACATTACACATAGTGATACTAAAAATAGCCATACAATAGTCATGGGATAGAAGTACAGTACGTCAGTATACATTTGACATAGCTGATATTTCAACGAAGATATTTTACTTGAGCCAGCTGAGAGGAAGGAGGGTTCGATTTAGTATAAAAAGGGGTTCAGCCAAATCCCCCTTTTACTCCCTGGAATTTCCCAGACATGTCCAAAAAATGCAATAAATATATATGAGACTGTATTATTGGAGCTATTAATGTTCAAACAGCTTTTGTGCAGATTTATATCAGGTGGCTAAACCAGCTAAATAATTGGCTGAGTGTGTATTTTCGTTGTTATAACCATTTGGTTTACCTAAAAGTGTGCCAAAATACATATCACTTATAAAAAATTAATACATTGATAGCAATAAGTATTATCTAGTTAGCTGACTAATAACCTATCATTTTGTAGGATTTAATCAACCTAAGTGACGAAGATAATGATGTTGTTGGAAAGCTTTTCGATGAAGTAGTGTCAAGTCAAAATTCTGATGATCCAGAAGACTTCAAGTCCCTCTTTATCCAGCAACAGCAGAAAGCTTTGGCCTGTGAAGATAAAAGGGCTAGGAGATGGCATCCACTTATCATCAGATGGTGCTTTCAGCTACATTCAACATCTCCTAAGGCTTATCAGCTGCTCAAAGATAGTGGAGTTTTAATTTTACCCGACAAAAGGACTCTCAGGGATTATAGTAATTGCTTTAAGACAGATTTGGGGTTTGATTCAGGTTTTTTAGATTTAGTGAAAAAAAGATTTTAATGAAAGGTCTGACCCTAGAGAGTATGATGTGTGGGTGGGAATCATTCATGATGAAGTTTCTTTGAGAAAAGAACTGGTTTTTGATGACTCAGGTAAGTTAATTGGTTTTGTTAATTTGGGTTCAACCCAAAATAGCATAGATGACCTAGAGCAATGTTTGTCTTCTAGTGAAATTTCCTCCGTTACTCCACAGGAAGCCACCAATATGTTTGTTTTTATGGTTGTGAGTTTATTTTCAGATTGGAAGATGCCAGTGGCATTCTTTCCCACCACTACCATAAAGTCATTTGCTCTGTTTAACGTCTTCTGGAAGTGTGTAGAAGAACTAGAACAAAGGGAGTTTAAGGTGTTGACTAGTACTTGTGATGGTGCTTCTCCTCACCGAAAGTTTTACAAATTTCATTGTCCACCAGATGCACCTAGAGGTACGCTAATTTACAAGACAATAAATCCCTTTGCTATGGAAGTTCGGCCATTATACTTTATTTGTGATCCAGTTCATCTTCTAAAAACCACAAGAAATAACTGGGAAAACAGCTGTTGGAGAAATAAAACAAAAAAACTAAGAAACAATAGCATGTGGATAACATGGATGCAGCTAATTGATGCATTTGAAAATGATGTTAATTCATCAAATGCATCAGGTCTACGGTTGCTTCATAAATTAACTGCTGACCATCTTTTTCTGAATCCTTACTTAAGGATGAGAGTGTACTTAGCTGCTCAAGTGTTCAGTAATAGAGTTGCCCATGCTCTTTCGGTACAAGGTAAGGCAGGTACAGAGGAGACTGCTAAGTTTGTGAAGAATATGAATGACTTTTTTGATTGCTTAAATGCTAATAGAATCTACACTCAATTTGAATTTAGGAGTGTGTACCGTACATGTTTAGACAGGAGGCTCCATTGGCTCAAAAATGATTTTTTGAAGTATTTTCAGGACTGGAAAGACTGGGCCATGAGTCAAGTAGATGTTCCACTGTTAGAACGTAAGCAGTATTTTATTAGTGATCAGACATGGGAGGGCTTACAAATTTGTGTAAAGTCTTTTGTAGAAGTTGTCCAGTTTTCACTTACTATTCCAGGAGTTACTTATGTTGTGGCCACAAAGTTTAATCAGGATCCACTTGAGAAATTTTTTGGTAAGCTACGACAGAAGAGAGGAGCATATAGTGCATTCACATGCAAAGAATTTAGCCAGAGTTATAGTTGTTCCGTTTTCAGTCAGTCACATGCAATTAAGACAATACGTCGTATTAAAAGAAGTGGAGGTGCTCTAGATAGTCTAGATGCAGATTTACAGTTACCAAAACACAGAAAGTAGATACTAGCTGTTGTCTTAAGGATGGAGGAGTTTTTTGCATTCAGATCATGCTGTGATTATTGGTATTGTCAAAACTTGAGTGTGGTAGTGCAAAATTGATACCAAGTTAAATGTACTAAATATCTCAATTTGTAGAGTTTCATATAGCCACGTGCATCAGCACACTGATTAATCTAAACTGATTAACTTAATGAAGTGCTGATTTTTTTTTGCAATTATTAAAGACCAAATTTCTCAAACTGCACTATCAGTTATTCTGGCATGCTCTAGCTGCTCTGACATGTACATTGAAGTTTTTACTTCATGGAATAGACCCTTTCAGCTTGCCTGTTTGTTGCCCCATTTCAGACAGTCTACATGATTAAAGTTCTCCAGAGGATTCAATGCTTTGTTTTCCAATATTATTATAGAAATAAATTGATATATTTCCTCATGGGATAAAGAAAGACAAAAAAGCATTACAAAAGGGAAAGTCACATGGTCTGAAATGGGACAACAAACAGGCAAGCTGAAAGGGTCTATTGACCCTTAATTCTCACATGGTGATGATGTTGGTAGAAAGAATATGTTTTTAAGGTCGGCATCGAACTGAACAGTTTCAGAATGAGTTTAGGTTTGCTAGCGAAAACCTCTTGGGACTCGACATAGTCACCAATGATGTGAGAAGAGTCTGTTGAATGAGCAAGGTTTCTGTTAATTAATAATATGTACATGTACAATGTAAGTATGGCATATTTAATTCTGGATCCAACAGTAAGAACTATAGTAAGAGTGATTTCAAATGCAACTTGAAGTATTTATAGGCAAACTTAACTAGCCTCAAACCTATTTCTAATAATTTATCGAGGTCATAATTTTATGTACAGTATCTTGAATGTCTGAGATTTCAATAAATGATTGACATACAGGGAAAGAGTACAAGTTGTTTTAGTTATATATTCTCTTCAAAGTTTTATATCTATATTTTAGTTTCGCTCACTCAAATATACATTGTGAAATAGCACATGAAACTATAATAGGGAATATGAATCTTTGTACAAACCCTCAGTATTATATATGCTCTAATACACCAGAGGTCTTGAAGTCTAGTACCTGTATAACATTATTGCTGAAACCCAGCAAAAAAACATGTAACCAGGTTTCTCCCCCTTCTCCCTTCTACCTGGGAATACCTTCCCTGGGATACTTATTACAGGGTATATACCAATTTGGTTTACATTATGGGAGTTCCCCTCTAGATATATGCAACCAGTCTTTAATTATGAGGGAGAGGACCATGTGGCAATGGATGAGAAACTCGTAGATTATTTTTGAAATGGCCCCCAAGGATTATTGTTAGGGCAACCTCTGTCTCCATGGTCAAGCAGCCCTAACATATATTTTTGATTTAAATACATGTAACCCTATTGCAGGAATGCAATCACATGGTTATACTGAGTGGTAAAAATATCTGACTTCATTTATTTGAAGGCAAAATTTCATAATAGCAAAACTTTTTTGTAAATGATATTTTCCACTTCCAATTTATTGTCTATATTTCTAAAACTGCATTTTTGAAGATTGGTTGTCATCCACTAGAGCATTTCCCATGGGATCAAGAGTTAAATTAATTTGTTATCAAAAGTGAGTTTGACAAAAATTGAAAGGCAATTTAATGCAAAAAGGGTGCAATTGTCCCATGATCAGATTCTAAATTCTTCTTCATTTGTTTGTTTTCTAAGGGAGAATTTAGAACATGAACTTACACCTTTTATCCACACAGCCTTTCCATAATATGAGCACAAATATGTAAATAGAAAATATCAAAGTGATATATTGGAATGGATCATACTTGACTTGCTGTCCTAGATTGTACAGGACAGTCCCACATTTTAGCCAATTGTCCTGCTGTCCCCACCATCTTCAGAATTTTCTTCAAAAAATGTCAGAATTTTCAAAATGCTCTGCATTTTTAATTTTTGTAAGTAAAATAGTTTTACTATTTTTGTGTGGTGGGGGGAAGGGATAGTTTTGAATTGTCCTGCATTGGAAAACTATCATGTTGGTAAGTATGCAGCATGTGACTGTACCCCAAAACAATTAATGATTGGCCCCTAAATCTGTGAGACTTATTTGACTGACTTGTTATTGGCCTTGTTATTTGATAGTTTATGCTGTGTTGGACATCAGTGCCTTTCTGATACTATCTTTTCCATGCAAGTGAACTGCAGGAGCTGATCTGTTATTCAACAGTGCTAGTGTTTCTTTTACTTTCTTTTGTTCCTTGTATACTTTAAGATATGCCCATTTCCTTACACGAAAATACAAATCAACAAAAAGCTTCAGAAGTAGATTACTGTCTTCAGTAGGAAGTGACAAAGAATAAGGCCAGGCTTGTTGCAAGAGAGAAGAATTATCTATCAGTTGGTCCAGTAGTTCGCTGTCAGACTTTCTAGTGCTGCTACGAAAATTTGCTAAATTTAGAAAAGGACGGATTGAAATTTCAAGGTAACAAAAGAAATTAAAAGTTGCATGGTCCACTTGAGAAAGGCCACCCCTGGTCAAAGAGAGCGTCATCAGGTTAGGATATGTCATAGCCGGTGCCTGCTTTCCAACTCCTGGTATCATTAGACTTACCACCTGTACTGTATATCCAAACCTTTGGCATTTTTCTTGGACAGTATGGTTTGATGATTGCGCATTATTGTCACAGTATCTCTGGAACCTGTCCCTGGTCTTTCTACAAACAAATCCAGCGACGTAGGAAACGATGTCCTTCTCTGTAGGATTTAAAGATGGTTTGTTAGGTGTTTCGCCGCAGTATTTTTCTCTAATCTGAAGAACGCTCGCCATAGATTCGTATCGATAGCGAGAAATATCCTCAAAAATTACGGTTACCATCTTTTGAAGTAACAGTTGATCGGTTGAATTAAGACCAATAGTAATACTCAGTTCAATCCATTTTGATGAGAGTTCCTCTGATCGTCTAAACTCATTGAAATGCTGGGCAACGTATTGGTGTCTCGTCGAGGAACTTACCAGATGATCCCTTGCAAAGGTGATTGTCCACAGGTTATTGGCAACATATTGAAAGAAAGTAACGACTGCGGTGGAATTCCCTTCGACTTTTTTCATTTCGGCAACAAGCACATCCGCCTGACATTTGCAGTTAGCAAACCTAGCTCCTCTCAATTTGACAATGTCACATGGAGTATCACAAACATCTTGAAGAGCTTTCAAAATAGTTGGCATACAGTCGCGATGAAAGTACGCGTGAACTCCAAGGTTTACCAAAATCTCCCTGGTTCTTGTTTGATGTTCTGACATTTTTAGCTTTTTTTTCACGTTTTGATGAGCTCCAGTACAACTACCTTCGTGTCTCATCAACCATCCTTTAGTATGGTAAACCTTTCTGCACTTTAAACACTTGAAACTCTCGATATCATCTTCTGAATCGCTTGAACTACAACTATCGGCATCGTCGTCGTCTCCTTTAGCTTCGTTTTCGTCTCTGGAAAACAAGCTTTCAAGCTCTTCGATGGCTATCTCATCAAACCCGTCCCACTCCTCGAAAGTTTCTCCGATCTCCATCCTCTAATCTCTTCTCTTCGATGTTTATTTTCTTTAATATGTCAGTCCACTCAATCACACCATGGATCATAAAAAGACATGATCACACTTTACCAGCACCCGCGAAATCGCCGCGAAATTATGAATTTTTTTGTTTACATGTGACGTCACGATTTTCCACTAGGTTGCGGCCATCACGTCAGCGCGTGCCCAATCCAGTCTTTTTATGATCCATGGTCACACATAATAATTCCCAAATGAAATAAAATGTTTTTGAGCTTAACCCTTTCACCCACCAGACGTTTTCAATGAACCCTAGTGGTTTTGGGGATTTAAGTGAATCTTACTTTGGTATTTTTGAAGAGCTTGACTACATGTAGATCTTCCTCATCTAGCTCTAAAAAGTCTTCAGTCTGAGCTTTTCTGAAGGGCCATGTGCAAAAACGGTGCAAGTGTCTATTTGACCATTTAGCCCTGTGGCTAGTGGTTCTCAAATTTTACTAGCCCAGGTGCAATTTTTACTAGTGCTGGGCAAGCGGACTACCGTACCGCTAAGGTCGACCACTGGTGGATATGTAAAGAAACAGCTTTATAGGATGTACAGCTTAGAATGTTAGATGCAGACCAAGAATTTGTCACAATACACACACAATTTGACTGGTTCTCAAATACCCACCTTAAAATAATTAAGTGGGACCAACTGCAAAATACCCTGATTCTCCATGAATGTTTTGTTCTTCATAATAGTGGACTAAAAAAGTTTATTATATGGCACATGCTACTTACGGTCAAATGGCGCGCGCTGATTGGCTGTTTAGCGGGCGGAATTCTCCCATAATGCCCATGGGCAATACGGATTTTCCCGCTGCAGTGTTTGTGTACACGAACCGGTCGAATTAAAACTTAAAAAGTTAAAACAAAATATGCCATATAATAAACACCTTATTAACCTCGCTTGCTCGGTTAATAAGTACCATATTCACTCACGGATAAGCCGCACCTTTTTGCCGGAAATCTTCATTTAAAATTGGGGGTGCGGCTTATCTGCGAGAACATCTACCGAACAAAAGGTCTGGAAATTTCCATAAATTAACATTTAAAAGAAATACTAAGCTACAATAACACATACTATACCAAAAGATCACCAAGGTGAACTAAATAATTATTTGATTGTAAAGACGTCACACATAATAATTCCCAAATGAAATAAAATGTTTTTGAGCTTAACCCTTTCACCCACCAGACGTTTTCAATGAACCCTAGTGGTTTTGGGGATTTAAGTGAATCTTACTTTGGTATTTTTGAAGAGCTTGACTACATGTAGATCTTCCTCATCTAGCTCTAAAAAGTCTTCAGTCTGAGCTTTTCTGAAGGGCCATGTGCAAAAACGGTGCAAGTGTCTATTTGACCATTTAGCCCTGTGGCTAGTGGTTCTCAAATTTTACTAGCCCAGGTGCAATTTTTACTAGTGCTGGGCGAGCGGACTACCGTACCGCTAAGGTCGACCACTGGTGGATATGTAAAGAAACAGCTTTATAGGATGTACAGCTTAGAATGTTAGATGCAGACCAAGAATTTGTCACAATACACACACAATTTGACTGGTTCTCAAATACCCACCTTAAAATAATTAAGTGGGACCAACTGCAAAATACCCTGATTCTCCATGAATGTTTTGTTCTTCACAATAGTGGACTAAAAAAGTTTATTATATGGCACATGCTACTTCCGGTCAAATGGCGCGCGCTGATTGGCTGTTTAGCGGGCGGAATTCTCCCATAATGCCCATGGGCAATACGGATTTTCCCGCTGCAGTGTTTGTGTACACGAACCGGTCGAATTAAAACTTAAAAAGTTAAAACAAAATATGCCATATAATAAACACCTTATTAACCTCGCTTGCTCGGTTAATAAGTACCATATTCACTCACGGATAAGCCGCACCTTTTTGCCGGAAATCTTCATTTAAAATTGGGGGTGCGGCTTATCTGCGAGAACATCTACCGAACAAAAGGTCTGGAAATTTCCATAAATTAACATTTAAAAGAAATACTAAGCTACAATAATACATACTATACCAAACCAAAAGAAAGTAAGCGCTGGCCATTACTTTTGCAAGTTTGGTGGCTCCAAACAGATCCGTTTATGTTGTGAATATTTCTTCCTCTGCAAGCGATTAAATACCACACTAAATGGCACAATGTTTCTTTGCAGCTTTGCACTTTAACAGCAAATTTGTCGAACAGATATTCCACCTCTCTTTGAGTAACAAGTTTTCCTCCAATAGATGGCTCCCGGATATCTTTTTAGGCATGATAGCAACAGACAGCTGATGAAAAACCAAACTACTCCATGTTTTTTTTACTTCGTTCAGCGAAAACAAAACTTCTAGTGTCCAGTTCTCTCTCTTCCACAGGTGCCTGGTTACTAAGCTACGGACGAACGTGAGCACGTTGTTGGCTTCGTTGACATGTAAAATTCGATCTAAAAAGTGACCTGAATGAAAAGATCTCGGTAAACAAACACTATGGAAAGATAAATCATATATCTAAGTATGTACATGTAGACATGAAGTTTATACTATTTCAGAGCTGAAATTACAGGTACAACTTGAGTTTTCTCCAGTTTGAAAGTCCGATGAAGGTTTATACAAATATGTACATGTATGTTTGATATTCTTCCAAAAAACTTTTTTTCTATGAATCAAGCTTCTAAACTCGGGGTGTGGCTTATCCGCGAGTGCGGCTTATCCGTGAGTGAATACAGTAGTTAGTATTCTGCACTTGTACCATAATTAAGTGCTTTTATTATCATGTCCATTTGGCCACCCTGAACATTTCACTGTCAATTCTCAATGGTTTGTGAAAAGCCAACTCTTTTAGAGAACTGAAATAACTTGCCTCTCCCAAGGATTGCAGCACAACACAGAACTAGGTCAGCTGGTTTAATTACCTTTTATTTGGTGGTCTGACATGATTTAGGGAACTCGTGCGAACTCCAACGACTGGTTTAGCAATATGGAACACGAAAGCAATTGAATTGAAACCGATTGCACAATCTGCTATGGCTGTGATCCAATCACAGCACTTGTTAGAAATGAATAAATTGCTCTAGGCCAATCAGAGGGTCGGGGTCAAATTCTGACTGAAGAATTATAACAATCTCTGATTGGATCGGTGGACACAGGCATGCTTGGGGCGCCCAGAGGTTCTCCTGCCATCTCGTTGCTTCATGTCTAAACTTTGGCTTAGAGAGGGCAGTAGAACCTCTGCTATCCAGAGTAGCTGCACCCCTAACTTTGGGGATTTTTTTTTTTTTCCGAAATGTTCTTGCAAAATGGTGTGGCTTTTTAGTGGTAAACTATGGTACATTATAGTTTTATGGATTCCATTGATTATTATGAATATTTATTATAATTATTTGTTATTCTTATTCATAATGTTATTAATATTTATGAAATGTTCATTTTTCACCCTCCGGTTTTTTGGGGCTAGCTAGTACACAGAATGCTTAAACAAGCATAGCAATATTTTTTACTAATATAAAGTATAGTTCAAGGGGATCTTATAATTTACTCAACTTGTGATATCTCAATGAATTTTCATTATATTGAGAAATGGTTTGTGGCATTCAACTCATCTTGACAAGCTCCTTAAAAACTGCAAAACAAATAATTTGTTATGTATCTGTTGAACTTATGTCATCGATTATGACATCAAAACATATTTTCTCCAAAAAACAATTAATAACAATATTTAAATTGCCCCATATCATAAAAAAATATGTGAAGTTTCATGCAGAATAACATAAAGATGGTGACAATAATTTTCTATCATACTACTTATTTTTCAATAATAAAGTTATATTGTGTTTGTAATCTTCTATATTGTACATCTTATTTAATTTTTTATACTGTATCCTCACCTTCCCTGACATTCAAATCTTTATGACCATGCTGTTATCTGACTTGATTAGCCTAGTGGTTATTACAGGTGACAAGTACTTTCCCTAGTTGTATACTTTCAATTTTGTGTAATTCTGTAATCTTAATTTAGTACTTGAATAAATTGTTGTTGAAGCTTTGCCTCCCCTCTTTTATCCCAGTTTCCGGTCTTTTTTTCTCATTAACCCTTTCACCACTACAGGCCTCAAAAGTGGCCAATATGAAGCATGTACCTGGGAAAAATTATTGCATCAAACCTAGACATGCTGGAGATACGATGTTGCGATACTATTTCAAGGGATGAATAACTTCAAAGTCAGAGCTATAACAGGGATCGCTTGACTCTCCCACTTTGGAGAAAAACGCATTTGTTTTGGAGATCGCTGTTCGTTTCTTCGATTTTCGCGAATTTTGAGGAGCTGAAAATCGGCTCAAGAAAACCTTCCCATTCGCACTTGAAATCAAAAGTAAACACAAAATAACCACTCAGTCATTACAGTACCTTGTTTAATCTTTCCAACCAGCAGGTTTGTTTGCATAAAATCCACCAAACGACTGTGAAGCGTGCTCTTCTTAATGCTGCACTTCTCTCCACCATGTTTTCCTGCTCCCCAACTCCAATTGCATGCTGGGTAATCAACAAAAAATTCACAAGGGGACCCCCCCCCCCCCCCCCCTCTCTTCTGGGACTCCTGTAGGATTTTTTTATAAGTCTTTTACCCCTACAACCAAGAGCGGTGATTTGGACTCAAGCCGTTGCTTTAAAGTGACAAAAACACATCCTAATAGGTTGAGCAGGGGAAAAAGACAACCAACTGCAGAATTTCAAGAGTTTCAGTGAAGAATTATTTCATGTGTCTCAAAGCACAAACACAACAGAAACATCCTGTGAAACCCCTCACAAGGCCTACTAAAAGCAAACCAAGTACTTTTCAGCCGTCATCAGACTTAATGATGCCCTCTAGCTCTCTTACAGTGGCTTATTTGTCCAAAATTAGAGCACATTTCATTGGAAATCCTACAGAAGAAAGCATACTTACCGCCGACGAGTCCGTAGAATTCTGCCGAATGGCATCACGGGGAAAGTTTGAGCCCTTGGTTTAAAAAGTCAGCAGTATTTAACTACCCCAGGCAAGCCAAACTGGAACTGAGGGGGGAGGGTTGAGTTAGCACTCTGCATTTCACCAATTCAGCCCAAACACTTCCAGTGGTGAAAGGGTTAAGGACAACTGGATTGGTCACACAAAAAATATTAACTTGAAGGCACCTCCCTGCTGTGGGTTCTAAAGTGTAGTTTTCACTGCCCTAGCCCCTAGGGCTTTCAATAGATTTTGGACTCTGTATTTGCTTTATTTTAATAGCCTAATCAGCAGTAACAGATAAGAGTAGATGGCAGTAAGAGGACAAGTAGCCAGTGGAACTCTGTCAGTAGCCAGTTTCTAACGAAACTCCAAAGAATCACTGTTAAAGTGCCTATAAGCCCTAAACAGCCTAGCAGGTAAAAGTGCCATTTTGTCATTTACCAAAAAGTCCTTCCAGATCACAATATTCTTCAAATTGCTTCCCTTTATTCTTACTAGTTTGATATTTCTTTAAAGTGTGTTTTCGGTTAAAAAGTTGAAAATTGTAACAAATTAAATGATTATTGAAATTTACCTATTACCGAGGAGGCATAAATTTATGGATTCCCACACTGATGAAGGAAAGAATAAATTTATGGAATCCCAGACGGCAAAGGAAAGCATAAATTTATGTGCTCCCTGAAGAAAGACCCAAATTCTTTAGTTTTTGTTGAAAAAGTCTGCATTTTTCTTCAATTTCTTTATTCAAAAGTAGCCAAAATATAAGGCTGGTATTTTCAAAAATGCCACTTGTTAACCTTTATTTGGGTGCAGTAAAGTGTTTTAAATATTGTTCCATCATTTTTGGGTGATTTATGGTGGTATATTGCTATAAAAAGCATTACCAATCCTTGAAATGATGTTGAAAATGAATCAAGTCATTACATTGAATTTCTTCATTTATACAGTTTTTCAGGTGTCGGACATTCAATACTTACAACCTTAGATAATGATCTATTAATAAGTGGAGCTGACATAAAAACAACTAAAGGAACTATATAATATAGGCTATCCCATTAAATGACTTCATTGAAATTTGATTCCTTAATAAATAAAATTGGCAGACTTTTCCTATGTCGCTCGTTTGACTTTTAAATCAAAGATAACTGGCTAGGGCTTTAATATAGGCACTAACTCTTTCAAAGTATACTTCTCAGAGTTCTCGTTTAAAAAAATAATTGAGAGGAAAAGACGGTCTTTATTGTCTACATGTAAAGCAAAATTTTTTTAGGGACTGTTAAAATAAAGCAAGTACTTAGTTAACGAATGTACACCTTCAAGATAATCTAATTAACCACAATATTCAAATATCCCAAAATACCATAACAACAGTACAACCATCAACACTGACAGCAAACAAACAAAATCTCTTTATTTCTCTATGGCACTAGATTTTGCCAAACAGATATATGTACTAAAACCTGAATATAAGTATAACACAAATTGAACTTCACTTGAAGAAAGTGCAACGTTTTTGGATTAAATAAGCTTATTTAAATCTTTACTTACAACCGAACTTTAACAAAGTTTAATGTAATGAATATCTTCATAATAATAATTAATATATAAAACTAGTCCAAAAACAATATGATCGTGGTCGCGTGTTATGTTTTCGAAAAGTCTTAAACTCAGTCTTAAACTCAGTAGAAATATTGAAGAAAGTGAACATTTGTATACGTAATAACGTAGTAAAAAATTATAAACGTTTTGCATTTGTATGATGGATAGAGACGTAGAGACTTAGCTTACTTCACTCATACAAATGTTTGACAAGGTCAGTTTATAGCTTCAGTTCAACACAACATTCTGTCGGCAGTTAAGCTTATCCAGACTTGAAGAGTAATATAGCAACTTGACCGAGGTAGAAGTAGATAAAGTGCTTGGTTTCGTGTGTCACATACGATCCAAAGTTCCTCCCAACAATGCAGTGCCAGGTTGGGTTATACTTCTTGTCGAATTCCTTCTTGATAAAAGCTGCGATGTCTTTCTCGATGTTGAATTTCTCGAGTGCTTGAGTGGCGCAGTCAATAGCATCTTGCTGCATGTCTTCGGACATGTCTGCATTTTTGATCACTGCCTTCCTATCAGACATCTGAAAGGAAAAATAACAAAACAAATTTAAACTCCGCTTCTCGGTTATACGTTCTGTGGCTCCAAAGTTTGAATTTCGCCGGGAATAGGTGGACCACGCCCCGTTTCCATTCCCTTGGGAGACGGTATTGTAGGTTACAGGGAAACAGGAGAAACTACAAACCTTGTCAAGGAATAGATTTCCGCAGTTTCCGCAAACCTTCGCTATGACTGTTTACCGGCAAACCCCACTCTGAAAACTTTCCATTCGTATTGATTCTGGGTTGATCTGTCGATTTGCTCTCCGGTCACTGAATCGGGAACACCGATTGGCGCTGATTTGTTATGGCTGCCTCTCTGATTGGTCAATTAGTAGAGTTATATTTGGGCGTCCCGTAACACGGTATGCTGCGTGGCGCATGGTAGTCCACGCAGGGGGGGGTACTTACATGAAAAATGGGTATGTATGTGAGGCCAAGAGACTCAAACCCTGACCCTGTTTGACCCAATCCGAGCTCCAAAACCCTGATTGCCCCCTATATCCCGGCCGGTATACCGCGTACCGGGATTGCATGCAAAATACGGAACATTTCAAGTCGGGACGTGGTATTGGGTAAACAAATCAGCAGATGGAGTACATAGATAAGTACTGAAGTACGAAATAGCGGCGTCACAATGTATGGGAACTTCAGTGCTTGCATGTGGACAGACGATCAAAATGCGGCAACAGAATGTATTTTTTTCGACATAGTAGCTAAAAACAACTGAACCCTAACTGCCTAAAAAATACTGAACCCCGACCCCGACTGCACCCAAATTATACTCCAATCCTGACCCTGATCTGCCCAAATCAGGTCAAAACCCTGACCCTACCTGCCCAAATTGAGCTCAAAACCCTGACCCACCCGGGCGGCACATACATAATACGTCACAAACAGGAGTACCCCCCCCCCCCCCCCCCCCGGGCTAGAAGCTCGCAATGCCTCTAACAAAACAATTAGGGCAAGTAGGAGACAAAATGTCACTACTATAAGTGGAACGAATACATCTACCTAACAATCCAGCAAAGTATAGGCTTTCAAATAGACCCTTGCACGTTTTTTTTAACTTTTGATCCCGATATACATATAACAGCAAAACCGTCGATACTGCTGAAAAGAGCACCTCGGCGAAGTTAGTCAAAATCCCAAATTTGAGAGTTATCTTGAATATATAGGAGCAAAGTTATAGGCCCGCAAACTCGGAAAAGTTTTCAGACGTTCGGTATGGAAATTTCAGTTGACTGAAACGTCTGTAAAATTTCCCGATATTTTCCGAGTTTGTGGGCCTGTATTGCTCCCATGAGAAGCCTTATACATAAAGTACAAGCGGAGACATTCGCGACGCACTGAAAGTAAGGGCCATTCTAGGTTTTTGAGCATAGCTAAATATTATTAGTCAGTATATACCACACCAGTGAATGTCACTTTTCGCGCGCTCTGAGTGGCTACTCAAACAGTGAATATGATTTCATATTTACCTCCGAGCAAAGCAGCGAACAGTCTCGCGCGAGTTTTTGTCCATTTGACAGAAAATAAAATAACTATTTGGTGCTGGCTACTCGCCTGGAGTGTGGTATATACTAAAACAATTATTCACCTCCACTTCTGTGAATAATTGTTAATTAGTATATACTACACCTATTATTATATCACTTTTCGCGCGCTCTGATTACTGCTACTCAAACAGTGAATATGATTTCATATTCACCTCCGAGTAAAGCAGCGATCATCTCGCGGGAGGCTTTGTCCATTTGACAGAAAATAAAATAACTATTTGGTGCTGGCTATTCACCTGGAGTGTGGTATATATCCACCACTATTCACCTCCACTTCGGTGAATAATTGTTAATTATTACTATTGCAGGAGCCCATTTAATAGACAATTGTTAATAGACCCAACAGTAGAACCTCTGGTACCCAGGGTACTATATGGCCGGCTAGGCTTGGGAAAATGTGTTGCCTGGTAACTACCTTAATATAGGATGCCGAAATGTGCCACGAAAGATTAACGAATCAAACTACAGCGATATTTTCAAAGAACCAATGGGGTAAAGAAGATGGCGGAGTAGAGAAAACCATTAGGTTTTAGGTGGTTTCTGAAACATTCGTTGCTGAGCAAGAAAGCAGTATTGAAAACTCAGGAAACTTTCTAAAAACCATAAAATATCAAAGAAGGTAGGAAGTTTATCCAGAATTTTAAACGTGCAGGAAACTTGTATTCTATGCATAGAGTCTAATATAAGTTATTAAGTAACTTCACAGTTAGGACTTTGTATTGGCGAACTGATTTATCTCGAAAATGGGCCGCCCGAAAATGTCATATCTTTACTGTACTATGGTGGACTTTGGTTAGGAATCGGTTTTTGAAAGGCCTAAAACAGCCCCGAAAGGCCGAATCATCGCGAACACAGGCAAAAACAACAATGCAAGGTCAGTGAAGTGAAGGATATATCATTCTTTTCAAAAGATATGACATTTTCGAGATAGTTTATACATAAAGTCCTACAATAATTACCACCCCATGCGGCATTGGGCTTCCTGTGGTAACCATCAGCTACTTTTATCTTCACAGAAATCATGTCGGACAGAAAAGCAGTGGTGAAAAATGCGGACATGTCCGAAGATATGCAGCAAGATGCTATTGATTGCGCCACGCAAGCGATGGAGAAATTCAACATCGAGAAAGATATCGCAGCTTTCATCAAGAAGGAATTCGACAAGAAGTATAACCCAACCTGGCACTGCATTGTTGGGAGGAACTTTGGATCGTATGTGACACACGAAACCAAGCACTTTATCTACTTCTACCTCGGTCAAGTTGCTATATTACTCTTCAAGTCTGGATAATTGTGCCAGTCAGGAAATGTGAAGGAAGGACATACTGGGCCGAAGTGCTCAAAGCCGTTGGCGCGATAAAGAATGATTTTAATATTTAAGTTGCTTATTTATAAATGACTTCAGTATTTTGCTATAATTATTGTTGAGTCCTTATCTGCATTTGATGGTTCCCTCCCTCCCCAAAAATCAACCGTGAGTCGAGCGTCAAAAACAGTTTATGCAGTACCAGCTGTAAGCCTGCTATAACAAATATAATATTTATTTATTTTTTATTAACTAGATAATCCAAGCTTTCCAATCCCCATGTGTTAACTTGAAGATTCCCTACGTGATTGACATTTTATTATGCTTGGACTTCCTGTGGATATTCTAGCCAATCACAAAGAAAGATGGGCAACCAATCAGCAACGATTTTGTAAGAGCTGCATTAATACTGATGTCTATCAGGCGTGTACCCAGACCTCTCAACCTGTAGGATTTGGAAACCTGGAGATTTGTAAAAAATGAAACCCAAAAATCTCAGAAAAAACCTGAAGATTAATATAATAATCAAAAAAAATTAGAGGGACTGGTAGTGATCTCCTTATATGGTGAGCTAGACATTCCTATATATGGTGGCCAGTGAGTGTCAGGACAACTGGTTACTGTTCTAAATAATATACCAAGATAATAATTATCAAATGAAATGCTATACTGATAACTGTGTAGCCATAGAGGAAATCAAATGTGGGAAATTGGACATGAAAGAGACTTTGGGTGCAGCTAGGCAGCAGAAAGAAGACAAAAGGGTTGAAAATTCTTCAGATCAATTTACCGTGAGAATTTTACGACTAACAGGGGACCAGGGATCTTGGTTAAAACTGGGGGACTTGAGAGGTCTGGTGTACCTGCCTTTAGCCTAACAGATTTTCTGCAATTTCAGTATGGTTTTGATATGTGCCTAGCCAGCAATGCAGGCATTTCTATCATTAGTGGTTTTCCCCGCTTCCTTTTTTGTCCTCACACCATTCTTCCCTCGTCCAAATATATTGTGGTTTCCCAAATAAAAATGCCTGGAGCAGGTTTACTTTCTCACTTTTGGGCTTAAAGCTCAAAAATGCCTAGAACACCCCTGTCTGTCAAGTTTCCTAACCAAACCAATCAGTTGTTTTTTCCCCAATTAAAGCATTGGAAGACAAAAAAATCCACATGATCTTTTGCTACAAATTGGGGGTGAAACAACTTGGGGACAAAACAACTGCAAGCCATGTAGGTCATGTTTGAAAGGTTGTATTCAAGTTTGATCACAAATATGGCGAGACAACTTTGTAAATAGTACTTAGGCCATCCCAATAAAATGTTTTGTTTACCATTGCCCAACCAACCCAATTTTTTTGGTACAGTGAAAAAAAATATGAAGCTTTACACCAAACCATTTTTTTTACACTACCTCTTTTCCGAGCTATCTCTATTAGTTTCTTGCCTTTCTCATGCAAATTGTCATCCACAACTAGTAGAGGAAAAAGTAGTGGAGGAATACATGAGAACTTTTATACAAGTCTTCAAGCCGACTTGGTTCCAGATCCCCTAACTTTTTTTACCGACTGACTCGCCATCACAATGGTAAACAAAACACTTTATTGGGATGGCCTTTATGGAGACTATAATTGAGTTTATGCAGGTGTTTTTATTTTACGACTAAAAAACTTTAAACATAGCTTATTATTTAATGTGTGCATAGATAGATACATAGGTTATCCTTATTTAAGTTGGAGGGGGAGAGGTGGAGGAGGATTTTTTTCAATTAAAAAATTAAAAAGATTACTTGTGAGCCTGCAATTTTTTTAAACAACTCTCCCCCCTCAGATCTCTAATAATTTTCAAGACCAGTGCCACTGGAGTCCTTTAAAACATATTGGGACCCCCCCCTTTCTCCAACATTTTTTTAACAAGACCCCGTTTTCTAATCCACCCCTCCCCCTTCCAACTTAAGTCATGACTAGTCCCTAAAGTGTTTGTAAAACCTAGTTTTGGTCTGCCTTAATATTGTTGAAGTATATGAACTAAAAGTTGATGAGGGTATAAAAGCTAACAGCCATGGCCAGGAAGTGTGGGGGATCTGGGAGCTGACGTTTTAAGTGCTAGGTATTTTTTATTCCCAAGAGTTGTCAAGACAGTGGAAAAGAAAAAGGTTTATTAATCCATTTTCCATAGTGATGGATACCAGTCCTGCTTCCAATCTCTCCATATAGTCTTTGTCAACAGCACATGCTTGCTCCTCCAGTCCTGAAGTTTTTCATGAAGTGTAATATTTAATAACAAATAGATCATTTTGCCAGCTTTCCTCTTATAGATGCACAGATGATGTCAAAAGTTACATGAAGAGAAGAAAGAAGCACAACGGGAGATGCAGTCAAGTGGCATAATTGATGTTCTCTTCATGTGATGTGCACCTGTGCATCTATAAGACTGGACACAATAATTAACTAATTTTCCCAACAAAATAAAATGTGACCTAATTTGTGACATCAATTATACATAGGTACTCTAATAGATCATTGGCTGACCAATCAAAGCGTGACCACACAAACCAAGGCAATTATTAAATTAAATCAATCAGATTCTAGTATCTTATCCCTACACTACATGCTAGAACTACTAAGGATATCTCTTACTGTTCTTTTCCCCCACAGACTATTAGACAATGGAATTCTCTTCCAGTTGAAATAGTTAATGCAGACTCTATTAACATTTTTAGATCTCATTTATCCAGTTATCTGATTATAATAGTTCGAATAAATTTATTGTATTTTTATCTTTTCATTTTTATTTATTTATCTTATTTTAATAGTTGGTGTGATGTCCATACAGACTTTACCAACTTAACTAAATGTAGATGAAGATTAGACTGAATTGATCACAACTTAAAATAGGCCTTTTCCAGGAAAGTCACATGCTGATATATATATATAATACTTCGTTGATGAATGAATTGAGCTTGTGATCCCTATGGGAAAAGCATTGCCATGGGTGCTGGAGGGGAAGCTATCTTTAAAAATGCTGTTTTAGAAAGATTGACAATCGATTGGAGGTGGAAAATAGCATTTACAAACGGATTTTACTAATAATTAACTACCGATCTTGCACAAGTGCCTGTCGGATTTGTTTTGCCACCCAGTACAGCCATGCTAAAGGCCCATGCATTGTGGCAATTCCAGAGGGAGTCTACTTGGGGGCCAACACTAAACTTTTACACCATAAAAGGTTAGGCCAGACTGTAAAGTACACAAATATGCATGTTAAACGTTTTATTGCATTGGCCCCTGGTTCCCAAAATCTGTGCAGTATTATGGTGACAGCTAGGAGCCAAATTAAAACGGGCTAATTTCCAAGTGGGAGGTATAGGCTGAACATTATGTGGGAAAGAGCTGGGTCAGAGCTTAATGTTTTTATTTTATTTTAATAGGCAGATCCAGAGGGTGGGTTCAGGGGGTTGCATTCCCCACCACCCCTATGACTCACTGTAAATAGCATTTTTTTTTTTAAATACTGTCCCCACCCCCCTGCTACGATTGACTCTCTCAATCCCCCTTTTCACAAAATTGTGGATCTGCCCCAAGTTTTTTTATAGACTATATATCAAATATTTTATAAACACCATAATGTGACCTCTGTAATACGTTTGCATTCAAACTTTTAATATCACTCAAACTTATTTTGAATAATATAAATTTAATGCAGAATGATGTTCTATTTTGGACAGGATAGTGAATTTTCCGATCCTAGACTGAATATTTTCCATGTATATTTTTGTTCATGGGTTTCCTGTGTCATCGCGACCCTGTCATTAGTCGTGGTCCACCCCAGGCGCCACGTGTTCTTTGTTGAAAACGACGCCAAGAGTCGTTTCGCTTTTAGTTTTATACTCTAAACATTGAACGGTGTACTTCTAGCTCGTCTAGTAGTACAATAACTGCTTCACGATGGCAGGTTTCAGTATGAATCGCAGTAACAGCAATGACTGTCGTGTCTACGTTGGGAATTTGCCTGAAGATGTTCGCGAGAAAGACTTGCATGACATTTTTTACAAGTACGGCCACATTTCTGAAGTCGATCTGAAAAACCGACGCGGAGCTGGACCTGCTTTCGCTTTTGTTGAATTTGAAGACCAAAGGTGAGATTTTATACGTATATAGAAACTTGTATGTAAGCCTTTCTGTAGCTTTAAGTATGATTGCTTGTTTCGTATCATTTCAAATTTCGGAATTTCTCAACTCTGGCTCGTGAGCTTCGGAATGTGGCCGCCATTTGAACATTTCTATATTAAAGAACATACAAGATTGAAACTCAAATGTTTTTTGATCGTTTGTTTCCGAGTTCTCCTTTGTTAAGTAAGAGTTCGAGGCCTTCAGCCCCGTGAGCAAAAGTCTTAACTTGAATTTAAAGTAATAAGACTTAGTTTGGTCTTTACTACATGTGTCCTTTGCTAAATTATGAAAAATTTGGAGCTACTGCACGCCACTTGGTCATTAATAATTCATTTCCTCAAAATTTCATACCAATCTTCTAAAACCTAACCCCCAAATAAAAAATAAAATAAACATTTTAAACCCCAAATCATTGGCACTGCAGTGGCGTTGTATTCTGCAGTGCAGTTTAGCCCCAAAAAATCATCAAGGTGAACTAAATAATTATTTGATTGTAAAGACGTCACACATAATAATTCCCAAATGAAATAAAATGTTTTTGAGCTTAACCCTTTCACCCACCAGACGTTTTCAATGAACCCTAGTGGTTTTGGGGATTTAAGTGAATCTTACTTTGGTATTTTTGAAGAGCTTGACTACATGTAGATCTTCCTCATCTAGCTCTAAAAAGTCTTCAGTCTGAGCTTTTCTGAAGGGCCATGTGCAAAAACAGCTCAAGTGTCTATTTGACCAATTAGCCCTGTGCCTGTGGCTAGTGGTTCTCAAATTTTACTAGCCCATGTGCAATTTTTACTAGTGCTGGGCTAGCGGACTACCGTACCGCTAAGGTCGACCACTGGTGGATATGTAAAGAAACAGCTTTATAGGATGTACAGCTTAGAATGTTAGATGCAAACCAAGAATTTGTCACAATACACACACAATTTGACTGGTTCCCAAATACCCACCTTAAAATAATTAAGTGGGACCAACTGCAAAATACCCTGATTCTCCATGACTGGTTTGTTCTTCACAATAGTGGACTAAAAAAGCATATTCTGCACTTGTACCATAATTAAGTGCTTTTATTATCATGTTCATTTGGCCACCCTGAACATTTCACTGTCAATTCTCAATGGTTTATGAAAAGCCAACTCTTTCAGAGAACTGAAATAACTTGCCTCTCCCAAGGATCGCAGCACAACACAGAACTAGGTCAGCTGGTTTAATTACCTTTTATTTGGTGGTCTGACATGATTTAGGGAACTCATGCGAACTCCAGCGACTGGTTTAGCAATATGGAACACGTAAGCAATTGAATTGAAACCGATTGCACAATCTGCTATGACTGTGATCCAATCACAGCACTTGTTAGAAATGAATTTGCTCTAGGCCAATCAGAGGGTCAGGGTCAAATTCTGACTGAAGACTTATAACAATCTCTGATTGGATCGGTGGACACAGGCATGCTTGGGGCGCCCAGAGGTTCTCCTGCCATCTCGTTGCTTCATGTCTAAACTTTGGCTTAGAGAGGGCAGTAGAACCTCTGCTATCCAGAGTAGCTGCACCCCTAACTTTGGGGATTTTTTTTTTCTTCAAAATTTTCTTGTGAAATGGTGTGACTTTTTAGTGGTAAACTATGGTACATTATAGTTTTATGGATCCCATTGATTATTATGAATATTTATAATAATTATTTGTTATTCTTATTCATAATGTTATTAATATTTATGAAATGTTCATTTTTCACCCTCCGGTTTTTGGGGGCTAGCTAGTACACAGAATGCATTATATTAATAGATACAATTTTCCACTGGAAGGTTGTTCCATAGTTTGGGAGCAGCGGCCACAAAGGCTCTGTCACCCAAGGTGGCTTAAGAAGAAATTCATTATAATTTTGATGTAAGATTATAATTCCATTTGCACTTGATTATAATTAAATGTTTTATGTGAAGGGGCTAGCCTTAATGTAATTAAAGTTCTCTTTAAATTGAATTCTAAATTTCACCGGCAGCCAGTAAAGAGGGATTGAATGGGTGCCTTACACTATTTTTTTCAAGTAGCCAGCCCTTCAGAGTTGAGTGAAAGTGCCAGCTGTTTCTCTTTCACACGATGGTTATGAACTGATTATGATGCCTCTGATTAGATGCTGTGTGGACAATTTGATTGTTTTCATCTGTTCTCTCAGTGATTCCTTCTTTGCTTGTTACTTACAGTCATTATTTTCAACTGCTTTTTTGTTATTATAGGGATGCTGAAGATGCAGTGCGTGGCAGGGATGGGCATGACTTTGATGGATACAGAATAAGAGTTGAGTTCCCACGTGGTGGTAGAGGTGGTGGTGGTGGGGGCGGTGGTGGAGGAGGAGGAGGAGGCGGAGGTGGAGGAGGGGGTGGAAGAGGTGGTTACAGTAGTCGTGGTAGAGGCCCACCACCAAGGCGTTCAGATTTTCGTGTCCAGGTGTCAGCTTTGCCTCCAACTGGAAGCTGGCAGGATCTTAAAGATCACATGCGTGAAGCTGGAGATGTCCTTTTCACAGATGTGTTCAAAGACGGGACTGGTGTTGTAGAGTTTGCCCGCTATGAGGACATGAAGTATGCACTGAAGAACTTAGATGATTCCAAGTTCAGATCACATGAGGTTTGTTGAATATGACAGTTCAGAGTAATGAATAATATAGAATGTATTACTTTGTTGAAGTTTCACTTTGGCTTGTGGTTCTTGTAGAAGCTCAATCAACCACACACTATACCTCAAAATACTTACTATTAAACACTGGCGGAATAGACCAATCCAAGATAATTGCAATATCTACTTAAAGTAGTACTAGCCCCGATACTGCTGAAAAGAAGACGGTCCTCAAAATTAGTCAAAAAAACAATTTGAGAGTTATTTCTTGTATGTGAGCAAAGATACAGTCCCGCAAAGTAAGACACTTTTACAGATATTTGTATGAGGTGGTGCAAACCTCGTACAAACGTCTGTAAAATTAGCACATGTTACTCGACTATATATGCTTATACGCAAGATATACCATAATTGACCACCTATAAGCCACACCCTGCATATACAGTACCGCCCAGAAACATATGTACATTTGTTCGTGAAATTTTCGCGAGCAGATCGCGTGCAGTGTTCGCAATCTGTTAAATTTTTTTTGCCTAACTGTTCGTAATTTGTTCGCAAATTGTTCGCGATTTCTTCGAATGCAAGTTGTTCGCGAACAAACATCGCGAGCATACAATACAGCCCAAAAATTTACACGCACAAGAAGTCCCGCAAGAACTTCTGGCGGGGCCAGAACCCGCAAGAAAACACAAGAAGTTCAACGAGTTGATAACTGCCTTTTTGCGGCTACACTGCAAGAACGTGCAAGAAGTCCACTCGATGTATTAGAACTTCGAGATGCGAGTACAGCGCACGCTAATTGCTAATTCATGTTTTGTTTACATTTTTGCACAGCAAATTATATTGAGAGCCTTTCTGTAATATTTTTTGCTGAACTCATTTTCAAAGACAACAAGAGCCCATCTGGGCTTTCACTCGGGCCACATGAGATTGAAGATGAAATACACTTTCATTTGAAATCCTCTTAGTAACAAGTTGTGCTTTAATTCGCCAGTGCATGTGAGAACGTCATATTAATTGGTCTATTAATTGCTTTTATGACATGACTATGATAACGCAGGAACAACAGAATACTGGCAATTCAAGTTGTTAATTGAAGTATTTCATGTGAACGTTATGAACATTATGAACTCCTTTAAGTTCAAAGAGTTATTTACTGATCGTTCCTCGTTGTAATACTGTAACCTATGGTGACAGATCATTCTATGTTGCTGCAGCTAAACTGTGGAACTCTTCCGGATTATATTCGAAGTATTGATTCATTAATTACGTTTAAATCAAGTTTGAAGACCTTTCTTTTTAGATGCTTTTAGCTAGTTACTTGATACTTTTTATATATTCATGTAATTTTTATTTCTATTAGGTATAATATGTAAGAGCATCGAGACTCTATAGGATGCTCCTAATACGTTATTATTATTATTATTTATTTATTTATTTGTAAGTTTCCTAGTTCGACTGTTTCTCGAACTTTCTAGGCTTTTCCTTTCTATTCTAGACTTTTCTGTGGAACATTTAGTTTTATGACGAAAGTCTTGTGTCACTGTACACGCCATGAAAGATACGGTTGATTTTGAGAGTGCGACAAGAACTGGAAAGGCTGTGTGACTGTTATCAAGGGTTTATAAAGAGAGCTATTGAAGGCGGTAGAGTTTCCGTAACACAAGTGTATAAATGCAATACAATGACATATTCATTTGATTGAAAATAGATCAAAAACTCAGGAATGTCCGGCTAAAACTGTATGAATAAATGTGAAATGAAACATAAATTTCATAGCAAGAAAAAAATTGTAATTCCTAATGAGAAAGCTCTTCTAAGTCCACTTCTCAAATTCACAGACTGTTTTACAAAAACATTTGCGCTTATCGACACAAGAGTTCAGTTGACCTTTCAAATAATTTATTCTGAGGTACGCGTACTCTAAATCACAGATGTTAAATAAAACGATCATTAGAAGAAAAAGTACATTAACAGACAAATCAAAAAGAGTTTACTTACAGTACTTACGTAACTGAATCTTTCGTTTTGGATCTTTTGGTAGTGTTGTTGACAGCATCCCACCTTCGTGCACATATGCACTGAATCGGAATGAAAGTCGAAGCCTACCTCAAACTTAACTTTTAGCTAACCTGTTTCCTTTCATTCCACAATGAATAATAATCTCATAAAGTAAGCCCATAGCTGTGCATTTCAAGTACGTTTTCCTCTCTCTTTGCTGGCAGTTCATGCTTCTTGTTCGTGTAGTTGCCCCACTGAGCCGTAACCAGAAAACGAGCACAGTATTTCAGTTGGCATACACTGAAAACATCTGCTTTACTAAGATTTGTAAAAATCTTAGCGGATCATGTAAATATTCCGCTTGGCTCAATGAGGGTTTCTGCCGTCAAAGTTCATTTTTTGTTTCAGTTTTCCCCCTATTAGCAGACATGTATAATGTCTCGAGCTCTCAATCCAGTAGAAAGACTCTGGTTATTCTGTCGTAAAACATGCCTTAGCTGTACAAGACCTGACCCAAATTTAGGTTGTATTGCATAATTGCCCACGATGGAAATTGTGGTTTTGTGAAATTATATATGTGAAATTATTTAGATTTCTGACAATGACTCATTGAAATTGATATCTCCTTGTCTCGCCTAGTCTGAGAACTTTGAACTTTCTTATCTGAGCGCGCTTGACGAAATCTAACCTTTGATTATAATTCGATACCCGTTGATATCGAAACGTGTTTAGATATTGTATTTCGCTTACGTTTCTAAATGTACATTGGATCTGTCCTGACAGCGAATGTATTACGGCTCCTGGTTGTTCATGTATTTTTATGGTCAACAAGAGCGCCAGTTGAAATATCCTGAGCCTGTTGGAAGGCTTTCGCCCTCGCGGGTCGACTATTTTGATTTACTGTATTAAATTATGTAAATAAATTAACCTGGCGAGTGTTACATGACCAGCACAGTGCGATCTGATTGGTGGTGAACTTGACCTTTAACGCTTGTGCAGAAATTTTGCGACACCCAAAAAAAATACATTTTGCATTTTAAGACTCGGTGATGCCACAGGCAGCCCGAGTAACAAGATGTATTTTAATATTTAGCTTTCGTTTATGGTAGTGTTTCGCTGCACTCTACAAAATATCGTGCGAAATTTCGTTTAGTGCTCTGCGAGTATTAGCACGAAACTTAGATCCTTGCCTGTCCAAGATGAAATTACTTTTTTCCGGCTCACTCTGTCAGTTCGACCAACCTGAGTTGTAAACTTTATTCGGACTTTGATTAACTGAACTTTACGGCTCACTTTCGAAAGGTACAGGAGGACAACTGTAGAGGTTACTTCAGTTTGGTCAGTATAATCAGGCTATAAGAATATAAATTTGATGCTTTGAACCCGAATCGAAGACCGGAAGGGTAATAACCGACGTTACTATAAATCACACATCCCAACTTCAGAAGTGTTCAATTTTGTAAACTTTATCCGTATATCCACAATAATATTCAGATCCGCCAGCCTTCCAGATCTTTGTAAAAGTCATTGCATAAAGTTTTCAAGTAAATTTGGACCATGCAGTTATCGAAATATTGTGAGCCGTAAAATAAACAAAACAACGGCTGCTCGCTTAGTTCCCTCGCCGGCGGTGCGTGGCCCACTTTTAAAGCTTGACTCACTCGCTGAGCGCAAAGCATAACCAAATAAACTTTTGCTTCAGTGTAGTTTCACATTACTAGGTTTCGGCAGAATTCATTGTAAATGTAAATGTTTGCGTATTAAAATCTCAATGTCTGAATTTCCACGTGCAATCAGTCAGGCGTGAACGTGTCAGTCTGAATTTTTACAGAACATCAACAGAGTTTTGAAGCAACGTTTGTCGTATTGAAAAACATGCAAAAACTTCTATACTCTTACCAGAAAACTTTGCAAACTCTTTGAGAGACTGATGGGGCGAATGCAACAAGCTAAAACCAAACTGTCTACATATATATTCTAAAGTGGTACTGTCGCAGTCCTTTCCATGGAAATTTTGAACAAAAATAGCTGGTTTTATTAATTTCTGTATCTGAGATTGACAATTATAGCAACATTTTGCATTGCATTTGACAGCAAGCGAAGTTTGTTTTGAATATGCTTCAAAAACCAAATCAAAATTGGCAGGCTGTCACATGTCGACTCCTATTGGTCAATTAAGAATGGGTTACAAGTTAACGGAAGTCATGTGCATGGTGGGCGTATATATATTCCAGGGGTTTTCATGCAGGCGGTCTTTCCTTTCTGCTCCTCCACTCCATTTGTCATTTGATCCCAAGTCTCAATCACGTTCGGCCAATATGGCAGCTGCTTCGATGATCCGTTTGCTGTGTGGAAAAAAACACCATCCACCACTTGAAAGCAGGCTACTGTGAAGTTTTTGGCAAACTGATTCGAATATCAGTTAGCTCTGCATAATGTTTGCCACTTTGAAATTGGACCAAAAATTCTGTTTTGACAATTTTTTGTTTTAGAAATTGAGAACCACCAAATCAGAATGTTCTGAATGATTTTTATTTTACTTGCGTAAACAGTTTGCATGTTATGCAAAAAGTGCTTGAGTCAACACTGAGATTGTGAAGTTTTGGATTATAATTAATTGCCATTGTGACTTAATTTGAGATCACAAACAACTTCTTTTTACCCAAAGTGTTCTGGATATTTGATCCAGTTCTTGAATCTGAATATTTCTCCAGGATTCGTTGGATTTTAGTCTTTCATTAAGCACAAAAGTAGAATTACATTTAAAGAACGAGACTCAAACCGTATCAATTAAACACACACTGGATTGTGAAGAGCCCTTAAACAGTGGGAATGTTAGGAGAAAAACAACATAAAAAATGGTTATCAGGGCTCATTCAAAACTAAATCTGGAAAATCCTGTTTATAAGCCACACCCAGACTTTAGACAAAAGAATTACCTCTTAGTGAAAATGAAGTCAAAAATACCCTGAGGCTTATAGGCGGCCAATTACAGTAGCGCTCAAATTTTGTTTTTGGACTAATTTTGAGGTGTTCTTTTCAGCAGTATTGATGCTATTGCTAATTTAAGATAATGCAATGGCGACCTTGGATTGGTCTATTGTTCTTATAACAAATACACTTTTAAATCTGTGTTACTGGCAATGGATCACTGAAATCACTTTCTGTCAGATACATTGTTCCCCAGTGAGTGTAAAAAGGATTTTACTATTTATTCATCAGTGTTTTGGGATTTGCTAAAACTGCTCGAAATTCTGTTTTCAGGGAGAAGTTGCTTACATCCGTGTAAAGACAGATCATCAGTCTAGAAGCTTGTCACGCTCCAGAAGTGCATCGCCAAGAAGAAGATCCCGCAGCAGATCAAAATCGAGGTCAAGAAGCCCAAGGCGAAGACAGCGATCCTACTCCAGGTCTCCTTCTGCCTCTCCTCGTCATTCGCGATCAAGATCAAGATCTAGTTCTCGTTCATAACTACAAAAATAAGCACTGGATGTGTTCAAAAGCTGTGGTTTCTCTTTGCTGCTGTTTTTTTAGAACTATATAATTTGTTATGTGCATGTTTGTGACGTTTCCCATCATCAAAGGTAGTTGCCACAGTTTCAGTAACAGTTAATCTGTTTTAGCAGCAGCATCAAGTTTCACACATCAGCATCATAATTTTTTGCATGATACCCTAAATACCCGCATATATAGGCCACACCCCAAACTTAGGTGGTGCTTTTTGGAAAAAAGTTAGAAGGTTCATAAATGCTCGTATTTGAAGCAAAACTTTGTCAGGAGAGTGTTGTCATTCCAAGACCAAGTCATGCCAATTGCTGTTGCAAATTCAAATACGGTCACGACTTTCCTTGTAATAATTTTGTGTATATTTTAACCTTTAATCACTCCAGAAATTATTTTTTTCCCATTTAACTGACAAGATTTTCAAGGAACCTCATTCCTTTAAGAGCAAGAGAAAGCGAGGTTTTCTACCAAAACTATACATACACAAGTCCGAGGTCTGCCATCTTGGATTTTGCAGGAAGGGCCTGGGCAAGTGTTTGTGATAACGTGTATGCTTGTACCTGCATATAAGCACCCCTTGTTTTTTCTCCAAATAGGTGGCCTAAATGCAGGTATTTACGGTTTATAGTAGTTAATTTGTTCAAAAGGGATTTTTTTTAAACCATTTAACCAGTTCAATTAGCAGGGATTGAGCCAGAAGGGACAATTTGGCCCTTTTGCGAGTGATCTGGCATTTAATTTCCTTTGGAAGTGGACAAAGCAGGTTAATTTGGCCATTATCATATTTTTAAAGCGGGAATGGCGCAGCCTTGCTCGTTCCCTGCATGGGTGAACAGCCAGAAATGTGGTATTAGCTCTAAATGTAGTACTTGTAAGCTAAGTATTGTAAATATTGTTGTACAAGTTTTACTATCTTGTTACCTTGCTTTGTAGATGAGGACTTTCACTGTGTGGTAGGACATGCGTGCAAGTCTTAGGAGAAACTTATAACTTACAGGACCTAATATGGTTTCCTCATACATTGGGCATAAAAAGGGAAGGATCTCCTAAGGACTGGACAAAGGAATTCATAACCGGGATTTGGAGAACAGAATCAATGGAATATGGTATGCATAGGTTTCATAGCCTATGTGGCCTTAATGCATCAAGGGGCTATGTCAACCTAATTGAACCTTCAAGTTTCTTTTCAGTCGATTTCACATAACTTTTGACAATTGGGTTGTGAAGTTGGTTATGAACTTCCCTAGTTCACCAACGAACTTGTAAATTCAATACAAAGTTTGACATCAATTAAGCAAACTTTGAAACAAGCTTCTGAGCCTCAATGCCAGTGAAGTTTGGCCCATGGCAAAGTTCATTTGAGCTGTTTTTCAAAATGTCTGCTGAATGGAAAGTCAATTCAAAGACAAACTGGAATTTAGCACATTGTACCAGCTAAGTTAATAGAGATTAACCACTAATCAGTTTAGTAGAATTTGTTTCAAAATGAAGTTGAAATAATGCTTACCAAAATTACTTAAAGTTTATAATGGCCAATTTTTGTATCGTTAATATTGATTCTGCATCAAGTGAATAGTTGAATAGCAGAAAATTTCTAAATTTGAGTATTGCATCTGAGTTATAGAGGTTTCTATTTCCAATGTGCTAATGATGTGACTTGAATTTGGGAATTTACTGTTGTTTATTGTTCCTTGTGAATGAAACCGTTTTCTGATTTTGAGAAAAATGTTTGGTAATACCACTGATATAACCTTCAATATAACAGATGCTTAGAAAAGGAATATATTATAAATATAAAACTATATAACTAATGAAGGAAAACTCAAATCAAATCAAATACTTGGGTAGCACTGTCAACTGTTTTGTTGTTTAACACAGACAAAATATGATACCTTTCTTGTCTTGTCAAAAAAAGAGTGGGAATTCCTTGGCCTTAATTTCTGCAATCTTTCGACTTTCAGAAGATAACTCGGCGGTAGTTGTCAATCTTCATTCGTACCTGGCAATGGCATAATCCCAAGTGGAAACCCATCTCTGCCATATTTGTCGACAAAATATTGACTACTAAATTTTCACAATCTGTTGTGTTTCTCAAGGCAAAAAGTTTTTTTTAGAAGAACAGTGTAGCTTGAAGACATAAGATGTGTTAACTAAGCTTTTGTTTTGGTGGCATTAAAAGGCGATTTCCCTTTAGTTACAATTTTTAATCAAAAAAAAATTCTGAGTTTTCTGAAAATATTAGGTTATATGCATTCCAGAAAACAGTATAAAAATGTCCTTCTTAAGTCCCAAAGGTAATTTGTAACTGATTAGTAAGCTAAACTCTTATGCCATTTTGTAACTGACTTGTTAGCTAAACCCTTGTGTCATTATATAAACCTGTAGCCATGATACATCAATAACTTATGTATTTTGCCTGTGGCAGTGATCAACTTGAAAGTTTTTGCTCCTTTAACCACCACACACTTTCTACCTAGCTCCCTATTTAAATGATACCTATTTACACTTTCCATTTCTTAATGTACATTTCTTCTGAAACTGGATGGAAAGAGAATATCAGTAATTTCAATGCCACAGTCGCGTGACCTGATCATGCCACATATATACACTTTAAGGAAAAGCTTCCTTTGTTGCTTTATGAATTAGAACATGTACATTGTACAACAGGACTGTCCACTACCGTGACCAAGAAACAAATGCGAAGTGCAATTATGGCTCAAACAAATTTTTCCATGGGCCAAACCTTGCTGGCATCCAGGTTCAGAAGTTCACAAATAAATTGATGCCAAACTATGTATTGAATTTACGAAGTTCATTGACTAAATTCAGAACCAACTTCAGAACCCAATTGTCTAAAGTTATGTGAAATTGACTTTTTTTTTTATCCTGAAATAGAAGAGAAATACCATGTGAATGTCCTGATATGCTTTTCAAACTCATTCAATAGAGGTTGGCAAAGATTAAAGTAGATTGCGAAAGCTGATTCCAGAAACTTGTTTTGTTAACACTGAACTAATTTCAAATTGCTATAATTTTCATAATACCATGATCACTTCTGTTTTCTTCGTTCTCAGAGGGACTTACAAACCACTAAACCTCCTCCATTGAGGGAAATTTACTTTGAAGTCCATTGTCTTACTAATTTTTTTATCATTATTGTCTTCTACTTTTTCCACCGGGAAATTTAGTAAGACAATGTAGATTCCATTGTCAACTAAATTTCCCAGCAGAAAATTTAGTAGACAATGGAATCTGCATAGTCTTGCTAAGTTTCCCACACAAAAAATAGAAGACAGTGCAGGCTGAGAGGGTCAAAAGCATCAAATGTACCCAAACATACCTGTGTTCATCATAACCTTCAACGTAATCCATGTGGGATCACCTATTTCAATCTGCACATACATGTACTTCTAACCTCTATTTGTATCTCAAACCCGCTTCTTCCGTGTGGTATACTTAAAACCATAAACTTGGTGTAATTGAAGCCATGAGACCGCGGTTATGCTGACCATATGCCATGAACCATGTGGGATCGACTATTTCATTGTGTGCATGCTCAGTATGAACCCCATATTTAGAACATCAAATTAATTAGCACTCCACAATGAATGCTTTAGTGTTTTTTGGAACCCTGCTTTCCCTTACAATTTGAACCTCTGTATCTGAAACGAATGTAAAATGTCCCGCCATATTTGCACAAGTGCTAGTTCGAATGAAACAAGCAAATCCTCTTAAACATATGTTAATTAGTTTTATTCTAATACAGCTCTGCTGCTTTTTCACCTGAGGTTTTTTCCAGCTTGGTGTCTCGGGATTTTGCAGTAGTTTAATAAATACAAGTATCAGCTACAAAGCCTGTGTCCATGTTGCTGATGCTTATTGTTCCATGACAGTCAACTTTCCCTGTATATTTGTGAAAGGTTTACTTCTCGGCGATCATGGTATTACAAACTTATACCGTGACAATTTGGGAAATTAGTAATTAAATTCCTCCTCAAGCCTCTGGAGAGTTTGTAAAAGTCCCCTGGGTGAAGCGGCCTCAGGACTTCCACAAACTCTCTCTCAACTCTTGGAGAAATTCAATCACTAATTTCCCGAATGTCATGGTATAACTTATAAGTATTTTGCATCCACTGTTATCTTTGCCATCCTGATCAAAATGTTCTTTAATTTTCTCCAGTATATCTGGAAAGCATACTCAACTAATCTTAGTAGTTATTTTTGTCGTGGGAAGTTTTACATCATTTGGGTTGACATAGGCCCTATAAATGAAAAAAAAAAAACCTTTGTTTGTTGTCAGTCTGCTAGGTTAGTGGTGATATTGACCAAATCCAAATATGGCCACAACTGTTTTACATATTGTTGAATCCCTATATTTTCAGGAGAATAAACTGCCATTCAAAAGAACATTTGCATGTCAGTAAAGTTTAATGAAACCTTGTGAATTTATCAAGGTTTAAAGTAAGTGAAAACCACCAACACGAACGAAGCTTGTAAGATATTACTGCCTATTTTCATACAAGTCTCTAATTTTGAGTTGCAATATCTTAAAAGCCTGTTGCCATATTCAAACTTTCCAAAACTATTGCTTTAAATTTTAGATAGGGGAAGTTTTTATTTGGATTTGGTCTATAAAGGAGCCTCTTTTATTGAAGCATAGGATTGGAGTAGTTAAGGCTAGGATTTAGTGTTACCAACAAATTATTATTACGGGTAGGATAATCCTTTATTATTAATTAGAACACTGGGTCTGTAATAGAGCATCCAACTTATAATCTGAAAGTTATCCAATAGGGCTGTTGTAAGAGAACTTAATCAGATTTTCCTTTCTTGCTAAATTTCTAGTGCTATTATATCCTATTGGAAGACAACTTTAGACTTAGAGATACAAAGTTTTAGATTAACAGTCCCTGTGCATTTATTTAATTGGAAGCATTACATATTCTGTTAAATCCATTGCACCTTGTTGACAAATTAATCACTTGTCTTGTGACAGATAAAGGATTGCATTTAACAATGGAAGGGAACGGGATCACTCGCATGATCATGGCTAGGATAGGATCTATCAAAGAGGCACGTTTTCATGGGAGAACAGGACGGATCTCAAATAAATTTTGGATTTTAACAACCTGGAAAGGAACAATTTGATTGGCACTTCAGCCACGGAGGACCCTGTCTTGTCACTAAAAGTTTGAGGAGTTTGACAGGGAACAAACGCAGGAGGAATTTCTTGGAGTTGGTATGATTCTCAGTAACTTTCATGAACTACAAAAAATCATTGTTTTACTTTTGGTTCTGTTTCAAGGAAGGGTCAGTTCACAGTGTTACACATGAGGATTCCAGTAACATGTTTTTTGCCATTCCCCAAAAAAGCCCTCATTTTTAATGTTTTCTTTCATTGTGTACACTGTTACTAACTAGTATTATTTGCAGGAAACAGTGAGGAAATAAAAGTCTGATTTGATTAATACATTGTCCGTAGTCCTTTTTCAAGATTTTTTATTTAGTAAAGGAAATTCTGAGTGCAACTGGTGAATCAGAGCTTTAAAGATTAAGTGAAAATTGGATGTGTCTATGATGGGGACGGCCAAAACGGCCATCCAATCCGATTCTTTTACTTCCACAGTTGAATTATTTACAAATATTGTAAATTGGCGAATATACCGCTTCAGCACAACCATCCTCACATTTTGTGTATTTGTCACTGATATGATGTCATTACTTCTTAGCAAAGTCCCAGAAACTCACTCGCGTAACCGATTGGGAAATAAAATGTCCTTTTGACTTGATTCTGCTGTGTATATGTGTTGATTTATTGGTGGTATACGTGCACCCTCGTAATACAACCGGGCTTCCTATGGCTTGGGTTGTTTATAATAATAAACTTGATTGACATTTTACAACTCATAGCGTTCAACAGTCATTACAGGATAAGTTACTAAATTACACTAATAATATAATAGTTTAAAAAAAAAAAGTTGTAATCCTAAGCGATATTCTGGAGGTATGAGTAATCATCAATTCTCTCTCTTTGAAACTGGAAGTTCGCGAATAACCCCTCATTACTCTAGCTGCCTGTGGCAGGCACTAGTCTAAATCTGCAGGCCGTTTTTGTTTTGTTCGGTGCAACAAAATTTCTGCATATGCGTTAAATTATGCATTAATTATTGGCGCTAATAGATTTCTCTCCAGTCCAGTCACCAGGTTCTGCGGACGCTATTCTGAACTTTGAGGTAGGTTTTATGTCTCATTTCATTTTACTCGGTCAAAAAACACCAACGCAAACACCGTGATCAGTAGGCCAACACTAAAATATTTTCGACCATGTTTTTGGCTGGTTTACCGATCTCGTATCGAGACCTGTGTACGTTACACAAGTATACTGAATAGCTGATATTTTAATATAATAGTAGACTGAGCGATTTACTAGCAAATATACTGTGGTTGAGCAGTTGTGGGTTACTATTCTCTATCGAAGTCTGAAGACATCTGAACTCCTGAACTGTGAGAGCAACACTGTCTCTCGCCAATACGAAGCCAGAAGATAGTATACACACTCGGCACAGAATTAATTTATGATGAGTCGAGCAATATTCGACTCTCGAGGTAAACTTAAACAAGAAACCTCTCACGGCCAAGGTTTTGGTTCGAGAAATTAAAGGCTTCCAGCAATCCCCTTTGTAGTTCTGTAATATAATGAGCAGACTGAAGTTTTGGGAATGAGGGTAAAGCTTTTAATTAGAAATAACCAACAGGCATTTTAGTTCATAATCTTTAATCCAACAAATACCTAGCCTGCTTGCCGGCGCTTCTGTATTTTTTTTCGGTCGTTTCTTTTCGGAAGGCTAACAAATACCAAGATGGACTCGTAATGGCTCGTGTATAGCAAGAACAGCAGATAAAGTTACATAGAGGCACACAAATTGACATAGCTACAATCTCGGACAAATTGAGTAGGAAAAAATATCCCCCCTCCCCCCATTTCAGTGATGAGAGCGTAGGCAAACTGAAATGGACCCTGATTTAACATCATTGAATAGGGGGGAGGGGGGGTCTTAATTTTCCAACTAAATTGAGTGAGATTGATCTCGGACAAATTGAGTAGGAAAAAATATCCCCCCCTCCCCCCATTTCAGTGATGAGAGCGTAGGCAAACTGAAATGGACCATGATTTAACATCATTGAATAGGGGGGAGGGGGGGTCTTAATTTTCCAACTAAATTGACCGAGATTGTAGCTCCATCACAGGATGGACTTGATACAACTTATAATATGGTACAAATATAAACATACATTTGAGACAATCCTCTATTGGTACTCTGAACCTGCAGTATAACAGAACAGCAGACTAAATTGTAAACGTGTGTTACATGAATAAGTAGTGTTTAAACTAGTATACCTAACAGGTAGTGAATGCTACTCCGCTCAGTTATGGAAGTGTATTAGAAGAGAGCCTACAGTAGCACTTTGGCAGGAAAAATAGATCACTGGGTGATAAAAATGCGAAGGTGTTCGATGAATATATTTTGTAGTTTTGGGGCTGTCGTGTGACTGAATCCTGTTTGAGCTGTGGTGTGTAACTCAAAAGTTGTCGCGATTTATTTTCATTTTGTCCCGACATCAAATCGCCCGGTAAATTCCCCGAGTCTACCAATCTTAAGATTCCCGGCACAACATCAACTGTAATGAGAATGTAATTGTAAATGCTAATTGTATTTTAAACCGGCTGCTTGACTTTATCGAAGCCAATAGAAGAAAATTATTTGCTGCTCACCATCTTGATAACAGGAGAGATCTTGCTCTTTGGAAACTGATAGTTCACACAGTTAGAAAGAGTTCGCCTACATGTCTACATACACTTCAACAAATTCATGATTAACGGTACACAAGGATTGCATACACCGAAAGGCATTAAAGAACGGTTGAACGTAGTTAGCTCAAACAATGCAGATTCCACCTCTTGTAATGTCACGTGATGATCAGATCTGTGCAAAGCAGTGTGGTAAAAGACAGAAGTGATGCATTGTGGTAAAAAAAAAGAAATTGAGATTTGGACCGCTTACAGATTAGAACTGCTGCCTTGCTCGTAGACTTTCTCAAAGTCCCTTAAAACGAGATTTTCATTTCCCACATTCGCTTCTCTAAAAACGAGATTTTCACTTCTCTGGTTGATTTTCACTTTTTTTCACTTCTCTGGTTTAAGGGACTTTTGCTACCTGTTTCGCGCCCAATTCACCGGTGGATTTTTCCACCGGTGACGTAAGCAAAGCTGTCCAATAGAAATAGGGCATTTAGCCATGATGTCATGACCGCTTGACGACTGTTTTCTAATTATTTCTTGAGCTGCCTTGAAACTTTCAGTTATTTTATCGACTTTCTTCAATAAGGTCACATTCTTTTCCGAACAAGAACGGCAAATAACGTTCGATAAGTATGAAAACCCAGATCCAGTTGGGCAGAGTTCACAGGAAATTTCAAGAATTCTGTCGAGGTTCTTGCAAATTAGAGCCGTCAAATAACTTTCTCCTCTTGTCTGCAATTTAACCGCGATTGTGACAACCTTTGACATGTCCCGCCTTCACGTTTCAGCGAGTGGGATTCAGGTTTGGAAACTTTTCAGCTAGATTTTCCTTCGCGCTACGCGCTAAATCATATAAATGTCGGTTCAAGTTCAAGTTTTGGACGCTCAGAATTATGAGAGATGCAAGACAACAACTGTCTCTTGGCATAATCTGAGTTGCACGTCGGTAGAAGACATATCAAAGGTTTTCAACATCAAGGTTAAAAATAATTAGTTTGCCGACGAATTGCAAAGGTTTGGGACGCCAGACGTCTACTGCTAGTTTCAAACATAAACGAACGAGGAAAAAGGTTATATTTTCGCGTGGTGACTCTGTCAAAAACAACCACATTGCAAACAAATAGATCCCTTTGATTTTGGAGTCAGTGCAACTCTACAAAACGATTTTGTGGGAGCTGATCCAGCTGCTTCCAGTCCATTGAGACATTTGTTTCAGTAATGGTTGTAAATATAGCTTCCCGGGCAACGGACGCGCACGTGCATATCACATATGTCAATCAACTTTCGCGCCAGAATATTTAATTAGATTCAAATCCTCACAAGTGAAACAAGTCGTCCTCTCGCGACTTCGTCGCTCGCTTCAGCTCGCGCTTCGCGCTCGTTCTCAGAGGAAAAGACAACTGAAAAGAGGTCGACTTGTAGCAAGTCTACCTTGCTCGCTGCGGCAGCAACAATTACACATCAACCTTGTGGGCTACGAGTACTCGGAACCTGCAGTATAACAGAACAGCAGACTAAATTGCAAACATCGTTACATGAATAAGTAGTGTTTACAGTAAAAGGTCAACTTCTTGAATTTACATACAAGAAAAACAAAAATATTAAATTACATATATACTAGGGGATCAGTAGCCTGCGAGCTGGCTCTCTGGGTTTATTCGAACATGTCTGCGTGCCACAGGAACCCCGAATACGAGAATAAACTTTTCCGAATAAACCCACAGGAGTTCCGGCTCGCAGGTTAGGGGAGTTAAATTCAGCGAATAATTCTTCCCTTTAATTGGTTATTACTAGAAGTAATCATAGATTATCAAAGTGCGTTCGACATATATTTTTGTACGAGAAAGGACTGGGCTCCCTGTGGTGACACAAATGAAAATACACACCCTTTATTGCTACAGTTGGTGAACTGTGTATAAACTTGATATCCTGATCAAAAATGTCTGTCTTTAAATAAATGTGAACAGTTTTGAATGTCTTGACTTATAAGTTATTCAAGGGGATCATCTGTTCAGTTAAATAGGTAATCAAATAAATAAATGTGGATCTTGAGGAAAGTTTTATCAAATTCAACAGATATAATGCACATTGATAGTTTAACCATGTGGTGTATAGCATTCAGATGACCAAGGCTGGCTCCACAATAGACCAATTTAGCTTGTACATTTGTTGTCCCAATTCAAGTCCCCTGACTTTTCCCTTTTTTTCTTGTTTTTCTGTATCCCAAGAGGAAATGTACAAATTTCTCTAATCTGAATCCTCTGGAGAGTTGTCACATGATCTGAAATGGGCAACAAATGTACAAGCTAAATCGGTCTACTGACTAATGTTGGTGATTACACTCCTGTATAGAACTATATACCCATGTGTATAAACTCCAGTCCAGTCCAGAGCATTAAAATCATTCTTCAAGTAAGGTCAAGGCTGCCTACAGAATATTGAATGTCCATTGTTATTGCAGAATAATTCTGATCAATGTCAACATATGCACACGTGATCATATCTTTGTATTTGCCATTGATTAGTGTTCATGCACGTACTGTAAACGCTTTAGATTTCCCTCCCCTTCTGTTGATATTTTTAAAAGTTCCTTGACTTATCCAACTCCAAGTGTGATTATAGATCTTAATTTGCCTAAATGCAGTGTTACATGCCAAAAAAAACGGTAAGATGCACACGTGTTAGACACAACCTGTCAAATATTTCTCTTCAGGTATGATTATATTTATATATTGTACAGTGTGTTGCCCTAATTCCGGCCAGTTTTTGCATTTATCATTATAACTTTCCTTGAATAAAAGCATCGATCAGGAAATTTCCCACGAGATTAGCTTATTCCCTTCATTGACCCTATTGTAAAGTTTTGATTCGTTTTTCTTCACGATTTAACCATGTTATTTCTAAAAATATTGTTCAAATTGGTTGCCCTAATTCCGGTAGGGTTGCCCTAATTCCGGCCGATAAGAATAAAGATGTGTACTTGAAGTTTTGGCGATATTTTCTCGGCTTATTACTCGGGCTGCCTGTTTACTCGGGCTGCCTGTGGCAGCACCGAGTCTTAAAATGCAAGTCGTTTTTTTTTTTTTTTGTTGGGTGTCGCAAAATTTCTGCGCATGCGTTAAAGGTCAAATTCACACCAATCAGATTGCACTGTGCTGGTCACGCAACAATCGCCAGGTTAATTTATTTACATAATTTAATACAGTAAAGGAAGACCCGCGAGGAACTTTCTCTCTAATTTGGAGTCTCATCTCTCAAATGTAAGCGAAAGCCTTCCAACAGGCTCAGGATATTTCAACTGGCGCTATTGTCGGAGCCGAAGGACCGCGTTTTTTACCCAGATGGCCAGTGATTTTATTATACGACACGTACGACGACCTGAAGCCAGTGTAGGGGCCAGGATCCGGAAAGCTAAAATTCGAAGAAATACATATTGGAATCTATAAGCCATCGGCTCGCTGTGCTGCATTTAAAACATCCGAGGAGAACATCTTATTTTGGGTGAAGGCACTTCAAGACCAATATTATGAGTCTCTTAAAAACTGTCAGAGATTTAAATTTACCGTAAGTTGGATCAGAGAGTATTGAGATCAAGTTATTTCGTTCCAGCGAGGATATTGACCTAGCGGAAACGGTACAAGCTGTCGAAGGATTTTACTTATAATCATCCACGTCTACTTAACAACAGGAATAGTTATGTGCCAAGGCATGGGCAAAGATAGAGTTTCCCAGATTACAGATGAAAGTAGAGAACTTAAATGAACGAAGAAACAGAGGTCACGCGCGACATGCTTGATAACATGAACATGTTCAACACTTTATGTTATACTAAGAAAACAAAACAAATTACAGAGCCTGCAAGTTCACAAGTCAATGAAAACCCCCAAGAGCCTGTAGTTTTGGATCAACATATCCTTGAAACTCCAAAAGCAACATACACATGAGTCAAATTCAAACCGGAAGAGACGGAATTCTTTAGATTCTTCACGAGGATAAAAAATATTTGTTAGCCCGAAATAAGAACTCTCTCGCTGCTTTAACGACCTTGATTTGTAACATGGAGGCTGACCTAACTGATATGGGTAATGAATTCTTACTCTCGTCACATCAAAACACGAATCAAGAAACCAAACTCAGTCATTTGGAAGACAAATTAGTGCAGCAAGATAATATATACAAGACCGAAATCAAGATGCTGTCATCTCGAATATATTATTGACCTAGAAGTTGAAAATGGCGAGTTGAAAGCGGATATAACTTAAAGCTGAGATCCGACTTTCAAACTTAAAAAAAAAATCAAGAATACAAAAAAGAAGACAATGTTTCGAGACTACCCAACCTACTGAAGCTTATCAGTTTGTTCAAGAGCCATATTTCTTACATGACAACCCGATCCCTATTCATCAGAATACATTTTCTGTGCTAAATCGGACGAGAGTTTACAATCACCTGACCGACAACCCACTACTAAAGAAAGGGACCATGAAGTACGGTAGTACGGTTAATTCTCGGGTTCAAAACAATGAATATATGCCTGCTCAAATGCAGTGTGTTAAACGAATAAGTGTAGTGTTTAAATTAAAAGGTCAACATACGAGAAAAAGAAAACTATTAAATTACATATATACTAGGGGAGCAGAGAATGAAAGTCACCGCGCTACTGGCCACTCCTAAAGACTGCTAAATTCAGCTAATAATTCTTCCCTTTGGTTAATATTAGAGGATTAAGAGGATTTCAAATGAAAGTGTATTTCATCTTCAATCTAATGTGGCCCGAGTGAAAGCCCAGATGGGCTCTTGTTTCAACTAGAAACCCCTGTGACTGCTTGTCAAGGTATTTGAGATGAAAAAATATGAATCAGGATCCCTGTATTACGACAACTGCGCCCACGATGACAACTGCTGATCTGTTCGCTCAATCGCTCATCTTTGGATATTGCAAAATGGTTCGCATTGTCATTTTGATTGCGGTGGAGAGGGCTTTCATGCATTTCAGATACGCCCACCCGTTTCTATGACCCTCGGTGTAACGAGAGTACGGCAATAAACACGATAAAAACGCTTGTTTACAGTTTAGTATGGGCTCCAAAATTAGAAACAAACCGCCATGCCGGAATTAGGCACACCAAACGTAAATACAGGCGGACATTTAGTTGAAGTTGCACTCCGTATTTTGAAACCGTTCAGACTAATTTCCCTCTTAGAACTGAGTAAATCTTTAGAGTTTCATCTATGCCAAAAATCAACATTTCACATACCCTACTTTGCGAGAAAACGCTTCTGTTGCTTTATTACCTAATTCAAAGTACAGTCAAAAGACACACTTGGAGAAATTGAGACTCGACTTACCTTTACAAAAGCTTGGATTTCCCCGCCTAAAAAGACGACAGGAAGCCCACAACAATACTTTACGAAAGCACACTAATCAATAATTTATCGGATTGTGTCGTTTTTGTTATTTATTTATAGTTTACGGAGAATAATCGAGTTTCAAAGACAAAGTGGCTGGAATTGGGACCGGCTGGAATTAGGGCAACATACTGTAGTATCTTTATGTTTGTAGCTTTCGTATCTGTTCATCGAAAAGCACAATCCAATACAGCGAGAAAGACAACGGCCAACGGAATTCACTCGGTTTGTCGATAGTTCGATCGATCAGCACAAATTATGGCCGAGTTGTCATTCCGATTCGACTCGTCTACAGAACATATTCGTCTTCAACTAACAGACGTGGATCCGATATAGTTCAGACTTTGCCAAATTATGCTACAGAAGTAGTACACACTTTCCTCGGGCATTGATAAATCGTACTTGCGAACTTTTTAAACATCACTGCATTTTCAAGAATGGGGAAAATAAGATAAAGAAACTCTCATGCACCGAAAGTCGAAACGAGCATCATGTAGTTACCAGTTTCCCGGCCGAGGTAATTTATTCCGAAAGTGTGCCACACCCAACCTCGTTCCCAGGGGTCTTTACGCGCTTAATCAAAGATGGCGTCGAAAGTACCCCTGGTACAGGCTGGTCATGTGACCCAAAAATATGCCCAATATGTGGGCATATTTTGAGGAGCATCCGCCATCTTGGATTCATCATCGCTGAAAAACGGTTAGCGGTTGAAGTGTGATCCCAATGAATTCCACCCGTACATTATTCTACTTGTACCCAGTTGCGAAGTGAGTATAATAAAAGGCAAAAACGCTAAGTTCTGATGAATTTGTAGTTGTTTTCAACGAATTTTGAACGCGCAATGCGAAAGACGACATCACCAGTTCATTTTTCAAATCAAAAATGCACGCGCTATTCGAAATTCTCCAATCAGCGCGCGCAAAATGTCTAGCCAATCAGTGGCCGAATCCCATCAGCCTGTACCAGGGGTACTTTCGACGCCATCTTTGATTAGGCGCGTAAAGACCCCTGGGAACGAGGTTGTGCCACACCAGGACCAAGGACGATTGGAAGGCCTTCCCATGAACACTTGCGCTTGAAAATTTGTCAAGAAGGCAAGAAACTTGGAGATTCCCGCGAGTTTTGTCATTTCCAACTAAATTTCTCCTTGAAGTTTTTTAACTCTAGAAACTAGAGATGGATTCAACAAAGTCAGAAATATACTTTCTAACTTTACTCCTCGCTAAACATCTTCAATTTTTGAACTTTTCATACAATCTGAGCATATTTATCGGACACTTTTCTCGAGAGGTTGTTTGGGAGAAATTTCCCGCGCACTCAAGTCGTAAATCTTACCCTGAAAGAAATTAACTACAAACCTTTTAGACAACTAACCTTACCTGGAAATTAGCATGAGCAGTGACATAAATAAATTAAGTGTCTAATTTGTGCAAAGGGCGTTGAAAATGCGTATTGTTTACGATGTTTCGATACCATTCACAAAATGTCGCGCTCACTGGATATACAGTACTCACGCCGATCTTTCGTGAAGCATTTCGCGAACAGTACGAGTGGTGTTTATTGGTAATTATACCAAAAAAACACGATTCTTTGTTAATCATTTTACTTAAAAACAATTATGATTACCTGAAAAGATAAAGGGCAGAAATAAGTAATACTTTGGTTTATTCAGTCGCGCGCTCGTACAAGAGCAGCTTTGAGCGCGCGCTCATTGTTCGAAAATGGCGTGATCAGATTGCGTCAGTAGCGCGCGCGAACCTCTAAATTGAAAACTTTTCACTCAAATCACAAGTAATTCTCTGCATATTTTCCATTTTTCGTAGTCTTTCATTGTAAAATAATGGTCAGAAATACGGGGAAGTCAAAGCTAGCCTAAACATACGTCAAAATCCCAGGAAAAACTTTGGTTTTGAGATGCTTTGTGAAAATTTGTGCTGCCGAGGTCCGACGAAATTCAACGCAGAATGAATTGCTCACGTGACCGGGAAAATTGATAATACAGTTGGTACGCAAAGGATTGTGGGAAGGCCTTCCAATCCTCCTTGACCAGGACGGACGCACACCGCGGCCACACAGCGGTCAAACGTCTGCGCATGCGTTAAAAGTCTTGCAACAACAACGTATTCCAAAACAAATTCAAAGCGAGCCGGCGGCCGTCACTGTTCACAAACCCGCTTTCAAACCTTGAGAACTTCTTTGGTAAATTACGAAACAATTTAGTAAACTCACAGTTTGAAGTTTGTTCAATTTCCCGTCGACTGTGAAAATAAAAAGCTTAACTTTCACGTATTTTTCTTAACTTTTGGGGGTAGAAGTTCTCTGTAATACGTTTTAAGGTAATTATGCGCGGGAAATCTGACCGTAATACGCACGCGCAGACGTCTGACCGCTGTGTGCACCGCGGCCACCGCGGCAAAACGGTATGCTCCGCTGGCCAAAAGAACGAAGGCTCTGCTATCAAATACAATTACCGAGCACGCCGGGCACAAATGCTCGTAAAAACTGCGGGTTTTATATATATTTAAAAGTTTTCGACATAGAACAATGAATTTTGGTAGGTGTATAAAGGAGTGTAAACAAAACATAGTCTGATAAGTTAAGCTAATATAGCCATCCAAAGCAGAGCGAGAGATCTAATGTCGAAGTCCACAATCCGTGATTATTAGACCCCATACACGTTTTATAATGAAAAGAACGAGACAGGTTCCTGTTAATAAATAATGCCATATTTTAATAAATAACTTGTCTGAACACTGAGTTATGAATATGTTAAACTTGACGACGACATCACTGCTCTCGATCGAATTTACTTCGCCATTACTGAACTGAGAATGTGCAAAATCTGACGTCGCTTTCGCTTTGTCTTAAGAGTCGTGTTCATTGGCTGCTCAAATTGCTCCCGCAAAATTATGTCTATTTTTAGCACAAAACGAGTCTGTGCAGAAGTCCATAACTAGAAGTGTCCATCTCCCGCTATAGGGTTTGGCCCATCAGTTTACAGAGTAGTCTATTTATAGAAAGCTTTTCCCGCCATCTCGCAGCCAATCATATTCTTCGAAAATTTATCAGCAGTACCTGATTGGCTAATACAGCGATTTCCTTTGTTTGTAATATTGTACAGTTATTTATATATGCGACAAAATTTTGGCGGACTAGCCGAGCGAATGCTACTTGCTAGTGTAGAAATGTCTTGATAATCAGCTATTTCTCATTTATAACAGGCAAGAACTGGTGAGCACCACATGTTCAGGAAAGACCATTATAAACCAGAACATGTGGTTCCTTTGTAACCTTTTATTTTTCCGTTTCATCCGTTTCAGACTTCGTGTTTACAGCACTTGTGTGATGTATACAGAACGAAGCTAAGTTTTTGTCTTTTGGTTCATAAACACAGATTTTTGTAGTGATATTTGGCATAAATACAGCGAGTGATAAATATCACATACAAATCATGCTATTTTTGTTTATAATATGACCTAAGAAATGTACTGAAAAAGACAATCACATGTTCTCTCAAGAGTAATTAAGTGCACCGAGTTTGTTTACTTTGAGTTTGAGCTCAAGTGAACATTTGAAAATCCTGTACTGAAGTAATTTGCGTTTGGCAGATAAAAGAACAGCCCGGCAAATCTCCGAGCAAGGCTTAATAATCGACTGGAACTGAATAAAAATAGCTATAAACTGTGAAAAAGTCAATTTCTGGTACACTTAACACTAGCAAGAAGCGAAGTTTGATTTCAGGCAGTTCATCGAGCACAATCAAACAATGAAACAGTTGTCACTTTGCTGTTTTATTAAAGACACTAACTGTTGTACATCTCCAAGAATAAACTTCACAATCGAAAACTAGAAAGCTGAACGCAACTATCACAGCTGGAAATGAATTCCAGTTCTTAAAATTAGTACAAACAAGGGTTTTTTCTTCCGACAACCAGTGAACAAGATTATTAGAAGATTTGAATCAAATGCCTCACGGCAACGGGTCATTAGCCTGCGTTTCATCCGAACAAAACCTTGTCGGATGTGACGCAGGCTACGGGTCATATGCGACCGAGTTTCCAAGGCCGATTTCAATGGATTAAAAACAAAACAATTAAATAAAAATTTAAAAGTAAACTTGGCTTACTTTGATTTAATTTTGTCCTTGTATAATGTCAGTTCTTCCTGGCCAGATGAATGTAAATTTTCGGTTCCGTTTTCATTCATTGTCATAATTCAAACTTTTATACTCGTCGCTAGTCAACACTTGAAGACTTGAAAATCACTTTTAACTTTCTCAAATCACCCCAAGAGCCATTAGCAGAGGCACAGATGATCAGTCTATACATTTCGTTTCATTACAATTCCAATATCTTCAATTTTAGTCGTCAAAAGCCCGACATTTGCCACCGTACTTAGCTTTGTAGTTTGTAGCACCGCTTGGCGAACTTTATGTACTGAGCTTCAAACTGGGGGGCACTGCTTGCATAATAAAGGGGAGGTATGGAGGTATGTGAGGTATCGTCTTCAGAGCCCGACCCAGTTTGCAAAATAAAATGTAATGAAGGTGTTTTTATTAACCAGAATTTCCAATAAAATATGAAAATCAACCCGAATTGATAGTTGATTTGCTCCAAAACAAGACTTAGTTTGCCCAATTGGGCTCAAACCTTTATCCGGTACTGCCGCACATCTCATTTACGTCGTGTACATGAGTGCCCCCCCGGAGCCATGACTCTCGCATCTGACCCAATGTCCGCCATTGATTTTCCCCGCGAAATTTGAGATTAGCATTTCTAAAAATAGACTACTCTGTAAACTGATGGGCCGCTACCCCAATACCAGATGGACACTTCTGGTTATGGACTTCTGGTCTGTGCCGTCGCATAGACCCAATGGGGTAGATGGACGCTCCTAGTAATGGGCTCCTGGTTTCTTATAAATTTTTATTACCTCTAAAAACGTTTTATTATATCTTTTTAAAATCTCTTGTTCATGAGAATGAAATAATCGAAAACCCGTTATCGATCTGTTGAAGTAAACGAAAGTTATTAAAGTTTGAATTTTGGTAATTTTCCCGCCAAAAATTGGCGGGAAATAAATAGCATAAAACCATTTATGAAAATGTCGCTTGTTTTAACTTTTACAGTTCGAAATACTGGTGCATCATATTTTGCACAATAATAGAGCTCTTTAGTAGTAACAACGTGTTCTTTTTAGAATTTTGATTTTTTGAGTATAACAGCTTAGAATTGAAGCCCCATTTTTTGTAAACGTCATTATGACGTCATAAATATATTTGTGTACCCTCAGTAAATAGGCAGTTCAATGTTTTTGGAATTTTATCAATGAAATGCATTTGGCTAACACTCACAAGTTATAGTATTCTCTTTAATAATATTTTTATAGTCGGCAATCTGATTTAAGCTTGAAATATGACGTCACTAATAATGACGTCATAAACATAGTAAATCGTCCATAACTTTGAATATGTTTATCGTAGAAAGTTCAAATTTTCGGCAAATTAATATATTTCATAAAAGCTTTCTGATGACGTAATATTTTTGAAACGTATTTAATGGTTAATTTTCACCAAAAAAGGAGGCATCCCTATGACGTAACAACAACGTCAATATACAGAAACAATTGTCCCGAAAAATGTAGTCTTACTTTGTTACCAACCTGCCAACATTTCGTCAAATTTAGAGCAGAAGTAAGGAAATGGCGTTACATTTACGTTTTATGTTACACTCAACCCCGCCGTTTTTACGGTTATTCGTGCCCGGCGTGGAGGGTTTCAACTTTTTTAGTAAATAATTTTATAACTTAGTAAACTCACAGTGAATTACAAATTAAGAAAACTTCAACCTGTTAAAGTGTTAGGCTTAGCCTTTAAGTAGTTTTCTTATTTTTTGACAAAACAGTTCACAAATGGATGCTTTTAAGCAGAAATTTTATAATCACGGGTATGTGCCTGTTGTTTCATTTCAGTTTTCGCGGGAAACTGGGGGCGGCCGCGCGCCGATTATTTGAAAGTCCTTTCGAAATGAGGAAGGTGGCGTTTTCCGTTTGTGAATATTCAGGTTTTTGTAGTATGTAAATTAGATTAACTGTGACGTCTGACCTTGACACAACCTGGAGACAGATCACAAAATAAAGAAAATCTCTAAAAATAGTGGCTAAAAATAATTGATACTTTGCACATGTATGGTACTATGGAAAATACACATCAATGTGCAAATCATGATGTTGCCATGGAAACACTCTTGTCCCCAGGCCACTTTCATGATAAAAATAATTTCGGATTTGGCCGTGCCATTTCCATTTTGCACTACCAGATCCTCTTCGGAGAGATCCACATTGCTATAGCGTAGCCTCCTCCGCAGGCAACTCCCGTAAAACTGCGGACCGGGATTCCCCTACCCCTACAACCTTCGCCATTTAAGTACGGACCGCCCGACAAAATAAGGCTATTCCGAACACTGAACGAACTCCTCTGACACATCGCGGGCATTTTTTATGACTTCGCTTGTCCCCCCTCCCCCTTCACAATGTTGGGATAGAAAGGCAACATTTCGGTCTTCTCGAAAACCAACATTGAAATGGGGGAGGGGGATTGTGTTAAAAATAGCCGGAAATTGCTGAAGAGGTCCGACTTAAATGGCAGGGGTTGTCTGAGCGAACGGCACCCACGTCCAGGGTATTTAATTAGCTTCAGTAGATTGTGCCAGCTTTTTTGAGCCGTCTTTGTCTCTAAATGGGCACCAAATGAAATTCTTAATATGACCATACATACAGTGACGTCATACCTATATGACGTCATAAAAGTAGGGGGAGGGGTGGCGTGCATATGAAAAATTATATAGAATTACGGCTTTAAAAAATAAAATTCTAAAATTAAATACATTTTTACTAAATTTATTAATACCGATACACATTTACGATTTCAAAGTCACAATAGCTTGTGAATATTCATTTTTTAAAGCCGTGCATGTGCCAAACTTTGAAACGGCTAACGAATTTTCGATCACGACTCATATCAGCTGTGTTAATAATGCCGAGCTTGAGAGCCGAATTCAGCGAACAATATATCTACTGACTTATAGTAGGGCCGACACTGAGAAATTTCCCAACAGAGAAAGCTTTGCCCAAGCCGTTATCGAAGGATGGGAGCAAAATAACAACAAGGTTATTCAATGGCTGGTTTCTTTAGAGGTTCACGCAGAGCTTGAAGTGCCAAATCTGGAAACGAATCGCTACCACTATCACATGGCTCTGATGTTAAAGACGAAATCAAGGTGGTTGTATGTAAAAAGATATCTATCGTAGTCGAAAACAAATAATAAAATGCAAAAGCAACAGTTGTAACGGACTCGCTGTATTTTTAGCGCGCGTGACAGTAGCCGGAAGTGATCATCTCTACAATTCTCCGTTCATTTCTCCAACACAAAACGATGATTTCTGCCTGTAATTGCAAGCCTCAGCCAAGAAAACTTGCTCTATAGTATGAGTTTTGGACGCTGAACACGATGAACTGAGTACTTTGTGTGATACAGGCTTTCAACTTAGAGTTTGCTCATTTCTCCCCTCATTGTAAATAAAACTCCATCTAAAATTTGAATTTATTAACCGTTACAACGGAGAAGAAATGTTCAAACCAGCATTTCGGCGCATCCTATGTACTTCTAGAAAGCTTTATATGACACAACTTAAACAGTATATATGTTATGAAAACGTTTTAACGGTATAAGTGCATGGAAATACGTCTAAATAAGTGACTTTGCATGGAGAAATGGAGAGGAGAAATGCCGATGGAAAACAACAGCTTATGCTGTTGTGTGACTGCTGCCGTGACACGGCTGAAATGCAGGGCCGAACGGGGAAAAAGGCCAACAAGCCATAGCAATAGTTCTGGAACGGATTAACATTTTATAAACTGTGTTATTTGTTATATATTAGACAGGAGTGGGTTATGAATAAATTTGTAAGAGCAGGCTTGATCGGCCGAGTCCGAGAACAGTTTTACACTACGCTCAGTGGGTAACGTAACGGTTACAGTTTCCACGAATAAATCGGCAGTGACAGTTCTCAGGATATGCAACCGTTGTTGTCCTTTTCCATCTCTAGTATCTGGTCCTATGTCCCTTCTGTTCTACAACAGTCTGCAATCTTTTTGGCATGCTTTCAACAGCGTTGTCAACGAACTGTAGTGGGATATTATTCAGATGCCGGGATACACGAGCTTTGAATTGCTCGAACGACTCGCGCGTAATTTTCTGTTTGATAGCGTCTTTCTCTAAAGATGACTTAATTATGTTGAAACAATTCTCTATCGGATTGAGATCAGCACTGCGAGGCGGAATCCGGTGGAATTCTGTTTCTATACTGAGTAGCTATATATAGATTGAAGGGCTTTGTGAAACACGCATGCTTCTAGACTGATGAAACAATTTGAACATTTGATGAAACGCAAATGCTGCACAGGAATTAATACTGAAAACAGTAGAAACGGATACATCTACAGCATAAACGAATCCCCTTTATCCACTTTTTTGAGCATTGAGTGTGATCACTGAACCTAATTGTGCGAAAACAATTAAGTAAAATATTTGGATACGCCCTCGGATATTATTTTACCCGGGGTATCGGGCTTTTTCATCAAATTTGCATTGACAAGCGCATCCGTATTCCCACCAAGTGCTTACTGCCCCCTCTCGTTTTGAGCTGTTTTCGTTAAATTCCCTGGACGTTATTAACAATTATACCATGTGAGCTACCTAAAATCTCGCCTCAGACAACCTTCGCCATTTAAGTACGGACCGCCCGACAAAATAAGGCTATTCCGAACACTGAACGAACTCCTCTGACACATCGCGGGCATTTTTTATGACTTCGCTTGTCCCCCCTCCCCCTTCACAATGTTGGGATAGAAAGGCAACATTTCGGTCTTCTTGAAAACCAACATTGAAATGGGGGAGGGGGATTGTGTTAAAAATAGCCGGAAATTGCTGAAGAGGTCCGACTTAAATGGCAGGGGTTGTCTGAGCGAACGGCACCCACGTCCAGGGTATTTAATTAGCTTCAGTAGATTGTGCCAGCTTTTTTGAGCCGTCTTTGTCTCTAAATGGGCACCAAATGAAATTCTTAATATGACCATACATACAGTGACGTCATACCTATATGACGTCATAAAAGTAGGGGGAGGGGTGGCGTGCATATGAAAAATTATATAGAATTACGGCTTTAAAAAATAAAATTCTAAAATTAAATACATTTTTACTAAATTTATTAATACCGATACACATTTACGATTTCAAAGTCACAATAGCTTGTGAATATTCATTTTTTAAAGCCGTGCATGTGCCAAACTTTGAAACGGCTAACGAATTTTCGATCACGACTCATATCAGCTGTGTTAATAATGCCGAGCTTGAGAGCCGAATTCAGCGAACAATATATCTACTGACTTATAGTAGGGCCGACACTGAGAAATTTCCCAACAGAGAAAGCTTTGCCCAAGCCGTTATCGAAGGATGGGAGCAAAATAACAACAAGGTTATTCAATGGCTGGTTTCTTTAGAGGTTCACGCAGAGCTTGAAGTGCCAAATCTGGAAACGAATCGCTACCACTATCACATGGCTCTGATGTTAAAGACGAAATCAAGGTGGTTGTATGTAAAAAGATATCTATCGTAGTCGAAAACAAATAATAAAATGCAAAAGCAACAGTTGTAACGGACTCGCTGTATTTTTAGCGCGCGTGACAGTAGCCGGAAGTGATCATCTCTACAATTCTCCGTTCATTTCTCCAACACAAAACGATGATTTCTGCCTGTAATTGCAAGCCTCAGCCAAGAAAACTTGCTCTATAGTATGAGTTTTGGACGCTGAACACGATGAACTGAGTACTTTGTGTGATACAGGCTTTCAACTTAGAGTTTGCTCATTTCTCCCCTCATTGTAAATAAAACTCCATCTAAAATTTGAATTTATTAACCGTTACAACGGAGAAATGTTCAAACCAGCATTTCGGCGCATCCTATGTACTTCTAGAACGCTTTATATGACACAACTTAAACAGTATATATGTTATGAAAACGTTTTAACGGTATAAGTGCATGGAAATACGTCTAAATAAGTGACTTTGCATGGAGAAATGGAGAGGAGAAATGCCGATGGAAAACAACAGCTTATGCTGTTGTGTGACTGCTGCCGTGACACGGCTGAAATGCAGGGCCGAACGGGGGAAAAGGCCAACAAGCCATAGCAATAGTTCTGGAACGGATTAACATTTTATAAACTGTGTTATTTGTTATATATTAGACAGGAGTGGGTTATGAATAAATTTGTAAGAGCAGGCTTGATCGGCCGAGTCCAGTTCTCAGGATATGCAACCGTTGTTGTCCTTTTCCATCTCTAGTATCTGGTCCTATGTCCCTTCTGTTCTACAACAGTCTGCAATCTTTTTGGCATGCTTTCAACAGCGTTGTCAACGAACTGTAGTGGGATATTATTCAGATGCCGGGATACACGAGCTTTGAATTGCTCGAACGACTCGCGCGTAATTTTCTGTTTGATAGCGTCTTTCTCTAAAGATGACTTAATTATGTTGAAACAATTCTCTATCGGATTGAGATCAGCACTGCGAGGCGGAATCCGGTGGAATTCTGTTTCTATACTGAGTAGCTATATATAGATTGAAGGGCTTTGTGAAACACGCATGCTTCTAGACTGATGAAACAATTTGAACATTTGATGAAACGCAAATGCTGCACAGGAATTAATACTGAAAACAGTAGAAACGGATACATCTACAGCATAAACGAATCCCCTTTATCCACTTTTTTGAGCATTGAGTGTGATCACTGAACCTAATTGTGCGAAAACAATTAAGTAAAATATTTGGATACGCCCTCGGATATTATTTTACCCGGGGTATCGGGCTTTTTCATCAAATTTGCATTGACAAGCGCATCCGTATTCCCACCAAGTGCTTACTGCCCCCTCTCGTTTTGAGCTGTTTTCGTTAAATTCCCTGGACGTTATTAACAATTATACCATGTGAGCTACCTAAAATCTCGCCTCAGACAACCTTCGCCATTTAAGTACGGACCGCCCGACAAAATAAGGCTATTCCGAACACTGAACGAACTCCTCTGACACATCGCGGGCATTTTTTATGACTTCGCTTGTCCCCCCTCCCCCTTCACAATGTTGGGATAGAAAGGCAACATTTCGGTCTTCTCGAAAACCAACATTGAAATGGGGGAGGGGGATTGTGTTAAAAATAGCCGGAAATTGCTGAAGAGGTCCGACTTAAATGGCAGGGGTTGTCTGAGCGAACGGCACCCACGTCCAGGGTATTTAATTAGCTTCAGTAGATTGTGCCAGCTTTTTTGAGCCGTCTTTGTCTCTAAATGGGCACCAAATGAAATTCTTAATATGACCATACATACAGTGACGTCATACCTATATGACGTCATAAAAGTAGGGGGAGGGGTGGCGTGCATATGAAAAATTATATAGAATTACGGCTTTAAAAAATAAAATTCTAAAATTAAATACATTTTTACTAAATTTATTAATACCGATACACATTTACGATTTCAAAGTCACAATAGCTTGTGAATATTCATTTTTTAAAGCCGTGCATGTGCCAAACTTTGAAACGGCTAACGAATTTTCGATCACGACTCATATCAGCTGTGTTAATAATGCCGAGCTTGAGAGCCGAATTCAGCGAACAATATATCTACTGACTTATAGTAGGGCCGACACTGAGAAATTTCCCAACAGAGAAAGCTTTGCCCAAGCCGTTATCGAAGGATGGGAGCAAAATAACAACAAGGTTATTCAATGGCTGGTTTCTTTAGAGGTTCACGCAGAGCTTGAAGTGCCAAATCTGGAAACGAATCGCTACCACTATCACATGGCTCTGATGTTAAAGACGAAATCAAGGTGGTTGTATGTAAAAAGATATCTATCGTAGTCGAAAACAAATAATAAAATGCAAAAGCAACAGTTGTAACGGACTCGCTGTATTTTTAGCGCGCGTGACAGTAGCCGGAAGTGATCATCTCTACAATTCTCCGTTCATTTCTCCAACACAAAACGATGATTTCTGCCTGTAATTGCAAGCCTCAGCCAAGAAAACTTGCTCTATAGTATGAGTTTTGGACGCTGAACACGATGAACTGAGTACTTTGTGTGATACAGGCTTTCAACTTAGAGTTTGCTCATTTCTCCCCTCATTGTAAATAAAACTCCATCTAAAATTTGAATTTATTAACCGTTACAACGGAGAAATGTTCAAACCAGCATTTCGGCGCATCCTATGTACTTCTAGAACGCTTTATATGACACAACTTAAACAGTATATATGTTATGAAAACGTTTTAACGGTATAAGTGCATGGAAATACGTCTAAATAAGTGACTTTGCATGGAGAAATGGAGAGGAGAAATGCCGATGGAAAACAACAGCTTATGCTGTTGTGTGACTGCTGCCGTGACACGGCTGAAATGCAGGGCCGAACGGGGGAAAAGGCCAACAAGCCATAGCAATAGTTCTGGAACGGATTAACATTTTATAAACTGTGTTATTTGTTATATATTAGACAGGAGTGGGTTATGAATAAATTTGTAAGAGCAGGCTTGATCGGCCGAGTCCAGTTCTCAGGATATGCAACCGTTGTTGTCCTTTTCCATCTCTAGTATCTGGTCCTATGTCCCTTCTGTTCTACAACAGTCTGCAATCTTTTTGGCATGCTTTCAACAGCGTTGTCAACGAACTGTAGTGGGATATTATTCAGATGCCGGGATACACGAGCTTTGAATTGCTCGAACGACTCGCGCGTAATTTTCTGTTTGATAGCGTCTTTCTCTAAAGATGACTTAATTATGTTGAAACAATTCTCTATCGGATTGAGATCAGCACTGCGAGGCGGAATCCGGTGGAATTCTGTTTCTATACTGAGTAGCTATATATAGATTGAAGGGCTTTGTGAAACACGCATGCTTCTAGACTGATGAAACAATTTGAACATTTGATGAAACGCAAATGCTGCACAGGAATTAATACTGAAAACAGTAGAAACGGATACATCTACAGCATAAACGAATCCCCTTTATCCACTTTTTTGAGCATTGAGTGTGATCACTGAACCTAATTGTGCGAAAACAATTAAGTAAAATATTTGGATACGCCCTCGGATATTATTTTACCCGGGGTATCGGGCTTTTTCATCAAATTTGCATTGACAAGCGCATCCGTATTCCCACCAAGTGCTTACTGCCCCCTCTCGTTTTGAGCTGTTTTCGTTAAATTCCCTGGACGTTATTAACAATTATACCATGTGAGCTACCTAAAATCTCGCCTCAGACAACCTTCGCCATTTAAGTACGGACCGCCCGACAAAATAAGGCTATTCCGAACACTGAACGAACTCCTCTGACACATCGCGGGCATTTTTTATGACTTCGCTTGTCCCCCCTCCCCCTTCACAATGTTGGGATAGAAAGGCAACATTTCGGTCTTCTCGAAAACCAACATTGAAATGGGGGAGGGGGATTGTGTTAAAAATAGCCGGAAATTGCTGAAGAGGTCCGACTTAAATGGCAGGGGTTGTCTGAGCGAACGGCACCCACGTCCAGGGTATTTAATTAGCTTCAGTAGATTGTGCCAGCTTTTTTGAGCCGTCTTTGTCTCTAAATGGGCACCAAATGAAATTCTTAATATGACCATACATACAGTGACGTCATACCTATATGACGTCATAAAAGTAGGGGGAGGGGTGGCGTGCATATGAAAAATTATATAGAATTACGGCTTTAAAAAATAAAATTCTAAAATTAAATACATTTTTACTAAATTTATTAATACCGATACACATTTACGATTTCAAAGTCACAATAGCTTGTGAATATTCATTTTTTAAAGCCGTGCATGTGCCAAACTTTGAAACGGCTAACGAATTTTCGATCACGACTCATATCAGCTGTGTTAATAATGCCGAGCTTGAGAGCCGAATTCAGCGAACAATATATCTACTGACTTATAGTAGGGCCGACACTGAGAAATTTCCCAACAGAGAAAGCTTTGCCCAAGCCGTTATCGAAGGATGGGAGCAAAATAACAACAAGGTTATTCAATGGCTGGTTTCTTTAGAGGTTCACGCAGAGCTTGAAGTGCCAAATCTGGAAACGAATCGCTACCACTATCACATGGCTCTGATGTTAAAGACGAAATCAAGGTGGTTGTATGTAAAAATATATCTATCGTAGTCGAAAACAAATAATAAAATGCAAAAGCAACAGTTGTAACGGACTCGCTGTATTTTTAGCGCGCGTGACAGTAGCCGGAAGTGATCATCTCTACAATTCTCCGTTCATTTCTCCAACACAAAACGATGATTTCTGCCTGTAATTGCAAGCCTCAGCCAAGAAAACTTGCTCTATAGTATGAGTTTTGGACGCTGAACACGATGAACTGAGTACTTTGTGTGATACAGGCTTTCAACTTAGAGTTTGCTCATTTCTCCCCTCATTGTAAATAAAACTCCATCTAAAATTTGAATTTATTAACCGTTACAACGGAGAAATGTTCAAACCAGCATTTCGGCGCATCCTATGTACTTCTAGAACGCTTTATATGACACAACTTAAACAGTATATATGTTATGAAAACGTTTTAACGGTATAAGTGCATGGAAATACGTCTAAATAAGTGACTTTGCATGGAGAAATGGAGAGGAGAAATGCCGATGGAAAACAACAGCTTATGCTGTTGTGTGACTGCTGCCGTGACACGGCTGAAATGCAGGGCCGAACGGGGGAAAAGGCCAACAAGCCATAGCAATAGTTCTGGAACGGATTAACATTTTATAAACTGTGTTATTTGTTATATATTAGACAGGAGTGGGTTATGAATAAATTTGTAAGAGCAGGCTTGATCGGCCGAGTCCAGTTCTCAGGATATGCAACCGTTGTTGTCCTTTTCCATCTCTAGTATCTGGTCCTATGTCCCTTCTGTTCTACAACAGTCTGCAATCTTTTTGGCATGCTTTCAACAGCGTTGTCAACGAACTGTAGTGGGATATTATTCAGATGCCGGGATACACGAGCTTTGAATTGCTCGAACGACTCGCGCGTAATTTTCTGTTTGATAGCGTCTTTCTCTAAAGATGACTTAATTATGTTGAAACAATTCTCTATCGGATTGAGATCAGCACTGCGAGGCGGAATCCGGTGGAATTCTGTTTCTATACTGAGTAGCTATATATAGATTGAAGGGCTTTGTGAAACACGCATGCTTCTAGACTGATGAAACAATTTGAACATTTGATGAAACGCAAATGCTGCACAGGAATTAATACTGAAAACAGTAGAAACGGATACATCTACAGCATAAACGAATCCCCTTTATCCACTTTTTTGAGCATTGAGTGTGATCACTGAACCTAATTGTGCGAAAACAATTAAGTAAAATATTTGGATACGCCCTCGGATATTATTTTACCCGGGGTATCGGGCTTTTTCATCAAATTTGCATTGACAAGCGCATCCGTATTCCCACCAAGTGCTTACTGCCCCCTCTCGTTTTGAGCTGTTTTCGTTAAATTCCCTGGACGTTATTAACAATTATACCATGTGAGCTACCTAAAATCTCGCCTCAGACAACCTTCGCCATTTAAGTACGGACCGCCCGACAAAATAAGGCTATTCCGAACACTGAACGAACTCCTCTGACACATCGCGGGCATTTTTTATGACTTCGCTTGTCCCCCCTCCCCCTTCACAATGTTGGGATAGAAAGGCAACATTTCGGTCTTCTCGAAAACCAACATTGAAATGGGGGAGGGGGATTGTGTTAAAAATAGCCGGAAATTGCTGAAGAGGTCCGACTTAAATGGCAGGGGTTGTCTGAGCGAACGGCACCCACGTCCAGGGTATTTAATTAGCTTCAGTAGATTGTGCCAGCTTTTTTGAGCCGTCTTTGTCTCTAAATGGGCACCAAATGAAATTCTTAATATGACCATACATACAGTGACGTCATACCTATATGACGTCATAAAAGTAGGGGGAGGGGTGGCGTGCATATGAAAAATTATATAGAATTACGGCTTTAAAAAATAAAATTCTAAAATTAAATACATTTTTACTAAATTTATTAATACCGATACACATTTACGATTTCAAAGTCACAATAGCTTGTGAATATTCATTTTTTAAAGCCGTGCATGTGCCAAACTTTGAAACGGCTAACGAATTTTCGATCACGACTCATATCAGCTGTGTTAATAATGCCGAGCTTGAGAGCCGAATTCAGCGAACAATATATCTACTGACTTATAGTAGGGCCGACACTGAGAAATTTCCCAACAGAGAAAGCTTTGCCCAAGCCGTTATCGAAGGATGGGAGCAAAATAACAACAAGGTTATTCAATGGCTGGTTTCTTTAGAGGTTCACGCAGAGCTTGAAGTGCCAAATCTGGAAACGAATCGCTACCACTATCACATGGCTCTGATGTTAAAGACGAAATCAAGGTGGTTGTATGTAAAAAGATATCTATCGTAGTCGAAAACAAATAATAAAATGCAAAAGCAACAGTTGTAACGGACTCGCTGTATTTTTAGCGCGCGTGACAGTAGCCGGAAGTGATCATCTCTACAATTCTCCGTTCATTTCTCCAACACAAAACGATGATTTCTGCCTGTAATTGCAAGCCTCAGCCAAGAAAACTTGCTCTATAGTATGAGTTTTGGACGCTGAACACGATGAACTGAGTACTTTGTGTGATACAGGCTTTCAACTTAGAGTTTGCTCATTTCTCCCCTCATTGTAAATAAAACTCCATCTAAAATTTGAATTTATTAACCGTTACAACGGAGAAATGTTCAAACCAGCATTTCGGCGCATCCTATGTACTTCTAGAACGCTTTATATGACACAACTTAAACAGTATATATGTTATGAAAACGTTTTAACGGTATAAGTGCATGGAAATACGTCTAAATAAGTGACTTTGCATGGAGAAATGGAGAGGAGAAATGCCGATGGAAAACAACAGCTTATGCTGTTGTGTGACTGCTGACGTGACACGGCTGAAATGCAGGGCCGAACGGGGGAAAAGGCCAACAAGCCATAGCAATAGTTCTGGAACGGATTAACATTTTATAAACTGTGTTATTTGTTATATATTAGACAGGAGTGGGTTATGAATAAATTTGTAAGAGCAGGCTTGATCGGCCGAGTCCAGTTCTCAGGATATGCAACCGTTGTTGTCCTTTTCCATCTCTAGTATCTGGTCCTATGTCCCTTCTGTTCTACAACAGTCTGCAATCTTTTTGGCATGCTTTCAACAGCGTTGTCAACGAACTGTAGTGGGATATTATTCAGATGCCGGGATACACGAGCTTTGAATTGCTCGAACGACTCGCGCGTAATTTTCTGTTTGATAGCGTCTTTCTCTAAAGATGACTTAATTATGTTGAAACAATTCTCTATCGGATTGAGATCAGCACTGCGAGGCGGAATCCGGTGGAATTCTGTTTCTATACTGAGTAGCTATATATAGATTGAAGGGCTTTGTGAAACACGCATGCTTCTAGACTGATGAAACAATTTGAACATTTGATGAAACGCAAATGCTGCACAGGAATTAATACTGAAAACAGTAGAAACGGATACATCTACAGCATAAACGAATCCCCTTTATCCACTTTTTTGAGCATTGAGTGTGATCACTGAACCTAATTGTGCGAAAACAATTAAGTAAAATATTTGGATACGCCCTCGGATATTATTTTACCCGGGGTATCGGGCTTTTTCATCAAATTTGCATTGACAAGCGCATCCGTATTCCCACCAAGTGCTTACTGCCCCCTCTCGTTTTGAGCTGTTTTCGTTAAATTCCCTGGACGTTATTAACAATTATACCATGTGAGCTACCTAAAATCTCGCCTCAGACAACCTTCGCCATTTAAGTACGGACCGCCCGACAAAATAAGGCTATTCCGAACACTGAACGAACTCCTCTGACACATCGCGGGCATTTTTTATGACTTCGCTTGTCCCCCCTCCCCCTTCACAATGTTGGGATAGAAAGGCAACATTTCGGTCTTCTCGAAAACCAACATTGAAATGGGGGAGGGGGATTGTGTTAAAAATAGCCGGAAATTGCTGAAGAGGTCCGACTTAAATGGCAGGGGTTGTCTGAGCGAACGGCACCCACGTCCAGGGTATTTAATTAGCTTCAGTAGATTGTGCCAGCTTTTTTGAGCCGTCTTTGTCTCTAAATGGGCACCAAATGAAATTCTTAATATGACCATACATACAGTGACGTCATACCTATATGACGTCATAAAAGTAGGGGGAGGGGTGGCGTGCATATGAAAAATTATATAGAATTACGGCTTTAAAAAATAAAATTCTAAAATTAAATACATTTTTACTAAATTTATTAATACCGATACACATTTACGATTTCAAAGTCACAATAGCTTGTGAATATTCATTTTTTAAAGCCGTGCATGTGCCAAACTTTGAAACGGCTAACGAATTTTCGATCACGACTCATATCAGCTGTGTTAATAATGCCGAGCTTGAGAGCCGAATTCAGCGAACAATATATCTACTGACTTATAGTAGGGCCGACACTGAGAAATTTCCCAACAGAGAAAGCTTTGCCCAAGCCGTTATCGAAGGATGGGAGCAAAATAACAACAAGGTTATTCAATGGCTGGTTTCTTTAGAGGTTCACGCAGAGCTTGAAGTGCCAAATCTGGAAACGAATCGCTACCACTATCACATGGCTCTGATGTTAAAGACGAAATCAAGGTGGTTGTATGTAAAAAGATATCTATCGTAGTCGAAAACAAATAATAAAATGCAAAAGCAACAGTTGTAACGGACTCGCTGTATTTTTAGCGCGCGTGACAGTAGCCGGAAGTGATCATCTCTACAATTCTCCGTTCATTTCTCCAACACAAAACGATGATTTCTGCCTGTAATTGCAAGCCTCAGCCAAGAAAACTTGCTCTATAGTATGAGTTTTGGACGCTGAACACGATGAACTGAGTACTTTGTGTGATACAGGCTTTCAACTTAGAGTTTGCTCATTTCTCCCCTCATTGTAAATAAAACTCCATCTAAAATTTGAATTTATTAACCGTTACAACGGAGAAATGTTCAAACCAGCATTTCGGCGCATCCTATGTACTTCTAGAACGCTTTATATGACACAACTTAAACAGTATATATGTTATGAAAACGTTTTAACGGTATAAGTGCATGGAAATACGTCTAAATAAGTGACTTTGCATGGAGAAATGGAGAGGAGAAATGCCGATGGAAAACAACAGCTTATGCTGTTGTGTGACTGCTGCCGTGACACGGCTGAAATGCAGGGCCGAACGGGGGAAAAGGCCAACAAGCCATAGCAATAGTTCTGGAACGGATTAACATTTTATAAACTGTGTTATTTGTTATATATTAGACAGGAGTGGGTTATGAATAAATTTGTAAGAGCAGGCTTGATCGGCCGAGTCCAGTTCTCAGGATATGCAACCGTTGTTGTCCTTTTCCATCTCTAGTATCTGGTCCTATGTCCCTTCTGTTCTACAACAGTCTGCAATCTTTTTGGCATGCTTTCAACAGCGTTGTCAACGAACTGTAGTGGGATATTATTCAGATGCCGGGATACACGAGCTTTGAATTGCTCGAACGACTCGCGCGTAATTTTCTGTTTGATAGCGTCTTTCTCTAAAGATGACTTAATTATGTTGAAACAATTCTCTATCGGATTGAGATCAGCACTGCGAGGCGGAATCCGGTGGAATTCTGTTTCTATACTGAGTAGCTATATATAGATTGAAGGGCTTTGTGAAACACGCATGCTTCTAGACTGATGAAACAATTTGAACATTTGATGAAACGCAAATGCTGCACAGGAATTAATACTGAAAACAGTAGAAACGGATACATCTACAGCATAAACGAATCCCCTTTATCCACTTTTTTGAGCATTGAGTGTGATCACTGAACCTAATTGTGCGAAAACAATTAAGTAAAATATTTGGATACGCCCTCGGATATTATTTTACCCGGGGTATCGGGCTTTTTCATCAAATTTGCATTGACAAGCGCATCCGTATTCCCACCAAGTGCTTACTGCCCCCTCTCGTTTTGAGCTGTTTTCGTTAAATTCCCTGGACGTTATTAACAATTATACCATGTGAGCTACCTAAAATCTCGCCTCAGACAACCTTCGCCATTTAAGTACGGACCGCCCGACAAAATAAGGCTATTCCGAACACTGAACGAACTCCTCTGACACATCGCGGGCATTTTTTATGACTTCGCTTGTCCCCCCTCCCCCTTCACAATGTTGGGATAGAAAGGCAACATTTCGGTCTTCTCGAAAACCAACATTGAAATGGGGGAGGGGGATTGTGTTAAAAATAGCCGGAAATTGCTGAAGAGGTCCGACTTAAATGGCAGGGGTTGTCTGAGCGAACGGCACCCACGTCCAGGGTATTTAATTAGCTTCAGTAGATTGTGCCAGCTTTTTTGAGCCGTCTTTGTCTCTAAATGGGCACCAAATGAAATTCTTAATATGACCATACATACAGTGACGTCATACCTATATGACGTCATAAAAGTAGGGGGAGGGGTGGCGTGCATATGAAAAATTATATAGAATTACGGCTTTAAAAAATAAAATTCTAAAATTAAATACATTTTTACTAAATTTATTAATACCGATACACATTTACGATTTCAAAGTCACAATAGCTTGTGAATATTCATTTTTTAAAGCCGTGCATGTGCCAAACTTTGAAACGGCTAACGAATTTTCGATCACGACTCATATCAGCTGTGTTAATAATGCCGAGCTTGAGAGCCGAATTCAGCGAACAATATATCTACTGACTTATAGTAGGGCCGACACTGAGAAATTTCCCAACAGAGAAAGCTTTGCCCAAGCCGTTATCGAAGGATGGGAGCAAAATAACAACAAGGTTATTCAATGGCTGGTTTCTTTAGAGGTTCACGCAGAGCTTGAAGTGCCAAATCTGGAAACGAATCGCTACCACTATCACATGGCTCTGATGTTAAAGACGAAATCAAGGTGGTTGTATGTAAAAAGATATCTATCGTAGTCGAAAACAAATAATAAAATGCAAAAGCAACAGTTGTAACGGACTCGCTGTATTTTTAGCGCGCGTGACAGTAGCCGGAAGTGATCATCTCTACAATTCTCCGTTCATTTCTCCAACACAAAACGATGATTTCTGCCTGTAATTGCAAGCCTCAGCCAAGAAAACTTGCTCTATAGTATGAGTTTTGGACGCTGAACACGATGAACTGAGTACTTTGTGTGATACAGGCTTTCAACTTAGAGTTTGCTCATTTCTCCCCTCATTGTAAATAAAACTCCATCTAAAATTTGAATTTATTAACCGTTACAACGGAGAAATGTTCAAACCAGCATTTCGGCGCATCCTATGTACTTCTAGAACGCTTTATATGACACAACTTAAACAGTATATATGTTATGAAAACGTTTTAACGGTATAAGTGCATGGAAATACGTCTAAATAAGTGACTTTGCATGGAGAAATGGAGAGGAGAAATGCCGATGGAAAACAACAGCTTATGCTGTTGTGTGACTGCTGCCGTGACACGGCTGAAATGCAGGGCCGAACGGGGGAAAAGGCCAACAAGCCATAGCAATAGTTCTGGAACGGATTAACATTTTATAAACTGTGTTATTTGTTATATATTAGACAGGAGTGGGTTATGAATAAATTTGTAAGAGCAGGCTTGATCGGCCGAGTCCAGTTCTCAGGATATGCAACCGTTGTTGTCCTTTTCCATCTCTAGTATCTGGTCCTATGTCCCTTCTGTTCTACAACAGTCTGCAATCTTTTTGGCATGCTTTCAACAGCGTTGTCAACGAACTGTAGTGGGATATTATTCAGATGCCGGGATACACGAGCTTTGAATTGCTCGAACGACTCGCGCGTAATTTTCTGTTTGATAGCGTCTTTCTCTAAAGATGACTTAATTATGTTGAAACAATTCTCTATCGGATTGAGATCAGCACTGCGAGGCGGAATCCGGTGGAATTCTGTTTCTATACTGAGTAGCTATATATAGATTGAAGGGCTTTGTGAAACACGCATGCTTCTAGACTGATGAAACAATTTGAACATTTGATGAAACGCAAATGCTGCACAGGAATTAATACTGAAAACAGTAGAAACGGATACATCTACAGCATAAACGAATCCCCTTTATCCACTTTTTTGAGCATTGAGTGTGATCACTGAACCTAATTGTGCGAAAACAATTAAGTAAAATATTTGGATACGCCCTCGGATATTATTTTACCCGGGGTATCGGGCTTTTTCATCAAATTTGCATTGACAAGCGCATCCGTATTCCCACCAAGTGCTTACTGCCCCCTCTCGTTTTGAGCTGTTTTCGTTAAATTCCCTGGACGTTATTAACAATTATACCATGTGAGCTACCTAAAATCTCGCCTCAGACAACCTTCGCCATTTAAGTACGGACCGCCCGACAAAATAAGGCTATTCCGAACACTGAACGAACTCCTCTGACACATCGCGGGCATTTTTTATGACTTCGCTTGTCCCCCCTCCCCCTTCACAATGTTGGGATAGAAAGGCAACATTTCGGTCTTCTCGAAAACCAACATTGAAATGGGGGAGGGGGATTGTGTTAAAAATAGCCGGAAATTGCTGAAGAGGTCCGACTTAAATGGCAGGGGTTGTCTGAGCGAACGGCACCCACGTCCAGGGTATTTAATTAGCTTCAGTAGATTGTGCCAGCTTTTTTGAGCCGTCTTTGTCTCTAAATGGGCACCAAATGAAATTCTTAATATGACCATACATACAGTGACGTCATACCTATATGACGTCATAAAAGTAGGGGGAGGGGTGGCGTGCATATGAAAAATTATATAGAATTACGGCTTTAAAAAATAAAATTCTAAAATTAAATACATTTTTACTAAATTTATTAATACCGATACACATTTACGATTTCAAAGTCACAATAGCTTGTGAATATTCATTTTTTAAAGCCGTGCATGTGCCAAACTTTGAAACGGCTAACGAATTTTCGATCACGACTCATATCAGCTGTGTTAATAATGCCGAGCTTGAGAGCCGAATTCAGCGAACAATATATCTACTGACTTATAGTAGGGCCGACACTGAGAAATTTCCCAACAGAGAAAGCTTTGCCCAAGCCGTTATCGAAGGATGGGAGCAAAATAACAACAAGGTTATTCAATGGCTGGTTTCTTTAGAGGTTCACGCAGAGCTTGAAGTGCCAAATCTGGAAACGAATCGCTACCACTATCACATGGCTCTGATGTTAAAGACGAAATCAAGGTGGTTGTATGTAAAAAGATATCTATCGTAGTCGAAAACAAATAATAAAATGCAAAAGCAACAGTTGTAACGGACTCGCTGTATTTTTAGCGCGCGTGACAGTAGCCGGAAGTGATCATCTCTACAATTCTCCGTTCATTTCTCCAACACAAAACGATGATTTCTGCCTGTAATTGCAAGCCTCAGCCAAGAAAACTTGCTCTATAGTATGAGTTTTGGACGCTGAACACGATGAACTGAGTACTTTGTGTGATACAGGCTTTCAACTTAGAGTTTGCTCATTTCTCCCCTCATTGTAAATAAAACTCCATCTAAAATTTGAATTTATTAACCGTTACAACGGAGAAATGTTCAAACCAGCATTTCGGCGCATCCTATGTACTTCTAGAACGCTTTATATGACACAACTTAAACAGTATATATGTTATGAAAACGTTTTAACGGTATAAGTGCATGGAAATACGTCTAAATAAGTGACTTTGCATGGAGAAATGGAGAGGAGAAATGCCGATGGAAAACAACAGCTTATGCTGTTGTGTGACTGCTGCCGTGACACGGCTGAAATGCAGGGCCGAACGGGGGAAAAGGCCAACAAGCCATAGCAATAGTTCTGGAACGGATTAACATTTTATAAACTGTGTTATTTGTTATATATTAGACAGGAGTGGGTTATGAATAAATTTGTAAGAGCAGGCTTGATCGGCCGAGTCCAGTTCTCAGGATATGCAACCGTTGTTGTCCTTTTCCATCTCTAGTATCTGGTCCTATGTCCCTTCTGTTCTACAACAGTCTGCAATCTTTTTGGCATGCTTTCAACAGCGTTGTCAACGAACTGTAGTGGGATATTATTCAGATGCCGGGATACACGAGCTTTGAATTGCTCGAACGACTCGCGCGTAATTTTCTGTTTGATAGCGTCTTTCTCTAAAGATGACTTAATTATGTTGAAACAATTCTCTATCGGATTGAGATCAGCACTGCGAGGCGGAATCCGGTGGAATTCTGTTTCTATACTGAGTAGCTATATATAGATTGAAGGGCTTTGTGAAACACGCATGCTTCTAGACTGATGAAACAATTTGAACATTTGATGAAACGCAAATGCTGCACAGGAATTAATACTGAAAACAGTAGAAACGGATACATCTACAGCATAAACGAATCCCCTTTATCCACTTTTTTGAGCATTGAGTGTGATCACTGAACCTAATTGTGCGAAAACAATTAAGTAAAATATTTGGATACGCCCTCGGATATTATTTTACCCGGGGTATCGGGCTTTTTCATCAAATTTGCATTGACAAGCGCATCCGTATTCCCACCAAGTGCTTACTGCCCCCTCTCGTTTTGAGCTGTTTTCGTTAAATTCCCTGGACGTTATTAACAATTATACCATGTGAGCTACCTAAAATCTCGCCTCAGACAACCTTCGCCATTTAAGTACGGACCGCCCGACAAAATAAGGCTATTCCGAACACTGAACGAACTCCTCTGACACATCGCGGGCATTTTTTATGACTTCGCTTGTCCCCCCTCCCCCTTCACAATGTTGAAATGGGGGAGGGGGATTGTGTTAAAAATAGCCGGAAATTGCTGAAGAGGTCCGACTTAAATGGCAGGGGTTGTCTGAGCGAACGGCACCCACGTCCAGGGTATTTAATTAGCTTCAGTAGATTGTGCCAGCTTTTTTGAGCCGTCTTTGTCTCTAAATGGGCACCAAATGAAATTCTTAATATGACCATACATACAGTGACGTCATACCTATATGACGTCATAAAAGTAGGGGGAGGGGTGGCGTGCATATGAAAAATTATATAGAATTACGGCTTTAAAAAATAAAATTCTAAAATTAAATACATTTTTACTAAATTTATTAATACCGATACACATTTACGATTTCAAAGTCACAATAGCTTGTGAATATTCATTTTTTAAAGCCGTGCATGTGCCAAACTTTGAAACGGCTAACGAATTTTCGATCACGACTCATATCAGCTGTGTTAATAATGCCGAGCTTGAGAGCCGAATTCAGCGAACAATATATCTACTGACTTATAGTAGGGCCGACACTGAGAAATTTCCCAACAGAGAAAGCTTTGCCCAAGCCGTTATCGAAGGATGGGAGCAAAATAACAACAAGGTTATTCAATGGCTGGTTTCTTTAGAGGTTCACGCAGAGCTTGAAGTGCCAAATCTGGAAACGAATCGCTACCACTATCACATGGCTCTGATGTTAAAGACGAAATCAAGGTGGTTGTATGTAAAAAGATATCTATCGTAGTCGAAAACAAATAATAAAATGCAAAAGCAACAGTTGTAACGGACTCGCTGTATTTTTAGCGCGCGTGACAGTAGCCGGAAGTGATCATCTCTACAATTCTCCGTTCATTTCTCCAACACAAAACGATGATTTCTGCCTGTAATTGCAAGCCTCAGCCAAGAAAACTTGCTCTATAGTATGAGTTTTGGACGCTGAACACGATGAACTGAGTACTTTGTGTGATACAGGCTTTCAACTTAGAGTTTGCTCATTTCTCCCCTCATTGTAAATAAAACTCCATCTAAAATTTGAATTTATTAACCGTTACAACGGAGAAATGTTCAAACCAGCATTTCGGCGCATCCTATGTACTTCTAGAACGCTTTATATGACACAACTTAAACAGTATATATGTTATGAAAACGTTTTAACGGTATAAGTGCATGGAAATACGTCTAAATAAGTGACTTTGCATGGAGAAATGGAGAGGAGAAATGCCGATGGAAAACAACAGCTTATGCTGTTGTGTGACTGCTGCCGTGACACGGCTGAAATGCAGGGCCGAACGGGGGAAAAGGCCAACAAGCCATAGCAATAGTTCTGGAACGGATTAACATTTTATAAACTGTGTTATTTGTTATATATTAGACAGGAGTGGGTTATGAATAAATTTGTAAGAGCAGGCTTGATCGGCCGAGTCCAGTTCTCAGGATATGCAACCGTTGTTGTCCTTTTCCATCTCTAGTATCTGGTCCTATGTCCCTTCTGTTCTACAACAGTCTGCAATCTTTTTGGCATGCTTTCAACAGCGTTGTCAACGAACTGTAGTGGGATATTATTCAGATGCCGGGATACACGAGCTTTGAATTGCTCGAACGACTCGCGCGTAATTTTCTGTTTGATAGCGTCTTTCTCTAAAGATGACTTAATTATGTTGAAACAATTCTCTATCGGATTGAGATCAGCACTGCGAGGCGGAATCCGGTGGAATTCTGTTTCTATACTGAGTAGCTATATATAGATTGAAGGGCTTTGTGAAACACGCATGCTTCTAGACTGATGAAACAATTTGAACATTTGATGAAACGCAAATGCTGCACAGGAATTAATACTGAAAACAGTAGAAACGGATACATCTACAGCATAAACGAATCCCCTTTATCCACTTTTTTGAGCATTGAGTGTGATCACTGAACCTAATTGTGCGAAAACAATTAAGTAAAATATTTGGATACGCCCTCGGATATTATTTTACCCGGGGTATCGGGCTTTTTCATCAAATTTGCATTGACAAGCGCATCCGTATTCCCACCAAGTGCTTACTGCCCCCTCTCGTTTTGAGCTGTTTTCGTTAAATTCCCTGGACGTTATTAACAATTATACCATGTGAGCTACCTAAAATCTCGCCTCAGACAACCTTCGCCATTTAAGTACGGACCGCCCGACAAAATAAGGCTATTCCGAACACTGAACGAACTCCTCTGACACATCGCGGGCATTTTTTATGACTTCGCTTGTCCCCCCTCCCCCTTCACAATGTTGGGATAGAAAGGCAACATTTCGGTCTTCTCGAAAACCAACATTGAAATGGGGGAGGGGGATTGTGTTAAAAATAGCCGGAAATTGCTGAAGAGGTCCGACTTAAATGGCAGGGGTTGTAGGGCTGTCCCAATTATGCTCGGCAACTTTTTGGCAACTTTTTGGATTTGGGGCATCTTTTTTGATTTGGGGCAACTTTTCTCTCGTCGGGCATCTTTTCTGCTTTAAAGGTCAACTTTTATGTTTTTTAGGATTTTCAGGGAAATCATTTGGCCTGAAATGTGCAAAATAATATTTTGTTTTAATTTTGGCATCAAACTTCACTTTACTTCAGTCTAAAAACCGGAAGTATCGCTCGAGTGGATTGGTATCAGTGTGGTCATCCTGTGGTTTGACGAGCATGCTGTATTGTTGGCCAGCGTTCTCTTGAGTATTCAAAATGGCGGAGGTGGATTCGGACTTGTCGAGTGAAGATGAAATAATAGAATCCAACCCTTTAACTATAGCCGGTACAGCTGGAGCAAAGTTAAGCACTCCTCAAAAAGCTGCCATTTCTCGAAAGAGAAAACTCCCAGACTACATTGCTGGAAAGAAGAACTATGTTCGTGGAACGGCGGGGCCTGATGTATCGCTTTGGCACAGGGCGAAGGAATTTCAAAATGAACACTTCACTGTTCAAACTGGGAAACTCTGGTGCAACGCCTGTAGAGAGGCATTATCAAGGAAGAAGAGTTCTCTGCAAAAGCATGTTACTTCTAAAAAGCATGTGAATGGTAAAGTTATTTTGGAGAAGGGTAAAAAGAAGGATCAGAATATTCGAGAGCTTATGTCCAAGCACAACACCATGAAAGGGTCTACCCTTCCAGAAGATATGAAACTCTATCGTTACGAACTAGTAGAGATTTTTCTGAAAGCTGGGATCCCTCTCGCAAAGGTTGATATGCTTAGACCCTTCCTTGAAAAGTATGGCCATCGATTGACAGCACGTTCACATCTGTCAGAATTCATCCCTCTAATCTCCAAGAAAGAGAAGGAACTGTTGAAGAAAGAAATTGCTGCTGCAAATGGGTTTTCAGTTATATTTGATGGAAGTACTAGACTTGGCGAAGCTTTGGCTATTGTAGTACGCTTCGTAGATGAACAGTATAAAGTTCAGCAGCGGCTTATCAAGCTTGAAGTTCTAGCTCGAAGCCTCAATGCGGAACAACTGGCCCAGAGACTGATCCAATGCCTGGCAGTCGATTATGGCATTACACCTCCTCATTTATTGGCAGCTATGAGGGACGGCGCAGCTGTAAATGAGGCTGCTCTGCGACATATTGGATTTTATTTTCCTAACGTGTTCAATGTGAAATGCTTTTCACATACCATAGATAATGCAGGGAAACATTTTGAATTTTCGGTGCTTGACACCTTTTCCAGATACTGGAGCACAATGTTTGCTCTAAGCCCAGCAGCTAGACTAGCTTGGAAAACCAAAACGGGCACTTCAATGAAGCTCAAATCCGAGACCAGATGGTGGAGCCTTTTTGAAGTACTAGATTTGGTCTCTAAGTATTATGGGGATGTTGAGCCATTCTTGAGGGAAAACGACCTGTCTCCTATGTGTAGAGCCAAGCTACTGGAGGTTTTTGATGACCCTGAGGCTACCCGTGACCTGGAAATGGAACTGGCAGCTATGATTGATGCAGGCAGGCATTTTGTTTGCGCCACATATTACCTGGAAGGGGACGGGCCACTTGTGTTCTCTTGTTATGAGCGCCTGTCAACACTAGCCCATGCTATTGCCATTGAGGCATATCCCAATGCAGAGGCCAAAGCCAGGCAGCATGCAGGTGTGAACCATGCACTTTACAATCAGCTTATTGCAAAGGCAAAGGATTGCATCACCCCAGGATTCCAGTATTTCCAGAGGAAATTTAGCGTAGAATTTCGTTCCACTGTGCGTGCTTTCAAAGCAGCACGCCTGTGTTGCCCTGTGAAAGTACAAGAACTACACCCAAATGCTGCCTCTGTCCAAGCACTAAAAGAGTTTGGTTTTTTTTCTGATGGTGAGATTGCAGGTCTTGTCCAAGAACTGCCTAATTACTTGGCCAGTGCAGATGGCACAGTTTGCGAGTCAGAGGATGATAAAGTACGATGGTGGAGTGATCATGTTAATGCTCTACCAAAATGGTCAGCAGCTACAAAGAAGATCTTGCTAGTTCAGCCGAGCTCAGCATCTGCAGAGAGAGTATTTAGCATGCTAAAGAATGCGTTTAACCGTCAGCAAGATGGAGCATTGGAGGAAACTCTTGAAGTTTCTGTGATGCTTCGGTATAATGGCAACAAGCGCAATAATGCCGAGGTGTAATTTGAGAAGTTTAAGTGGTGTTCTACTGAGCAGATCATGAAAGCTGGACAAATATTGCTATATGGGTGATGGCTCAGAACATGTTGCTATAAGAGACATATGGACATCATAATTGGAATATGGTGCGATATGAACCAAGTTGTTTTGTTTTCACTGTACACATGGTGCATTTGTTATTGCATTACATTAATTTTACAGATTATTGTTTGTTCTTTACAATAAAACATCTAATTTTCAATTTTGGGTTTCATTTTCCTTATAAAAATCCCCGAAAAAAGAAAAATCTCGGTAGCATCCTTAAGGCAACTTTTTAAAATTCAGGCAACTTTTTGGCAACTTTTGCAATTTTGGGGCAACTTTTTGGCAACTTTTGGCGATTTTTGGGGCATCTTTTCAGAGAATTTGGAGCATAATTGGGACAGCACTACCTACCCCTCACCTGAACCTTCCACAGGAAGCCCGCTCAGATGATCCTTCCACCACAGGAATCCCGGTGATTCAAATTTCTTGTTTCTTATTATTTAGGAGTTGCCTGCGGAGGAGGCTAGCTATAGCGCTTGTTCACATCTCTAGCTCCCACACGTGTAGCGTGGTGGCTGGGGTTTAAAGCAGCTTTCGAGCTCACCGCTAGAGTAACCAGATTCTGAGGCCTATGATCTAAAGTGAGGCTGACGGTCTTGGGGGCTATGCCATGCTGATGAGTCCTAACAAGGACGAAACAGCTGTATATGGTTGCCACTCTACCGGTAATAAGATGTGAGCATGCGTATTAGACGCTAACTACGTCATAGCGTGTGTTGGGTAGTGCCATGCAACGAGTTTGGTTCTTGATTTCTCCTTCGTAATGTACAATTTACTGCTGTTGGCGCATCAGACAATTACAAACAATGTAGGCATTGTATATCCGAGGTTTAAATAAAATTGTTTTGTAGAACAGAGTCATGAAGTAAAATCAGATAATATTTTATGTTCAATGTCAAATGATCCTGGGGCCAAGAGTGTTTCCATGGCAACGTCGTGATTTGCACATTGATGTGTATTTTCCATAGTACCATACATGTGCAAAGTATCAATTATGTTTAGCCACTATTTTCAGAGATTTTCTTTATTTTGTGTTGTGTCAAGGTCATGACGTCACAGTTAATCTAATTTACATACTACAAAAACCTGAATATCTCTGGAACGAGATAAGTTATTCAAAAACGGAAAACGCCATCCTTCCTCATTTCGAAAGGACTTTCAAATAAGATCAACTTATTTTTCGTTTCGTATGCACTTTAAACAAAGATTTTATTACTCATAAATAAGAGCTCATCTGGGCTTTCACTCGGGCCACATGAGATTGAAGATGAAATACACTTTCATTTGAAAACACTCGCCAAAGCCGGCTTTCTCGAAACCTTCAACGGATCGCAGATTTTCGCTATGATCGGAACAGATAATTACCCTGGTTCCAGAGGTTAAATGTGCCTTTTGTTGTTAAATTCAGCGAGCTAGCCGCGCGGAAGGCAAAAAAAAAATTTTCCCGTCCGCGCACTCTGATCCTCTCGCCGACACTATTCGATACCAACAAAAGGCAACGCAGATTAGACATGAGTCGTCAAGGAATTTATAACCGGCGGGTGTAAAGTACAGGTCAGTCGCAGTACACCCAAAGGAGTTCGAGCCGAGTAAGAGCGCTCAAAATTATATTTTCTCTTGTTTACCCACAGGCTTACCATCCTCTAGGTTTGTACCTCAAAATTGGTTTTGGGTTCCCTGTGGCTACGTATTGTTAGATTTTCACTCCTGGAATGAAACTTTAGCGATACTGTGCTCTAAATCTACTCAAGAAATAAAGATTAGTAGTTATTGGAGTGTTGTGTGGTGTTTTTAGGGGAAAAGCTTTCTATTTAGCGAGTTTTGCGAAAGAGAATTTCGAGTAGAGATCAGAGAGGGAGCAATAACTACTAATCTTTATTTCTTGAGTAGATTTAGAGCACAGTATCGCTAAACTCCGTATCATTTCTCGGTAATCTTTCAATTCGTAGCCACAGGGAACCCAAAACCAACCTAGAGGATGGTAAGCCTGTGGTTTACCCGTGAACTCGTCCGATGGTTAGGGCGGGGTTAGGGTTAGGATTTGTCTTAAAATTAACAATAATAGTTATTTCAAGCATGTTTTCCATTTAAGGATATCAGGCATGTTTTCACCAAAGGAGCCTTAGAACCTAAGACCCCGTTTTGTGAAAACATGCCTGATCTCTACCTGTAGATGAATTTTGCCGTATTTTGAGTAGAAATACCAGAAAATGGCGTTTTTTCTAACCTAACCCTAATAACCTCTAGCTCTCAAATAAAGAAATTTATAATATGGGATAGATCTCACACAAGTATATTATGGGATAGAAAGGCCAGAAAAGTCTTAAACTGTCATTTGCCCTTTCAAGAAAACGGCAAAGGACCATTAGATATTTAAAAAAAATCGAGCACAGCCTTAACTAGCCTGATTTTCAGACGGTACGAGGTCGTCCGCTATCAGGCTAAGCCTTAACGTGACAAAAAAAATATCGTGCACAACAAAAAAACCAGAAAAAAATTCATGCAAAGCCACGTTTTTTTTAAGAATAATATTTACATCAAGGAGCAGACGGCCAAAACATAGCCTGGGAAACCAGCCGACTCTTATCGCTCCCGACTCGCGAGTGGGGAGCGATAAGAGTCGGCTGGTTTCCCAGGCTAGCGGCAAAACACAAATGTCCAAGAATGTTGTCACGTTTATCAAGTATCATTAAATTTATATTGTTGTTGACTACTCAGACTTGGGCTCACTGCTAAAAGGGTGTTTAGAACATATCTCTTCGCTGTGCAACATGTATTTTCTAGAAAATGAAACAACTTTTAAGCAATCACAACCACATTTTGCAGTTTACTGTCATTTGAAATCATTGTAGAGCATAAGTTCATTAAAAACAAATATCTATATATTTGGGCTGCCATTGAAAATAGTAGGGGCAGTTACAACGCCACCAGGCTTCATGCTGTCAAGCTGCATCTACATCAGCTACCACTTGCTATAAAGGATGGTAAATATGAAATTTTATATTCATATAATTCGTTCACCGTTTTTTATATCTTGATTATTAAGTCTTATATGCCTATGCAATATACATTCATGGAAGGAAACCAAGAATTTTATATATGCCTTAACCTTAATCTCAGTAATATCAATCAGAACTATACTATACAGGTCACTGATTTTAATTTCAGCTCCTGGTCATCCAACGGTGCCAGCTTCTACCCTGGAGGGAATATAAATCAGTGACTGATATGGCCAATGGCGTATTTGTATTGTAAATGTACCTGTATCCTTTCTAGTATTAACACATGTACGTAGTTAGGTATTTACAAATAAAAACGCACACACAAAAAATATCCTGCAAGCAAATCATGGCGGAAAAATAAATCCTGCACAGCCTCTGGCGAAAAAATATATATCCTGCACAAAAAAATTGCCCAACCCCCCTTCAAATATCTAATGGTCCGTCCTAGGCCTAGCTACAAATATCCGGATATTTTTTGAGATATTTAGAAGCTCCTGGGATATTTAGAAAATTACAAGATATTTAGAAAAAAATGATTAAATTTGGGATTTTGCTATGGTTTTATAAGTTCACGCATGTTTTTTTCTTTGAAACTTGAGATGGAATCTACTTTGTCAGCAGTGGTCCTGTTCAGCGGTTTTCCTCATGAATATTATACCCCATGAGTCCTAGTAAGTATAGTACTACTAAGTACTTCCAACCCTGGACAAAATGGCAGATGCTGAAAGTTCGGAGGCTTCGGTTCCTGCTGAACCTGAAGCGGTTCCTACAGCTGAACCGGGTAGAGAAAGCTAGCCAGAGCAGAGACGCTATTTGGCTTGAATTGAACAGAGTTTATATTGTTGTTTATGTTTAAAAGAGTATAGCATAGAGTCATAGAGATGAATGTCATACCATTGATCGTCAAGCAGGGAAGAAAATGCTGCTGTATCGTCAGTAGCGATGTACTGAACGCGTTCACATGTACTAGTAGTCACTTTGTATAGAGTGTGACGCATTCCCGTCTTGCCAATAAATGATGTTTTTGATTTTATGAAGTTGTTATTGTGATATTTATAGAAAAATGATAAGAAAACATTTGGGATATTTAGAATTTTTTCAAGATATTTAGGGGGAAAAAGCGAGATATTTAGAAAAAATATCAGGAATTTCCGGAAACATATTTAGGCGATTTTACGCGATATTTGTAGCTAGGCCTAGTCCGTCCCACACCGCGGCAAAACGGTATGCTCCGCTGGCCAAAAGAACGAAGGCTCTGCTATCAAATACAAATTACCGAGGGTTTCAACTTTTTTAGTAAATAATTTTATAACTTAGTAAACTCACAGTGAATTATAAATTAAGAAAACTTCAACCTGTTAAAGTCTTAGGCTTATCTTTTAAAGTGTATATGAAATGAAAAATATTAACTCCTAATATCCTAAATTAAGTCTTCAAAAGTTCGAATTTTTGGGTCTCGTTTACCTGTTGCGATTTCATGGCATATTTTTTTCGCCTAGAAGTTCGGTCAGAACGCTTCAAAAATGGTACATTTCCCGCGCGGCCATACGATCCAATTACAGGGCCTGTGACGTAGTAACCGTGACACAGCGGAAAGTAAAACATGGCTACCAGTGTAAGAATAAGAGAAAGCTAAAGAACGGCGGCGATTATTGTGTGGCTGGTGGCCCCAACAAGGTCGGTTGTAAGAACAACAGCTATACGGAAGGCATATCTATGTACTACTTCCGAAAGGAAGAAGCTATGAAACAGCAGTGGACTCGTTTTGTTCATAAACACAGGAAGGGTTTTGCCCCATCAAAGAACTCTGTTCGGCTCACTTTGACTTTGAGCAGAGCTGCTACGAGCACAGGTCGATCATTTTCTCTGGTCCGTCAGATACTACGAAACAACTTCCGCAGTTGAAACAAAATTGATCAGGGGAGCAGTTCCGACCAAGGATGCCGTTCTAGTCGCGATGTGTCCTCCGATCCGCCGAGTGCTCGCAGCGAAAACAAGTATTTTCAAGTAACTAGTAAGTCCATTTCTAATGTCCCTCTAAATCTAATCCCCTTTGTAAAACAGTCCACATCGCCCAAAGCATCTTTATTTTTGTTTGAAATAGATTGTAAACTAAAGTACGCAGTACGGAAGTAATGGTTATTTCCTTTTGAATATTGGATGTGCGAAATTATGTAATAAAAAGGGTATTGTACGTACTACTTTTACAATAATCTTTGTAAATTTTAATACTCATTCCTGTTTTGATAAGCTAATTTATCCGAAAAGATTAAATATATTACTCTCAAAGTTTCAGTGATTACTAAGTGTGGCATTCTCTTTCGATTTGTGGAGTCTGTTTGTTTGTATCTTTAAATTTAATTTGATTCTTGAAGTTTTTTTGATTTATGCTAATGAGGCAAAATGTAAACATTGCACTCTTAGCTCTCCAGAGCAAGAGGTTTTCTAGAGAGAGAACGGCTCTTTCTCCGCGGCTGTTCTTTCTAGAAAACCTCTGGAACCAGGATACTCTCCCTCCTAAACCGATAGCAGAGGATGATGAAGAAAGTGATCAGGATTCCCAAGGAAATAATTCTCCAAATAATGTTAGGTACTTGAAAATACATAAGTTAAAATCTACATGCACCTAGGTGTATGTAGATACAACAATAATTTATTGTATATTTATTCTAAGATGGGCAATTAAGATGTTGTATTTTACTGACAACAGATTTGGCTGTAGATATATAAAATGTGACTATACAATTTTAGACTAAAAGCTGGTAAAAACAATTTCAGAGTTCAACCAGCCCATGAAGAGCCCAAGTTCATTGTGTTTATTAGCATGCTGATATGAAGCACAAAAATGAAGCACAAAAAGTAACCTTTCTGAGAACATGCATTTTATTCTTCCATTGCAATTAATTAAATTTCCAATAAGTCCTTCAAGACATATTAGTTTGCTGATATACAGCTTTTTATTATTACAAAAGGCTTACATTTCATGATTCTTCAAAATACCAAGAATCATTTCACCACTTTATCTAGTGATGGTTTTAAGTAATACATGTATAAGTCAACATATGTTTTGTATATGTCTAACAGCCGAAGAACAAGATGCTTTACAAGCTAGCTGACATCCAGTCTACTGTGACAACAGCCACAAACAATACTACCCAAAAACGAAAGGCTCCTGCGTGCAGCAAATGTGGACAGCCCAAAAAGGGACACCCTAAAAGTTCTTGTGAATAGTTACTGACCATATAACTGACCATCCCCCACCATCAAAAAGCAAAGTTGTAAATAATAAATTGTATTATATTAGCCTTTTACAACTGGTAGAATGATATCACTATAATCTTAGCAGGTCATATTGTCTAACAGCCAGACCAAAGAAAGCCTCAGTTGTAAAGCACACACATCAGCACTAATGTATATCAATTCCAAGTGTGCCCAATCCCCCCTATCCGGGAAAGGGTGGGGCATTGGTCAACCAACCAACCAGTACTGGGGATGGGGATTTTGTTTATTTTAACACTTTTTACAGTACTCGAGTAAAGCTTTGTAAGTCTGACAGTGGAACATTTGCAAGAAATATTATAAATAGTAAAATTCCCAGGGGTTATCAGGCACGCTTAGAATTCAATTAACGGAGGCACAATTCTATGCATGGCACATCCTTATAGCGAGTAACAGTGGATACAACTTACAAGCATTTTGTTTTTCTACACTCAAGAGAGGCTAAGGATCTATCATGCACATTATTACCACTTGGCATTGTGCAAACTCTCTATTATATATATACATTTTATATAAATGTATATAATTTCCATTTTAACTTAGTACCTCTCTTTGAAATGCTAATAAGTGACGTTGACTGATGCATTTATGTTGATAGAAGTTTCATTGAATAACATGCAGCAATGCATAAAGTTAGCTATTGTGGTACATTATGAATACACCAACACTATCGTGCCCTTGCTTCTGCTGGCTGGTAACTGCTTGACTGATGATGGGGTGTATTAACCTCTGCTGTATGTCATAAACACAGCTGGCTGGCAATGGCCTGGTATTGTTCCAGCCCATATAGCCACAAATTCAGCATATTAGCCATCTGTATGCAACAGCTCGTAGGAAGCTACAAGAATAAAGTTTAATGTAGGCTTTCCCTTAGAATAGTTGCTATAATAATAATGCTGTTATTTGTATTTCATTATTTATTTGTTTGTGCCAAAGGTGGAGCCACATTTGTATATCTAACTTAGGTACATGTACTTATATTTCTGTATATTTCATTACTCTGCAAGGATGAAGTTACTTTTAGGACTCACATAATATATTGACATCATGCAAGTCGTAATCGTAAACATGATTTTTACGACTCATTGTTTTCACGACTCGCCTACTCTGCTTATTATTTGGCAGGAATCCGATAAACCTGTCCGTCGATATGCTTTACATTTTCATCTCCAACCCTCTAAAAGAGTGCTGAATTTGCTTTGACTTCCAGTAGCTGGAGTGCTTTGCTTTGTCACATGCATATGTGCAGTAATTCCCCTGCCCCTACCCCAGACAACTTCCTCAAATATGTGGTAAATTCTCGAGGGTCGGTGTAAGAAACTATGCAAAACCCTGGTATTTACCCCACTATTGCCTGGTAATATCCCCACCTGTTGTGCAGTATAGTAAGGCATGTATAATATGCCATATTGCAGCAATTGCAGAATACCCCACCACTGGGTTCATTAACAATGCATTTTCTCAAATTCTCATACAAATCTTCTAAAAACCTAACCCTGAAATTAAAAAAATCCTACCCATTTCCAGATCATTCATTAAGAACGAGTGTAAATACACCTGCATGAGCTAAATGGATAATTTTGCACAATTTGTAAGGGCTTTTCAAGTGATCTTTCGAAGTTGGTTCATTAATAATGCATTTTCTCAAATTCTCATACACACCTAAAAACCAAACCCTGAAACTAAAAAAAATCCTACCCATTTTCAACCCCAGGGAGGGACAAAGGGAAGACTATAGCCACAAATACGTATTGTATAGAGTACTGTCATTTCCTAACATGAATATAAAAAAAAATTCACTTACTCGTTTTCAGATCGACGTACACGACGACGGTATCCTCTGCCATTTCGGTCTTTCAAAAGAGGACCTACGTGAATTTGTCATTGCTGCGAACCTGGAAGTTTTGTGCTTTGTCACATTTTAATACGTTGACGAAAACGAGTTGGTGATCGAGGCTAAACTACAGAATATAATACAGGGCCACGAGCAAACGAGCTCAATATGAATATGACGGGGCTTTAACAGTGGCCCTGCATTCTGTAGTTGCTCCCGAAGAGCGGAGGATTCCGATACAAAGGCTTCCTGTAGTGATCCACTGATTTACCGGGACTTGGCCCTCGAAATCTAGAGCACAACACCGCCAGAGACATAATTTTCGTCGTCGTCTTCCCCATCGCTCGAGCCCGCAAGCGACTCATCTTCGTACGGTTGAAATCCGTTCGCCCTTACTTCCACTTCATCAAAATCGTGGCTTCCACTCTCTGAACTCGAAGATGAAGATAATTTTGCTCGCTTTCTGACATCTTACTTTAGTTTTGCAACGAAGAGCAAGGACGGTCGCAGGTTTATAGAGCTTGTTTACGTCTGTGCCACGAAGTATGCTATCGAGTGTGTCACGGTTTATACGTCATCACGAGCTTGACTCGCCCCAGTCTCCTGACCATATTTCAAGTGCATGTATGACAACTTTGCGAAGCGAAATCTCAGCTTCATAATTTTTTTCTTCGCAATTTTCTTTTGCTTTGATGTTTAGGAGATAATGAACGATAGAAAAACTCAAAAAAAAATTTCGCTTCATATACACTTTAAGTAGTTTTCTTATTTTTTGACAAAACAGTTCACAAATAGTACTTTTACGCAGAAATTTTAAAATCACGGGTATGTGCCTGTTGTTTCATTTCAGTTTCGCGGGAAACTGGGGGCGGCCGCGCGCCGATAAGAAATAGCAAATACGCATGCGCGTAACGTTTTGCCGCGGTGTGAGTCCGTCCCTTAGAGGTTCGCGCGCGCTGCTGACGCATCTACGTCATTTTCGAACAATGAGCGCGCGCTCAAAGCTGCTTTTGTACGAGCGCGCGACTGAATAATATAAACTAATTGCGATTTTGAGACGCCGATACCGAATTATATTGCCGGCCAGTTGGGAGAAAATATATTTCGCATTGGGCGGAGTCGCGTATCGCGATTCAACAGTTAAGTCGGGAATTGTTAAAAGAAAGAAGAGAAGGAAGCACCAAACTTATGCAGATCGTAATTTCAATTCTCAAAAGGCGCCCAGTATACCTATGGCAACAGTTTCACGGCTTGAGTGGAGAAAACTTTCGCGACGTGTTTTGAAATCTCTTCAAAAATTGTGAAAATTGTACTTTTAGCGGATAAGAGTGTTAGATTTCTGACGGAAACTACAATGCCAACCTTACCTTTAGGATTGAATAATTCTTATATTGTAATTTACAGTGGTTTGAAGTTGAAATTGTAGAAATCTTGCTGTTGAACAAACGACTTTTGAACTTGACCTGGAACCCATGTAACTGCAAGGGCTCGCGCAAGAGCCAAGCAGAGGCTGGTATTCTGAGACGCCATGTTATATTGGCGTCTCAAAAGTAAACAAAATGATCAGTGAATCGTGATACACCAAAGTATTACTTATTTCTGCCCTTTAATCTTTTCAGGTAATCATAATTGTTTTTAAATAAAATGATTAACATTGTAACTTTTGTAACTTTGCGGCAAACTCAACTGATAATAGTAGTATCACCTCGTAAGTATCGATGAATTTCAGTTGAATTGAGAAGGCGAAGTGCTTACCAGTTTGCCACCATTTGTGCTCCCCTAAAAAAAGGTTACACGCTTACGGGGGGTTACACAGTTACGGGTATAACAAAGTTATGGGGGTTACAAAGTTACGGTAGTTACAAAGTTACGGGGGTTACAAAGTTACGGGGGTTACAAAGTTACGGGGGTTACAAAGTTACGGGGGTTACAAAGTTCTACCGAAGTTACAAAGTTCTACCGAAGTTACAAAGTTACGGGGGTTACAAAGTTACGGGGGTTACAAACTTACGGGGGTTACAAAGTTACCGAAGTTACAAAGTTCTACCGAAGTTACAAAGTAACTACCGAAGTTACAAAGTAACTACCGAAGTTACAAAGTTACAGAAGTTACCTATCTAAGTTATGGGGCTTCAAAGTTACAAAATTACGGGGTTACAAGGTTACAGAAGTTACAATGTTACGGGGGTTGCGGAGTTTGCAAAGTTACAGAAGTTACCGAAGTTATAGTAGTTGCCAAACGTTACAGAGTTACGGGTATTAAAAAGTTACCGGGGTTACAAAGTTACCGAAGTCACAAAGTTACGGGAGTCACAAAGTTACCGGAATACAAAGTTACGAGGGTTACAAAATTACCGAAGTTACAGAAGTCACAAAGTTACCGGGGTTACAAAGTTACCGAAATTACATAAGTCTTCTACTTCTACTTCTACTTTATTGACTGATAAAACGGTATATCCGTATCACATCAGTATAAATAAAAAAAATCCAAATTACAATAATAAAAAATAAATAAATTAAGTAACAATACTACAATTTATATTAAAAAATAATAATAATATAATAAAAAAAAATTAGGTTAAAATCATTCCCCTAATTCAATAAAATGTTGGTTTACAGCGGTCTTAAATTTGTTAATGTCATTAATATTAGTTACAGTGCCGGGAAGCTTATTCCACTCTCGAGTTGACCATGGGAAAAAGCTGTTGTTATGTTGGTTACAATTCGAATGAGGTCTTAAAAATAATAATGAGTTACCATTTCTTGAGGTACGAGGCACTGGGGTCAAATACGAGTCCTTCTCGATATTAATGCTTCCATGCACAATACGGTGGAACATTGTCAATCGAGAGAGCCTCCTCCTACTCTCAAGAGATGGCCACTCTAACTCCTTTAACATATTTGTCACGACACCTGGTTCTCTAGAGTAATTATTAAAACAAGACCTGGCAGCGGAACGTTGTATCATATCTAATTTGTACTTATCTTTTTGTAAGTATGGATACCACGCAGAATTTGCGTATTCTAGTTTAGGTCTAACTAGGCTACAATAAAGTTTGGATTTGCAAACTGCAGATGTATGTCTAAAGTTTCTCTTGATGACTCCGAGGGTTTGTTTAGCACTTGTAGTTACGTGTGAAATGTGATTGGCCCATTTTAGATCCTCGGAAAGTATAACGCCTAGGTATGAGTGATGGTGGACCCTATCTAATGTATTATGGTTCAAGGTGTATGATGTACTGGTAACATTCTTTGTGGAAAAGCAAATCGTATAACATTTTTCCACATTGAATTGCATCTGCCAATCTTTTTCCCATTTAGACAAGGCATCTAAATCCCCCTGAAGATGTAAACTATCATCCGGGCCAGATATGGTACGATACAACAGACAATCGTCTGCAAATAAACGTGTTGTTGATGAGATGCAATGAGGTAGGTCATTAATGTATAAGAGGAATAACAGCGGTCCCAACACTGTGCCTTGTGGGACAAAGTTACCGAAGTTACCGAATGTTTATACGAAGTTACGGGAGTTACCGAAGTTACGGGAGTTACCGAAGTTACCGAAGTTACGGGAGTTACGAAGTTACGGGAGTTACCGAAGTTACCAAGTTACGCCCATCATACATATAAGTTAGGGTTTACCGACAAAGGGTCCGGGGCCTGGAGAGGAGTGGTGCACATGAATTGGAGGGGGAGGGGTGGTGCACCTGGAACGGAGTGCATTCCCGCCCTCGGAGTAGCCGCCATCTTGGATCTGACCGAGAAGACCCTGGTCACGAGGTTGGATTAATACCCCTTACACCGCCATGGATGAAAAAGATAAAGAGGGAAGGATATCCTTCACTTCAATGGCAGACGAACTAATCGACATGATATTATCGTATGAACTCTTGGACTATAGAGACTTGTGTCGATTTGCACAGGTTTGTGTTCGTTTCAATATCCTTGGAACGAGCCAGGAAGTGTGGAAACGTCGAGCTCTTCGCAGGTGAATAACTTTATAATAACCAATAGTATTTTAACTTATAATTAACCTTACTTACTTAGTTTATTACACTTCTAAATAGCTTACGCTAATCCTAGAAGGTCCTTAATTAAGATACGTGAAATACATATAATAATAAGTAATAACAACAATATTAAATAAGTAAATAAATATATTTGGGCCAAAAAGTGGCGACCCAAAAGTCTTTACAGGCGTTCAAGATTAGCCTCTTCCCAATTCCCCCTGGGCTTGCTACGCAGGGGAGAGGGAGGGGCAGGGAATGATGAGAGGGGAGGGGAATGGGGAGAGGAAAGGAGGGCTTGCAACGAAGGCCCCCCCGTTTTTTCCCTTACGCCCCCAAATTATAAATTCATTTTCAGTGCCGTATGACATGTCATCTGTCAAAATCAACCAATCAACTTCCTTGCTTCTGTCTGTTACAAATGCTTGACCTTCGGTGCGAAGGAAGTTAAAAATTGTGGCTTAAACATACGTTTTTCGACACGAAAAAACACAATTATTTTTAAAACTCTCTAGAATCTAATCTTCACTCCTGACTTCAGTATATTTGCCTCAAAATAAAATACAACTTCACAGTTTCTGGTCCTAAAACGTAGCTATCCTGAATCGCTCGACATCCTAATCGTAAATAATCTGCTTCTTATGGCAACCTAAGGTAAATTAAGGTTACCGGATACCTTCAAGGCATGTTTTTTTGTAAAAAAATATTATTGATTATTTGGAAAGTTTATGGATTGTTCTACAATTTAGAAAAAAACATTATTTCAAAAGATATAAAAGCTTGCGAGATATTTAGAAAAAAACGTATTTAGAAGGAACTAAATAAATCACCGAGGCGTTGTAATCCCTTTACGTGCCACGGGCACCCCATGAACTTTTAGCGGGAGCTGTTATCCGAGTACCGTAATTTGCATGCTGTTGTTGTGCATTTAGAGAGGCTTTTATCAATCGTTTGTATGGGGAAATCCAAAAGAGAAAAGCAGAGTCCTTGAGTAAAACATAAAGCGAACCCTGGACCGAAAAAGAAAGGAAACCGGCGATAAGGAGGAATTCGGTAAAACGAGCCGGATTGAGCTCGCGGACAGCGACAAAGGCTCGTGGTTCGAAGAACGTGCGAAAGGCAGCGAATAACAACCTTCAACTTCAGTGTCAACTCCAAATATAAGCAGCGCCAGTAGGCTTAAACTGTCCTTTGGCTTACCAGGAACCAGCAAGTCAATTGAAGAGACTGAGGACGCGAGCAGCGATGAATTCACATCAGAGTCTATCATTTCCCGCGAATTTCACTACTGCTTTGAAGCTATAGGGGTCCTTGCATAGTCATTGGCTAGTTGGTTCGAAGTGTTGACATTTGCCTTGATGAGGTGTGAAATGTTCACAAAACTTTACACGGCAAATCTCCGACTAGGTTTTTCTTTGTATCCCCTCTCTTTGAACGAATTAATAGGGTATGCAGACTTGCCAGATTTTGATAAAACTCGGCCAAAAGACAGATAAGTTAATTACTGACAAAGAAAAGGGTGTGAGCGTTTAGCAATATTCAAAGTATTTTTCCTCATAGAGTATCCCGCGTGATGTGACCCGGACATTATTGAAGACTAAAACTTTAGGAATGAATTGCATTTGAATGAAGTAAAATATTTACAAATGCTCACACCCTTTTTTAGGCTGTCATATGCTGATTAACATTATGCAGTTGAATTGTTCTTATGCGTTAACCCGAAGGCTGCTAATTCACTTTTATAAACCTTGTCAGTTTTGAGTTTGTTGGCTTAGCATTGCTTTACAATAAAATATATTTTTTAACAAATCCATTCAGCGTATTCTACACTTCATAAGCTTTACAGAGGTATATAGGTATCCGGTAACCTTAAGACTACTAAATTGGCCTAGCCAAGACATTGCTGATGTGAAGACCATTTTGGTTTCTCTCTCACTCAATCTGGCGAGCATTTTGTACGCAAAACACATTTCTGCACCGAATTGAGTGCAATAAAAGCTATTGACAGTCTCCTGGGTAAATATTATCCAAGTGTAGTACAATATTTGGCCATACAAGTCAGTGTTTCTACATCAAAAGTTTGAAAATGTTACTCGTCCATTCATAACTTTCGCTTTCCAAACACTGGCGTAACAAATCACAACCCTTCAGACATTTCCATCAAAATAGAATACAACTTAGCAGTTTCTGGTCCCAAGACGTAGCTATCCTGAATCACTTGACATCCTAGTCATAAATAATCTGCTTCTTAGGCAAGTACTCTGCAAGGCTGCTAAAGTTGGCCTAGTCTAAGTCTATACTGTATACAGCACTGGTTGGACGAGAAGGGCCGCCATGTTGAACTGCCTTCTCCACAAAGCCGAAGGTCAAACATTTGGACTAGAAAATGGATTTCTGTATGGATTTTCACCAAATAAAAACTCTCTGAAACCTATAGGGTATCCGTACTAAATTTCCAGCAAGATATTTTGGCTTAAACATACCATTTTCGACAAGAAAAATTCACAACAGACTTCAGTTCTTCTTTGGTCTTTGGGGCTTCGTTTTTCCACCTGGGTCTTCGCTGTTCATTTTTTCCGACACCCCTGAAGCTATCGCTGTACTTCTACTAATAGCTCTATAAACTACAAGAAGTTGAAGATACTTTTTCCAAATCTGGTGAGTCAAATGGCCAATAAGTCCTTCATGTGAATTGAACACTTCTTCATTGCATCGTGCCATAACCGCTATTTGTATTACAAGTGTCAATCAAATATCATTGAACACTGCTTTAGCCAATCGGAATTTTGCGTCTAAAAAATGAATGTTAAAAGGGAAAAATGGAGGGGGGGTTCGTTGCAAGCCCTCCTTTCCCTTTTCCTCTCCCCATTCCTCTCCCCATTCCTCCTCCCCTTCTCTTCCCCTCTCATCATTCCCTCTCCCCTCTTTCCCAGTCTTCCCCATTCTCCCTGGGCTTGCTACTCAGGCTACTCAAGATATGTTGGAGTGATTTAAAGTTAAGGTCACTACACACGAAAGGACAAGTCCCTGGGACTTGTCCCCTTGTCTGAACTAGGAAAAATATTGTTGCAGGGACAAAATTTTTTCCCAGGACTTGTCCCTTCAAATCAAACTGGTTTGAATTGAGGGGGCAAGTCCCGGGACAAACTGACAAGATTTTTCCTCGTTCACACGAACCTGTGTGGCAGTGGCTTTAAAGATAGGCAGTGAGGTAGCATTCACTGTCTCTGGTGGCAAAATATTTCAGACTCTACTAACTCTAGGAAAGAAAGAATGTAAGTAACACTGTACATTAGACTGAACCTGCCGATAAGTATGACTATGGTCTATGGAATCTACTTGGTTTAGTCGAAAGAACAAAATCAGGTGGCATCTGGATGCCAACTAAGCCCTATATGGATCTTATAAAATAGAGACGCCTGTGATAGCAGACGTCTCTGTTCAATAGTAGTCCAGCCTAGTGAATTAACTAGCCCAGAAGGGCTAGTAGAATGTTGGTAATTGCCTGTAACTTTTTACTTTAATAGCTTTTTTTGGATTAACTGCAGAATACCCTGCTTCCTTCTCCCAAATACTGACAACATACACAATATGCGGGACTCAGGCGGTCCTGACAGATAACCGCACGCACGATTTATTATACTAAATAACCTCAACATGTTATAATGTTGCAAAATTGCAAAGATACAATGTATGCTATTACACTGTTAGTGAGATCCAATTGCTCAGACTGTTATCACGAAATAAACCACACAACGTGGTAAGTGGAGACACTACATAAATATATTATAAATAATAATCTGCAACATGAGAAACAATCTAAGTCTGATAATTTGATGTACTCTGCTGGATACGAAAAACCACAAAAAAATCCACAATATATATATGTGGTAAAAACTTAGTGGAAACGTATTCCCCAGCCCAATGCAGGAGTACTGACTTCTGAGGGGTGAAAGTCTGAATCTACTATAAAAACCGTAATGACTGGGCAATGCCAGGAAAACTGCTATTACAAAATTAAATGTTTGAAGAGTCTATAATTAAGGTTACAGTGACGTAGAGTCAGGTCCACGAATGATGAAATGTAACTGACACATCCTTAAGTACTACAGTTCCCGCCAAAACTTAGCTGACCATATAAGGATTGTATCCACAGGGATACCAATACAGTCTTTAGGATAAGGAACTCATTTCTCTTTTTCTTTCATCCAAAGAGAAATATCATCACTTGAAAAGATCACTTTAAAACTATTTATAGTTATAAGCTTTATAATTATTATAATAAACTGTGCAAAAACGCGTACTCTGATTTGGGGTTTGGAAACAAAAGTTATGGCTATATGTCTCTATCAATTTCAAACCTGTTCACCCCTCCATTCATTTGTGGGGCATGTGATATTTTGAATCAGTGTCGCATATATATTAATATATGCCCCACTGGGGGTCAGCTAAGCTATGCAAATGGCCCACCATGGGGCTTTAATTGGAACGAGTGCAGATCTCTTATAAACGCTGCTGTAAAATTTGCTATCTTTGACTCTTATGCATTGATGTCACACAAAATTGTTTTGATTCCCAAATTAGATTAAATGTTTTTGAGCTTGAAGCTATGCCAAATTTTGAAGCAGAAGAGCATTTTGTGTTTGAGTTATGGGCAAATAAATATGACACGTTATGCACCTATCAATGTTTAATAAGCCCAAGTGGGTGGGGGCAAGGGGTGAGGATTTGACATTTTCTCCAAAAAATTCCCCACCTTTGGGACAACACCTTAGGTCAAAAATATCAAAATTTCCCACCCCACTGCCCTATCTTCCTTATGTTTCCTATAAATAACCCCACCCTGGGGCAGGCTCCATATACCAATTACCAATATCCCCACCCTTAGAATAGCCCTGTCTGTCAAGTCCCCCCTTCCCCCTCCTCCCCCCCGGCCCCCCCCCCCCCCCCCCCCCCCCTCTCCCCTTCAGGCTTAAAACATTGATAGGTGCATTACTGTAAAATGTATGCCTGTGATCACCTTGCAACTTGCAATGATTTTCTCTCAGTTGCAAGAAATATTGCCTTGTGTAACAGGATTTTTTGCTACTGTTTAATTAATGAGCAGTAGTGTTTTATCAGGCTGACAAACCTGTGGCCCTCCTTCACTTTGACAACTTTCCACTAAAGAAAGGGTGTCTGCTTGATACAGGGCTAGACATCGAATATAAGCTGCTTGCTATATATCTTCAGCACCTAGTACCTAATAGATGCCTTAAAGTGTAGGTAGTGCCATAAAACAACATGAACTCTTTTTGCCCCATTAAATTCTATTTCTGATATACTTCAGTTGTCTAATTTAGTTTTCTTTGAGAGGCAGGAGCAGAAATTAAACTAAGAATAAATGCTACCCTAATTTAATTGCAGGATTGATTCATCTTGTGATGTCACAATGGGAAACCTACAGGATTTTATTGTAGTAGTTTTCTCTAAGGAGGGAGTTGATTAATCTTATGACGTCACAGGATTCATAAAAAGTAACCAAAATTAGGGATTAAATGCCAGAAATGTTACAAAATTTGCAAGATTAATACCTTTTTGTGAGAAACAAACACAATAGTACAATATATAGTTTTATTTTTTTGACATGATACTTGCACTTTAACTTCTAGATCGAATAACTGCCATTAATTAAGCTTAGACTTCGTATATACTTTCTTCAGAAACTGAACTCCATTGAACATCTGCAACTAGACCTTTTTTGCAATAACTGTAGGTTTTTGATGAATTGAAGGGTTCCATGCAATAATGACGTAAGTGACTTTGATCAAATGTGAACTTCTCCCTACTCAAGTATAAGGAAATAAGTAAATGTGCTTGGGAGAAATTTTATGTTGATCAAAGTCACATGTCGTTCTTGCACGGTGCCCTTCAATTGTAAATTATCTCTAGATAACTTATAATTTTATCTAATGATATTTTATTATTACATTATTATATTATTAGTTTATTTTATCAATTGATATTATATAATATGCAGTTATCTGACATATCTTATATTTTTATATTTATACCTTTGATTCACTTAACTTAGCTCTTCTTGTATAACTTATTTAGCATACTTATTGTATTAATTTAGTAGTATTGTTATTGTAATGTTAGATAACTTGCAGGAAATTGACAGTAGTGCCTCAAGACAAACTCAGCTCTCCAAGAAACAAAACAATGAACAACATTTCTCAAGTTCAGATGTCAATTGTACAATAGCAATTGTATAATAGTCAATGCCAAAAAGGTTGTCCTTGACAAACATACTAATATAAGTATAAACATGTAGTACTGTTTTGTGGAATAATGCTAATATCAATACTTACAATTATGGGATATGTTGTCCAAAATATATTTTCTGATTGGTCTGACTCCCAAGACATGTGAGAAATGTATTTTGACCACAATGATATGATCAGAAATATATCTGAAATATATATTTGTCTATTTTAGGATGGTAATAAACAAAATTAATATATATGTAATATATATTTCCTGATATGCCATTCTGGTTAAAACATATTTTTCACATCTCTTGGGGGTCAGGCCAATGAGTAAATATATTTTGGACAACATACCGTAATTGTAAGTATTGCATGATATTAGCATTATTCCATGAAAAGGTACTTTCAGTGTATACTTATATTAGTTTGTTTGTCTAGGACAACCATTTCGGCATTGACTATATAAATATACACATCGGACTAGTATACAGAGGCCGTGGGTTCGAATCCCACTCAGGGCATATTTTTCTCTTTCACCTTTATTCTGATTGTTAATATTAGGGATGGGTTTCTTCTCTCTATATACTTAATACTAGAAGTTATTAAATCATAGATTATCAAAGTGCATTCGACTTATTTTTTGTAAGAGAAAGGACTGTGGTATTAATTACACAAAAGGCTGAAAGATTACTGCAATGATATGGACGATGTAAATATATAATCCTGATAAAAAATGCTTGTTTTTAATTAATGTGAAAATTTTGATGTCTAATGACTTCCGTTATAAGCAAGAGAGCATAATGGTCTCTTGCTCATAAGTTAATATACAAGGTGATATATCTGAGTATAAAACAGTAATTATCTTTGTGTAACATGCAATGCTTATGTGGCTATAATTATGTATACATGTGTTTTATATGGTTATGGCATTCATTTGAGCATTCGTAGCACATTTTGCTGTGTGGTATACATGCAGTGCCGGTAAAGCAAATATTATAATTGGAGTTAGTGAAGAACACAAATGAACCCTATAGAGGCTATTCATGCAGATGTGTAAAAACTGCATTTCTGTGAGTTCCTAGCATTCACAATACTAAGTACACTCCAATACAATACAATACTTTATTCACACTTCACAGTTATTTACAAAGTTAACAGGAAAATTATATTTAGAGTTTAGAAAAAGTGGTAGGGAAAAAAAGTAAATAGGCTAAATATATACATGTAATAGAGGAAATGTCTAGCATCTAAATTAACCGTGAGGTTTTTTGAGTTAGACACTAGCCAGCCAAAGTTAATGATTATATGCAAACATCAAAAGAAATATATATATATATATACTATAAAATACACACAAACAAAATTACTATAAAATACACACAAACATCTAGTATTTCCAGTGTAGAACATAAACTATTTATGCATTGTGTATAAACTACATCCCATGCAGTTCCTTCAGATCAGAGCATTCACATTTTCAAGTGAGAACAAGGTTGGCTGCAGAATATTGAGTGCCATTGTTAGTTGCAGAATTATAATTTATGGTCAATGTTGGTAGCTGGGTCCTGGCTTTGATTATGCAGCCTTGTTTCCGACAGGTTGCCATTAGAAATTCAGTGTAGATTATTAAATTGATTAGGGAACACAGCAATGAACTCAGTACTTAAATTCCCCTCACCTTGTACTCTGTTGATATTCCAGTTCCTTGGCATATCAAACTGTTGTTATAGATTAACTCTCTGCCTGAATGTAGTCTTAATTTGTGTAACCAAGATTCACACATGCTTGACCTCTGCTAGCATGCAGGGAACACACATGCATGTGTACCGACATGTGCCGCAACTCACACAATTCACAAGATACGGCGATTAGTAACGGGTATCTAGAAAACTCGGACATAGATTTCTCTTCAGCCAGGTCATCTTACTGTTTGTAGTTTCGGTATTTGTATGTACAGCAAAAAGCAGAATCCAGTACAGCGAGCAAGCCAACAGAATTCACTTGGTTGTTTACAAATTATGGCGAGTTGATTTGACTCAGTTCTCTAGATCTGTTCAATTTCGTTTGTTTGACTTGATATAGTTTGGACATCAGACTTTGTCGAATACTACAGAGATGGCACACACTTTACTCAGGCTTTGATATATCGTACTTGCTAACCTTTTAAACATTATTGCATTGGATTTTGGGAAAATAAAACACTAATCAAGAAACCCTTATCGACGTTCACATGGACTGATGGAGGCCGAGCATCGTGTAGTTACCAGTTCCTCAGTTGAGATAATTTATTCTAAAAAGTACAAACATACGGACATGTGGACAAAAATCTCTATTTCTTTTGCCTAGGCAAGCACAGGTAACCCACACAGGCCACAGGGAGTCCACTGCAAGATTAGGATGCGTTCTCCTTCGTCGAACGCAATAAATTTAAAATAAGCTTGTATCAATTCGGATCCCTCTGGCTAAGCAATTCCTAGGTTGGACGTATGTGAATCAATAATGATCCTTAGGTTGAAAGCTTAGTTGAGAAGTTATGGACTTTCCCATCACGAACCCGAAAGAGAAAAAGCCTTGGAAAACTCACAGTACCACAAAAACCAATCAGTCGGCTGCGTTGCCAGCGTGGTCATCCTGATGGTGTAGTGGTTAACACATCAGACTGGTATACCAAGGCCGTGGGTTTGAATCCCACTCAGGGCATATTTTTCTCTTTCACCTTTATTCTGATTATAAATATATAATTATATATATACACTTGTTTTCAAAAACATTGCTTTTGATTTATATATATATATATCTTTTGTTCTCCATTGTTTTAGCTGTCAAATTTAACAAGAATACAAAAGGTATATAATTATATATTTGCAGTGCAATGTTTTTGAAAACGGGTGTACATATATATTCTAATCTCTATCTTTTGTGTTATTACATCCAATAAATGTTTTCCATCACATGATATTGCATGTCCTTCCTTCTAAATAATTCCAAACACATACAATAAATGAACAGGCAACACTCACTACCTTTTAGTTAACCTAGTTTACTTTTTATTATATTATGAAAACCAGTTGGAAAGCATTTTCATTTCTAATTTGTCACCAAAATTTCTTTAAAATCCTGTAAAACCAAGTCAAAATCAAACAAATTTGCTCAAGTTTAATGTTGTCACTATTTCAAAGTACCGGTAATGTTTTTCACATATTAGGAACCTTAGGGGTTAAAAAAGAGCAAATCAGACAAAATAAGTTTTAATCTATAATGTGATATAATTTTTACAATTTTGCTATTAGCCAGTAAATTGCTACTCACTGGCATGACATGTAATAAATAAATTATATATATTATCTGTTTTAGATGGAAAATCTGGAGAACTCAACACCAAGAAAACTGGAAACAATCCTTTAGGAATCGCCTTCATGTGGAGAAGAAAATGATAGAATTAGTCGAGAGGATGGCCAAGAAATATTATTCCAAAAGTGATGTGCCCAATAAAGAATTTAAAGATATGATAACCCTGATAGAGAACCAGTGTGTTGATTATGCAAGTTATACTGAGTGCACACTCGAAGAGCTAATCCATGGTGATCCAAGGTGGGTACTGCAATGGTCCCTCTGGGGTGCTTCTTGGTGTAGCTGATTCATTGTTTTCTGGGTTAGGGTTATTTGTATTTCAGGGTATTGTTTTGCTTTAGAAGACAATTAATAGTTTTCTTTATATTACATCATGTGGTGATCTGTAACACCAAGAAATTACCCCCCTTTGTGCAAGCACAAAGGGATAAATTACCACTAACTCACAGACCAGCTGGTTGCATATATAATAATTATTACAGTAGTGTAGGTTTCGTTTATAGCTGTATATATAGTAGCCTGTATAAATTTTGTTGTATTTCAGTTCACTTTTTTTCTTATGACCCATCTGGCAAACATCATACCAGCATCCCATACTAAGTCAGTTCACCCTACATGACACCTTAGAATACTTGACCGCCTCACTGGTTAGCTCAGTTGGTAGAGTACGGTCTAGAGTGTGGGAGGTTAGCCTGCATAGCAAGCATTTCCGTGGGTTTTTTCAGAGCATAGGAAGGGGGGAGGGGAGGAGAGAAGAAGGAAACGCTTGCAGACAGACTTGAATTAGGCTCTCAATTTCCTATCCGAGCGAGGATTTAGTCGTCTTTTACGGGATGAGCCTTCGGCACGACTCTAGGCTATCATTCGCGTTTATTTGGAGTCTTGCTACACCAAATATCAAATACTTTTGTGAAGCTTTCCCTATAAACAACCGGAGAATTCACACGAACTGTCGGCTCTGAACTGTCTTTCAACAGGGGCTGCTGCCTTCCGTAGTTTCTAGCAAGCGTTTGGAATTCAGGTTTCTCGATTTTTGGGGAGTCTTACTTCCTATATTTGAGCCCTTTATGAGCCAGTACAGAGTTCCAAGATTTCTTATTTTCCGGGCGCAAGGGTTGTATCCGGATATATCTCGCCATTTTTAGCTACCTCGATTCCCGCTACCTTACACATATCTGCTAGAATTTAATACACTACTGCAATCTTTCCTTTTCGACGGTTTGAACAAATTCACTGAGGAAATATATCCATGTTTCCTGGCTGAAGCAAATTGCCAAATTTCACTTTAAAATCGCACTTACAAACTCTACAGTTATCACTTGGATTCTTCGAGTTGTTCGACATCTCATCGCTTCAAACTTTTACAAGTTTGTTTTGGGAATTAATTTTTTTCTTCCGCTGTCTAACGCTTTCTTTCCATTGTCAACATTTGAGAGCTCAACGTCATTGAGTGAATTCAGGCGTGAAAGGTCAAGTGGGTGGTTTTCAGAATCCCGGGGTCTGTCTGCAAGCATTTCCTTCTTCTCTCCTCCCCCCTCCTTCCATTTTTTGCTCTCGCCCCATTTTTCGCATGGCCAAATATCGAAAAAATCTTCCTACAGCTCCAAAAAAAAACACGGAAACGCTTGCTGCGCAGGCTGGCGGGAGGTCGGGGTTTCGAACCCCGTTGCATCCTTGGGCAGGGACGTTTATAAGCCATTGGCCTTGTCTCCTTCTACTTCTAATCAGTATTTGAAGGGGACGTGAAAGAACCTGTTGTACTACTCGAAAAAGAGAAGGGGGTTGTCACCCGGTACAGCAGCCTGGCCATTATTGCACTAACCACACACTCAACATTGTAAACTGCATGGCAGCCATTGGCGCTGTAACAGCAGTCTGAAACATTCACTGACGGGATATGTCAATAAAATGTAAAGTGCCATGAGACTGTGGTGATATGACGCTATATAAATATGGCCTATTATTATTATTATTATTATTGAAGAGATGAGGCTCGGTCGCCAGATGGTTTGTGTTTTGGCTACAATATTTTAAAAGTACTAAAACTATCCAATTTGGGGAATGCAAGCTACATATTCCATTACTTCACATCCCTGGATCACCTTTGTGCCCATGAGTGGCTGCGTATTTGTATATGATTAAGTTAGTTCATATTGTTCCTTTTACCAGGTAAGGAGTGTCCACTTTCTCTCACCAAGCAATTGGTTTCATTCATATTTCCACAAGATCATATATAGAGCATGAATTTAGCTGGTATTCAGCATGCTGATTCCTTCAAGGGCCATTCAACTGCAAAGTTGTACTTTAGTTCAGTCGGGAAGCTATATTAAGCTCGCACTTGCCAATCAAATTTTATAATACATTAAGTAAGATTTCAAAACACTGAAGATCTCAGGTTTTATTAGCCTCCCCCACAGCTCTTCTTACTAAGACTTAGGGGTTGTCTCCTACCTACCTCCCCCACAAAGAGGAGAGGGAGGTAGGAGAGAACCCCTAAGAAGAGCTGTGGGGGAGGCTAAGGTTTTATGCATTGCTGATTATTTAGTTCATTCGGGAAGCTAAGCTCACACTTGCCAATCAAATTGTATAATACATTAAATAAGTTTTCCAAATAAATAAGTACATGAGAAATATTGCTAAATTTGATAAAATTCTCCAAAATTCAACTTTACTGACAATTATGTATGACGTACGTACTATATATATATACATGGGGGTATACACATTGTACGCTTACTAAATCGGCAGTCATAACTCTGCAGAATTTTAATAAAATTTGGCACAATTATTGCTAAGTTAGAGATCCTTTTTAGGAGTTTGGGAATCCTTCTGACTTAATTTAAAATGAAGTTTAAAATTTTGGTAAAAGGTCTATATCAGAAAAATAAATTATCATAGCATCATGCAATCACGCATATGGGAGATGCATGATTTGCATGCATTAGTCGACCCTGACTAATGTATTTTATTAATATGTTCTTTGGCATAACTACTGAAAAATAAATAAAAGAATATACAATACTTTAAATACACATTTGGCTGTTATTTTTGTAGGGTGTTACACTTAACTCATAGGCACTATGGTGATAGATTATATGCCTACCTAAGACAACACCAGCTTAAGAAAGAGTGGAAGGCTCTGCTGGCATTACCAGCTGCTGAACAAAACCTTGAAGATGGTAAGAACTAGTAACAACTTAATGTGAAATTCATTTAAAGCATACACTACTGACAGAAAGTAATGAAAGCGAATTTCGCCGAAATTCGCTCTTTGTTATATTCGAAATTTCGTACGAATGTTCGGAGATATTTCGATACGCAAGAAACGAATTTACCTCGAAATTTCGCACATCATTTCGAAGTTTCGAAGTAAAATTCGAATGGTTCGAAAATTCGTATTGAAATTTCGAATAGCTCCGCTCGAAATTTCTCAGTGGAAATGTACAATTCGTTGCGATATGGTAAACGGCCGTAAACAAAGCAAAATCTAACGCAAAAACAAGAGTGCCGTGGACTCAAACCATTTTTCGCACCAGGTGGAAACTGTTCAGATACGCAAATGAAGTAAAATAAAAAACTTTCAAAACGTTTCATTCTGTAGCCATCTCGATTTCTAAAAGAAAATTTAATCTGTAGAGGATATTTGGTGCGATCTCAAAGCAAAACAAACACTGAGTCATTGATTATTCAAATCAGTTCGCGGAAAATGTCGACCTCGTTACCTTTGAAAACGGATCCACATTAAATAAAAAGAACTCCAGAATGTTATGTTTAGTAGACGTTATAATTTGCAAGCAAAGTTGAGAAGCTTAGTGGTGATTTAAACTACAATGCAATAAAATCACACTTCCCGCGAAGTTCGCGGCACTCTTGTTGTGTGAAAAACCAGACAGTCAGTCTCCACGGCTCAAAGCACATGTCAACAGAGAATCTTTGTATCCGCAAAACGGCAGGTACTGAAAAATGCAGACTGCAGACTGGAAAATGAAGACTGGAAAATGGAAAATGGAAAATGGAAAATGGAAAATGGAAAATGGAAAATGGAAAATGCAGACTGGAAAATGCAGACTGGAAAATGCAGACTGGAAAATGCAGACTGGAAAATGCAGACTGGAAAATGCAGACTGGAAAATGCAGACTGGAAAATGCAGACTGGAAAATGCAGACTGGAAAATGCAGACTGGAAAATGCAGACTGGAAAATGCAGACTGGAAAATGCAGACTGGAAAATGAAGACTGGAAAATGAAGACTGGAAAATGAAGACTGGAAAATGCAGACTGGAAAATGCAGACTGGAAAATGCAGACTGGAAAATGCAGACTGGAAAATGAAGACCAGACAAAATCCGAATAAGAAACATCTATCGGTCTGTATTAAACAGGGCGACTCTGCAAGGCTTTAGATGACTTAGATCCTTATTTGTTTGGGTTATACACGTCTTATGCGGGGTCCTGCTTTTTTCTTGACTGCATGCCGGCGCCAGCCACGCCGTGTATGCGAGCCACGCCGAATACGAGCTTTTCATGACAATATTTCCTTAACAAACAGAAAGGAAAAGCTATCTATTCCGAGGTATTTTGAATTATTTACTTACTTTTTAATTACGTTCATATTTAGCCGGGTCCTTTCTTCGTTAAATTGATTCAGTCCCATCTTCTTCTGTCCACCATTTTTAAATTATTGCTATGCACAGGAAGCCCAAATCAGCCTCTCCATTAGCGCTGCGCCGCCGGGCTAAATATAGATTAGCCGACCTTTGGACCCCCCGCATGACTCGGACAAACATTGCGAATTGTTGTCTGCGTTTCAAAGTAAATTGACCGGCGATCCCGTAAACTCTTCAAAGATAAATGTATAAATCAGCACAACTGAGCTTTAAAAATGGTTGCCACAAAGCATTGCTGTTGGGGGGAATGCACCAGTGATTCAAGATATCCAGAAAAGCTTCACAAATCGCTGAAAAAGCGGCTGGAAGAAGGCAAAGCTGTATTCATTCCTTTCCCGAAGCCATCACAAGGACTCGAGAGATGCCAGGCTTGGTTAAACGCTTGCTCTAGAAAGAATTTCCCTATTGAAAAGATAAACAGAAGCACATATATCTGTTGTCTTCATTGGCCAGGGGAGAACGGGCCTACAGATGAGGTTGATGTTCCCTTGAAAGCAACCCTAACTGAGCAGGAGAAAGTAAAAGCTTCGACGACAAAAAAGCGAAAACAACCGAAGGTCAGAACTTCGTCTGCTCCCCCTAAAAAAAAGCGTTTGATGCAAGAAGATGATTGCTCTAAATCAGAAGCAAGCTTATGCATGGATGAGTCTTCTATGTCAACTTTCGATTTATCTGCGAACGAGAAAGGCACACAAACAGATGTTTCAAAGCATGAATTGTCCTCAAAGATAGAAACAATGATGCTTCGAAATAGCATTCGAACAAGACAAAACAGTCAACAACAAAACAACATTGTGAGTAACATTGCCTACGAAGTTATTATTAATAATTCTGTAAATATGAAGCACTTTACTGGGCTTACTACTTTGCAGTTTGATGTGCTTTACACATTTCTGAATGATGTTTGTCCTTTAGACACAATCTCATATTGGACCTGCAAAGGGCCAAGGGCTGGAATAAGTAAAGTAAATACAAGAATTTCTAAGTGGTCTACAAGAGAAAAACTTTATATCTGCTTACTTCGACTGAGGATGGGATTCAACATAAAAACTCTCTCTGTTTTATTGAGCTCCCCAGAAAGACCAATCAGTGAGACACAAATTCGAAGAATTTTTACAACTTTCATACAGTTATTGTATAAAGTATTTCGGGATATGGAAGAAGTTATGTTTCCTTCTAAGGAACATTTGAGAAGATTCCTACCAAGAGTGTTCAAAACTATGAGGAATGTCCGCTGCAGCGTCGATTGTACAGAGTTCCGAATGCAAACCTCAAGGAATTTTGCACAACAGGGGAACACCTACTCACAATACAAGCATGCAAACACATTGAAATGTCTGATTGCTGTTACCCCAAATGGGGGGGCATGTTTTGTGTCTGATCTATTTGAGGGGGACATAGATGATGTCAAGATATTTGAAGAGAGCGGTATTTTGAAGCACATCGAGCCTTATGATATCATTTTAGTTGACAGAGGCTTTACAGTGCAAGACTTGGTAAATCCACTGCAGGCAAGAATACATATCCCTGCATTTTTGAAAGGGAGGGGGCATTTAAGCGCTGCAGAGGAACTGTCTACAAGGAAAATTGCAAAAGCAAGAATCCATGTTGAAAGATTTAACCAGAGGTTGAAGTCTTTCAAGTTGGTTGGACAAATAATCCCTCTTTCGTTAACACCCCTTGCCACTCAGATGGTAGTTGTTGCATGTGCTTTAGTAAATTTTCAAGAGGTTTTGTGCAAATAAATACATGGACATGAATCAGTAAATACAAGTTTTGAATTTATTGAAATTTATATTTTTATTCAAATATAGCCACTGTTTAATCTTTCTTCTATTGCGTGACGCAAGAAAATATATATGCCAACCACAGGAAAATATGGAAGGAAAACCTGCATGGTAAACAATTTCACACTATAGTGTATGGATATAACATGGATATTTTCTTGATCACCATGTAATCTACTTTTGCCTTTAGTTGAAATTCTGATGCATATACTGTTTAGATGTATTCACAAAATTATTTACAAAATACTACATAGCTTAAACAATACCCTACCGGTTGTTTCTGAAAAACACTAAGACCTGAATTGGACCTGTTACACTCTTTAATGCCATCGTACTCATACCAAGTGCTATTCCAGAAAAGCAAACAAATATAGTGGTTTCCATTCCACAGTGTTGCAGCATGTAGATGCAACAATTTTCCATGGAGTACAATACTGTGAGGCATGTCTGATATGTTCAACATACCTGCTCTACTGAGAAGGTCAATAGAAAAAATAAAAAAGTTCTGGAAATCTAGGATTATGCGGTGTGAACTTGTCCTTTGTCCAGCACAATGCCATGTTATATGCTGATTTCCTGCAACATCATGAGTTGTGTCTTCTTGATAGTTGGTATTTGCAGAAGGTCTCTGCTTGAACTTTCGCCCACACTTAGAAGGCCTTGGATATAACCACTCATCCAAAGCACTATTGAATACACTATTACCATCAGTGGGGAGACTAAGTACAATATTACCAGTACGATGATAGTGGGTGGGGGTTGGACATGTACTCTGGTTACATTGTGTTTCGACTGATGTTGATAAATAAGGCAGCAATTGCTGAATGAGATAATCTGCCTCATTGCCATATAGGTCAATAATACCTCTAATTGGAAGTGGTATAAGTGGTAGCACAGTCAGTTTAGCATCCGCAAATAAATTATCATCAATCAACAGCATGGCTGTCTTTAAAGCATCACCTACATGTCCTAAGTTACTTAGTTCTAGATTTCCTGATTTTACTAATACTTGTATAATCATAAGCCAGTTATCTAGTGGACATGTATTGCTAAGTGTGATACCAGAACTAGAGATTCCTCCCCAGGGAATAGTGACTAGGCCTTTAGCACAAGATTGAATAAATGTGCTTTGATTTACTAACATGTTAGCAATCTCCAATTCATCATTGCTATGTGACCTAAGCTGAGCTACACTTGCAAGTATGTTGGGACTAGGTGGCCCTTGTGGCTGGGGTAGGGGACTAGGTGGCCCTTGTGGCTGGGGTAGGGGACTAGGTGGCCCTTGTGGCTGGGGTAGGGGAGTAGGTGGCCCTTGTGGCTGGGGTAGGGGACTAGGTGGCCCTTGTGGCTGGGGTAGGGGACTAGGTGGCCCTTGTGGCTGGGGTAGGGGAGTAGGTGGCCCTTGTGGCTGGGGTAGGGAACTAGGTGGCCCTTGTGGCTGGGAGCAAGGTCTTGGAGGTATGACACCAGTTTGTGGCTGTGCTGGCAGGATGAAAGGAAACAAATCTCTCGGAACTCTCATGGCAAAAACCTCAGGACCAATAACACGAAACCACAAGCAACTAAGGTATGTTAATATGTCAGCTATCAGTGTTTCATTTCTGAAAACCCTCTCGACAGACACAGGACCATCCTGAGCATAGAGCACAAAATCGCAATATGTTCTTTCCGTCACAAGCAGTTGCATTTGAATCTGGTAGTAATAGCTATGTCCAGTCTTGAGAAAGCACTTCCCATCAGTGATGCTAAAGCATTGTCGGGCCAGAGTATCCTTAGTAGCTACATTGGTGCCCCCTTTTACCACCTCTTCGATGCTATGCTTCTTGAAAATCTTTAGAGACTTGATCTCCAGTAGCCCATCATCATCAATCAGACCATCAGGGGAGCATCCAAGGAAAGGAAATTTGGGGTTGATCCAAAGTCCAGAACCAGCAACCTTCTTGTGAGTTTGATCTTGGTATTTTTGGATGGCCTTGTCTTCACTTTCAAGACCATATTTCATCCATGTTGATTGAAAATTTCCATTTAACTTCCACATGTGGGACGCAATAAATTTCATTGCCCGAACAGCTGCGTTCTGTGCACCTTGGCTTACTAATTTGCCTACCCTTACAGCCTCCAAACATGTAGAGGCTGTAAGGCGAAGCCACCGTTCAGAACTCCATGCATCACTGCCACTCTGGGATAATGTATTGGGAATTTCACCAACAGTTTCCAGGGTACTAAGGTTATCATAGAGGTGAAGAACTTGTTTAGCCAGTAATGCCGTTTCATTATCATCCAAACTATAATCTATGTATGAGATTTTTAGCTGTGTCTCCCACATGGATAGGCTCTCATGTTCATTTGCGCTAACCGTCTGCAATTTAGCAACAAGTCCGTTTATGTGTTCCTTATTTACTGATCTGGATCCTAACGGTCTTGGGTCGAAGTCCATGACTGAAATTTTCCCTTTCTTTCTTTTTGTTGGGTATTCTGCTAAAGAAAGTCGTTGAGGTTTTTTTTTACGTTTTTTCCCCTTGTTCCAGGAACATTCATTACTGGTACATGGTGCCTTTGTTTTCCATCCTTGGTTAGTAGTGTAGTCATCTAGAGCCAGAAGGACCGCTATAACATGACTACAGCGACCCAACGCAGACACTTTACAAGGCTCACAAGTAGCATGGATAATAGCACCGCTATAAACCGAGATTGAAATGCAAACATTATGAGGGAGGTCAGATCTCATCGACGGCCACACGTGAGCGCGCACGAAATATAAATCGTTCGTTCGTGCATCCTCCATATCGTGAATGAATCCACTCTCAACGTATTTCCTACCATTCTTGAATGGTTTGTCAGTCATATGTCCAAGGCCTTGATCTTCTTCTTCATCACTCGAATAAGCACCAGATTCTCCTGCAGGGAGAGACTCGAGCGCATAATGGTAAATATGGCCATAGTTAAAAAGCTTCGGGATGTCCTGCGAGGGAAAAGAATGCCAGCCAGATTTTGGGAAATCAACAATCGAGCGGCGATTTGTGCTAGTAGCAGCATCATTCCCTGCATTCTCTCTCTCAGCTTTTGCATTTAACCATTTGCCATTGTCGATGCTTGGGTCGAGCAAATGGTGATTTCCACAAGCTATACAGTCTTTAACACGTGTGAGGAGTTCGGCACGTTTTCCGCCTAGTTTAAGGCCCCTGCACTTCAACCACCGCTTTAGTATATAATGTTTATTCCAACAACAACACCATCATTGGTACATAGGAATTACAAAAACATGCATAATATCATCTAACTATTACAAGAACATTCATTAAATATAGTAGTGATATCATATATATACTGTGCTGTGCTTTTTACAATAGACACATCCGTCATTGATAAGCAGTATAAAAATAAGTCGCGATGACTGAGACGACTAAACGAACTGTTAACAACCAACATGTTACTGAAAAAAATATTCCTAAGATTCACTAATTTGCTATTGGTACAATTTGAAAAGTAATGTTGTTCATCACCTACTTCATTCATATTACAAATTGTACATATACGTAAATCGTAAGTGATATTTGCATATCGACCAGCTTCAACAGGAAACTTATGCGCGGAAATCCTAAATCTTGTCACCGCCTGACGATGCTTTACATTTGAAATGCGAGATAAGTAATTTTCAAAGCCTATTCTCGATTTTACAAGATTAAAAGTACGCAGTTTACTACACTGTTGAACCTGGTCCTTCCACATATTATTGAAATTAATATCACATAATTCAGACTTAAGATATTTAACAAGAAGTTTGATGTTACCATTAGATGTAATAACAAGATTACTCAAAGGTTTTACATTACACATTTCCAACAAATAATTGGTGAATTTAACGCCCTGAGAATTAGACTGAATATTTAAGCGTGCTGCTTTGCCCACCAATTCATTCTCATATAATGAATCTTTCACACGTAACCAATATTTGACCACTAACGAAGACATCTGTACAATCATTGGTGTCCTTCCCAATTCTGCATATACAGCCAAATTTGTAGACTTGGAATGGACCCCTAAGATACGCTTGCAAAATTTCAAATGCAGTTTTTCTATATCGTTAGCCATACTGAAGAACTTTTTCTTGAACATATCGAAATTAGATATGCGCCCTAAAACATGTACTCCCCAGATTTCGCACCCATATAACAGCACCGGGACTACAAGCGTTGAAAACAATTTCAGCAGTACTTTTATCGGGACATTTTCCAAATTAGAAAAACTTCTAAACAAACCGTGATAAGCGCGTAACGCTTTATTATAAAGAGTTTTGAGCAATCTTAAAGCCACCGCCATAATGGAACGTTATTCCCAAATATGTATATTCATCAACTGATTCTAACGCATCGCTGCCAAAAGACCATTTTGAGGTAACGTACAAACGTCGCTGAGCCTTCGTCCCAAAAACTAAAACTTTGGACTTTTTCAAATTAACTCGCAATTTCCACTTTTTAGCATATCTCTCCAGCTTACGAATACAAACTTGCAGCCCGGACTCAGACTCAGATAACAACACTAGATCATCTGCATAGAGCAAACAATTCAACTTTGTGTCCCCCAACCATACCGAGTCACAAGAAGGCGTGTTGAATAGTCCAGGGATATCATTTATAAAGAGATTGAATAGAGTGGGACTGAGGTTACACCCCTGTTTAACTCCGATGTCGGACTGAAAAAAGGGGGTAATTCCTTGGCGCAATTTAACCGCCGATCTAACAGATGAATACATACTGAGTAATATGCGTACAAACTTTTTACTACAACCATATTTAATAAGTTTATAAAACAAACCTTCTCTCAAAACACTATCGTAGGCCTTTCTAAAATCTATGAAACACGCAAACAACGGTTTTTGACGAGTTCTATAAAAATCAATTAACGTCTTCATAACTAACACATGATCCGACGTTCTAAACCCGTGGCGAAAACCAATTTGACATTTATTGAAAATTTGATTTTCTGTTAAGAAAGCATTTAAACGAGTATTCAAAATCAGAGTAAAAAACTTGCCTAAACAACTGCTAATACAAATCCCTCTATAATTAAGAGGATCGAGGCGACTTCCCGATTTGTGAAGAGGCACAATGTAGCCTTCCGACCATACTTTTGGAAACACACCGCGCGATAAAACTGCGTTGAAGAGTTTAACAAAATAGGGTGCTAACACATCCACAGAGGTTTTGATTATTTCATTATTCACAGAGTCACCTGCACTCGCTTTCTTAGTTTTGAGTTTTTTGGCTGAGTCACATACTTCCTTCACAGAAATGGGTGCATCAAGAATCCCATTATGATTAGAAGCCCAGAATTGATAATCGCGTACAATCTGAGCCTCAGTACTAGAGTTCTCAGTTGTAAAAGTAACCTTATTTAAATCCTTGAAGTAACTATACCACTCTGCTGATGATACATCATCGGAAATACCTGCAGGTTGGCGAGATTTAATAGAATTAACCAGTTTCCAAAACTCTTTCGGATTTCTATCTTCCATTACTTGAATTTTGTTCAACATGTCGTTCTGGAAGTTTCGTTTCAATCGTTTAATGAGCCGCTTATAATCCTTCTTCGTAGAAAAAAACTTGTGTCTCAAAAAAGGATCACTGGGGTATTTCGACAGCAATTTACCTAAATTCCGCAATTCCTTTTTAAGGGAGTGACAACTCTTGTCAAACCATTTCTGTTTTTTACTCGTACTCGTCGATTTCTTTCTTGGGCCTTTTCTATTCTTGGCAGGCACTACTCTTTTGGACACATTAACTATAATATCAGTAAACGAACTGACTAACGAGTCTATTTCCAAATCAGCTTCATTTGATGAATCCAACAAATCGCTCATTTCATTGTAAATCTCCTCGCTAGCAAGATTATCACGCAGGGAAGATTTCAACTCATCATTCCATACAAAGGACATCGGAAATGGTGTCAAATCTAACGGATTTTCCGCTATAGAACTAGGCTCAGCCATCAAAGCAAAGGACAGAAAACAGTGATGTGAAAACTCCGCCACATCGGATACAGAAAAATGATTTACCAATGGCAAAATATCATGGGAAACAATTGTATAGTCAACCACGCTTGCACCGTTATAAGTATGGCACGTAAACTGACCGAGAAAGTCTCCTTTCGTCCTACCGTTTAAGATAACCAAACCATTCCCACAACACAATTCAGATAACGACCTCCCATACGAATTGACGTGGCTATCCCTAGATTTCCGTGACTCAATTGGACTAGTGATATTTGACAAATTAGGAAGCGTGTCATCTACAAAATCATCTAAACAACCGATTCTGGCATTAAAGTCCCCGCATAACATAATTTCCCCTAACCTAGAAAATTTATAAATACTTTCTTGCAAAATTTCAAAATGGTCACTGGCCAGCCTCTTTTCTCTGGGGGAGTTCTGCGGGGGGATGTACACTGTACAGACAAATAAATCTCGCTTCATATGAAAGAAATCTTTCTCTAACTTCCACCAATAAACTCTTCGCTACTTTCCTTATCAAGAAATTTGATACCCTTCCTTAAAGAGGACTTCACTAGAATAGTAATTCCACCAGAATTTCTGCGCGCCTTATCCGATGCTTTCCTGCACTTGGAGAAAGAATAAAACCCGTCGATATTGAAATCATTATCACTCAACCATGTTTCGACTAAAGAAACACAATCGAATTGTTCAATTGTGGAAATAAAATCATCATCGTTTAGCTTTCCTCCAAGCCCCTCAATATTCCAAGAGCAGAATTTAACAAACCTATCGTTCAACATACTTATATGCAAAACAACTCCAGCCATTTCAGTCAACTAAACAAGTAAACAAATTAAACAAAGTAGTAATGAACTGCAGGTCTACATAACCTAAACAAAAATAAAACAACAAACTATAGATTATTTCCTAAGCAAGTGTACTTACTTGATTAGTTATTGGTGGAAAAAGATTAGGATTACAAAAAGTCAAACCTGGCGCCCCCGTAGGTACCGGGGGCGGGAACACTACCCTCTGTTGTACTTGGCTAACTTGTACTAGTCGGGTAATTAACTCCGTCAACCCTCTCAGTTGTGAAGTAACTGCTGACATGTCAGTTCCTTGGCTAGGCAGATCAGGTGGATGCCGACTAGCCTGCTGGCGCTCTTCTATTAACCGCGGAGGACGAGACTCGTGTCTGTAAGGGTTGGGCCTGTCATATGGACGTGTTTGCGGTCGCCGGTCGCTGAGACGAATACCAAACGCCGTTCTTATTCCACGCTTTAAGTTTGCGGCGAAGGCAGAGACACCATACGTTCTATTAAGGTGCTTGCTGTCAAAAAATAATTTCCTATCACGCAGATTACTATTATCAACGCAAGTAACATTTGACAAATTATTTATCCGCCGGTGCACTGCATCATTCACGTCAATGACTGTTTTATCCAAATCATCATCTCGGGGGGTGATATTGGAGATGATTAATTTTCTGTCCGGAAATGCTTTCACAGCCACACGTACCATCTCAACTTGTTTCTCGATCACATCTTCCACATCCAAACTTTCCACATCATTTACTCCGGTATTTATAACGAGACCCTTTCTCACTAAAAACCTCGGAGAATTCAAAATCTCCGTAGCTTTGGCTGTATTACCACAGGGAATTACTTTCACGTTACTTTGTGGGCACAACTTCTTTGTAACTATAAACTTCCTGTTCGAATCACATAGGAAAACAAAATCGTATTCTTGTGGCGGTTTATCTCGTTGAACTCTTTGTGAACCGGGCGAAACATTTTGACTGTCATCTGGTTCGATGTCCGCTCTGTCGTTGTCTATAGATTCTTGAATTGGCTCTTCTGTTTGAACCAGAGCGTTGGTGCGGGATATCTCTTCCCGCCTCTCTTCAGCATGGTTGCGCTCCAGCTCTGTAATGCGATTCTGCAACGCACTGTTAGTGTCTTCTAATGTCCGAACTTTCTTCGCCAAATTAGCTTTCTCCTCAACGAGAGATCCAAGTCGACCCTGCATTTTCTTTATTTCCGCCTCCGCTTTGACAAGCCTTTCCTGGTACTCATTACTCAAACTCTCGTGTGTATTCTTTAACACTGCCATTTCGTGCTTCACACGATTAGCCATCGAGTCATTCGAACTTAGTTTCAAATCCGACTCTGTGGCTAGTCTGTCCACTCGTATGACTACTTCTTCAATCTCAGAGACACGCTTAAGGCACAACTGAACACTTTCTAAAATTTTCTGCTGTGCTATCTCAACGGTCGGTGCGTTCTCTGGTAATTTCTTTGCACTGCTTACAGCGGCATGAGATTTCCTCGACGAGATTAATCTTGTGCGTCGGGGATACCTTGTTTTAGAGCTTTTATTTGTCGTTGTAAGAGGTTCTAAGTCTTCTAAGTCAATGCCCTGTTCTTCTTCATCTACAACCTCATCATCGCAATCACTTAGAACGTCTAGTGATACTCCATTAAGGTCCAGCACGCGCATGTTCTCTTTATCCTGGAAGACTTCTGTATATGCGGGTCCAATATGTTCATTGTCTAAAACTTCATCCGTTGAGAGCAAATTAACAAAATCTCTCAGACGAGAAAACTCCGTTTCTTTCCAAAACTCACGGTGTTTACCCTGAACCATGACTTTCTGCTTCGTGACATAAACAGTTATCGTGAACAGCAACGACTCTACGCTATCGCCATCTTGGACTCTGTAGAGTTGAATAATCACCTCCACGATATCTTTGGAGTCTTCTGATGGCCCAGTCTTACGAATCCACTCCACTCGATAGTCATCCTGATTGCCAAAGTCAACCCAGTACCGAATTTTCAGAGCATTTAACCACAGAGTAAAACGAGACTGACTTGATATTGTAAATAAGTATACCGCTCCTTTCTTGGACGCTTCGAGGATTTCCTGTTCTCCTGATGTTTTCTCTGGCCCACAAGCCACAATCTCATTTTCTAATTGCTCCTTCGGAAGGGAATCCATCTTAGGCGAATGTTATACAACAAAAGAACTAAATAAAATAGGACTGAAAGGCATAAGAGCACATTTAGCTACAGACACAGCGTAAGCACGTGTGACTAGACGCCATTGAGTAGTCCTCAGGTTCACTATTGGATTTCGAGCCGGGAACACAGTCGTTTTCCGTTAAAACTAGAACCGATTTGATAGAAGAACTATTGCAAGCCGCCATACAAACTGTTAGTAGAAAGAAGGAATATCCGGTTTGTTTGTCTGAGTCTCTGCAGGGGTCAAAATTCAGTGACGTCATGACGGCGTAACGCTATTATATATAAATTGTTCTTGGAGGGGCTATTAAATTAAGTAAATTAAGGACTTTCTTGAACTTTCTTGTCTATTAAAACGATCGTCCTTTACCTGTGAACTTAAGCCACAAACTAGTCCTCAACACTAAACGTCGTTTTCCTGGGCGCTCAAGCTTGAAACGTTTTCAGTTAACGGTTAACGTTGACGGGGTATAAAGTCGTAGGGGCCTAGGGTTAGTTCATGTGACGTTTTAATAAACCTCCTTTTGAGAACGAGTGCTAACTCTCTTATCCACGTTTCAGACCTAAAAAAAATCGGCCATAGGTATTGCTCCGTGAGATCTGTTGCCGCGTGGCCAGTCACCCATGATCCAACAACAAACCTCGCCCAATCCGTATAAAGTGGATACCCCAGCAGAATAATTACTAGAACGATTATGAGTATTATGTTGCAATCAATCAACTTCACACCGGTGTTAGCTTAGAACTTTTCCGCAATTCGCTTTATCGGTTTATTTGATAGAGTTCTAGAGCAATTACAGTATTGTAAACAGCGCTGTAAAGTAAACTGTCATCGAAATAATCTTGTGTATTGTATAAAGATACGATCAAGGACTTTGACCAGCCACTGAGAGTTCCAGAAGTTAATTCTGTACAAGGTGCGATGGAATTCGAACTTGCTACGGAAGTTGCAGACTTCTCTGACTGGCAAGGAAAAGAGCGACTGTCTCAAGCCGTTGCACGCGTCAATGGTATATGGACATGCAACCTTCAAAAGTGATTTTCGCAAAAATGCGTTTACGCGGGCGCTCGGAGAACAAAATATGGGAACCTATATATCAATGGAAAGGTTGATAACTGAAGAATACCAGTAAAAGGTTATTTTATACGGAATTACTCTAGATTTAAAACTACAGTCACTTTAACCCGATGTCGAAGACGTTTATAAACGCGAATTACCAGCGCCAGGTTTTTATACTTACGAAGTAATTACACTTGTGTCAAGTTAAGCGGTCATTGATCTCCAAAAGAGTGTGTGCGATTTTTGATATCTATTTTCTATGCGAAATTATTGCAGTTTAAAGTCGAGTCATTGATTATTTTTGCCAAGCCATCACGCTTGGACCGATACCTTTTAAAACTAAAAACAAATCGGGAAAAAGCACACAAGCTTTTGGAGATTAGTTATCGTAGAATCACTGGAAGAAATTAAAAAAAATTCCGGTAAATTCTTATATGCAATCAATTCACTTGAAGTCTTCAGAAACGTTGAAAAATTGTAGCCGAGAAATCGGCATTAGAAGTTAAACAACTGATTCACACCTACATGTACTTAGAGCGGCTTTCCGGACTCGACACCCATTCTCCAATCAGAAGCTACCTCCTCACGGCTGTTTCAACACGCTAAATTCGCGACATTAGGTTCCAGTCGATTGCGCGGTTAAGCCAGCAACGCCTGTAACATTGCCCTGCTGAGATAGCCGCCATTTTTGTTTGTCGTGTTCCACGAGTAGATGAAGCCTCAAACGAAATACCTCCAAAACGTGCACATCTTTAATTTTGATTGACTAATTTTGCACGTCTAGTAGAAATCTCAATTCTTTATATATATATATATATATTGTTGATGTATGTATTCTATGTGTGGCAAAGCGCAAATAAAAAAAATAAAAAAATATAGTAAGAAATGACCAGTTTATCAAAAAAACTAGCACTAATTGTGAATACGAGCATGAAACCTGTGGAGCTTTTGATCCGTAATGTCCACACCCGACTTTTTCCAGATATGAAAATGAGAGTTTTTCAAAGAAACAGTGGGGATTATATGAGCAATTGATGGACAAAGGTAAGTTATTACATTTTAGTTATGGTTCCATTTGACCACATCGTGATCTCAAAAAGTTGTTACCATTTTTTTTTCAGGCTTGACTGCCATTAGTGCATGGTGTGTTTTTATACAAATTATGTCCACTGGTCCACTGGCCTGGCACAGCACCTAAATGCAGCCACCTGAAAAGCGAAGTCAAAACCACGATCTGTGTATTTAAGGTACGTTTTAGCCCCTGCCTTCTTTTATTCATAATCCTGCATTCGTAACCTTATTCCAACTTAGCCTTAGGCCTAATAATACGTTTGTACGTGCATATTTGTACATAATTATTGTTTCTGGCAGGTTTCCAGAAAATTATTATTATCCTGTTCCCAATTCGGATGGGACAATTTGCAGGTGGTTGTCCAGTGATAATGAAGCCGGCTAGAGAAGCACTTAAGCTATGTTGGTAGTATTTCAGATACATGCAGTATTGCTTTATACATACCCTATCTAAAAATAAGTGACAGTGCTCTTGAATCGGTTAGTATGATTATGATCGGTACCAAAATTCCTATGTAAATTATTTGCCATCCATAATTTGTATATAAAAAAATTCTGCAGTTGTACAAAACTTGAAAGCAAATTACAGGCATCCCAGACCTCCTATATTTCCTATATATCCTATAATTTGTATAGGATCCTATAAAGAGCCTATATTTCAAGAAATCCTCCTATATTTGCTATAAATAGGATGTATGCTGAGTGATACATTTATATTTTGCACTTTTTAGCATTTTTGTTGTGAATTAACAAAAGCAAAATTATTTCCTATCAATAAAAAAAACAGGTTTGATCAAACACATTAAAAGTTCACATGTTTTAAAAATTGTGTGTTTATTGTTTACTATTTATTGTTTGGAAGCTATTTTAGCTCCTTATAAAGTACCTATATTTTGGAAAAAATCCTATATTTTCCTATATTTAGAACTTGCACAGCCTATATTTCCTATCAAATTTGTCCAAAAAGTGGCTGGGATGTATGAAATTACTTCCCCTGAATCTGCTGTCTTCCATTTTTGGAAGGCAAGTAAACTACCCTAAGGATCTACCATGGGTAGAAGTTGAGCAGAACCAGAAGCCTTTAGGCTTTACAGGGGTCCTTTCTATAAACTGCATGTAATGACCTTTTTCTTTGTTTGCCAAAATATATGTACAACAATATGCACTACTGTGCCACTTAAATATTATCAGAGTTACACTTTAACTACTCTACTTTTGGGAATCTCTTTTTCACAGGGAGAGTTCGACCAATGTTGGATGGATGGGATATTCTGTGCTGTCTTCTACCAGATCTGTCTTCTACCAGATCTCTCTTCAGCTGATTCATTCGAAAATGCAAAGACTTAGCAACTTGCTCTCCCGCGCGCGCCATCATCCCAGTACCCATCCTGATACTCTCCACCCAATTCATCACATGTTTCTCCAGGATGTTTAGCTTTGGAGTTAAACTGGCTGTAGGAAAATAGTTTTTGTAACAATATATGTACACATGTATATACCACACAAGTGAATAGTATTTTCATGCGCCCTGATTGGCTACTCAAACTCTGAATACCCTGCACTATTCACTCCCGGCTTGGTGACAAAATGGCACTCGTGATGTATTTACTTGAGAATGGCCTTTTGAACTTATGTGGCTATGTCCTTTGGTCACTTATGTGGTATATAATAAAACAATTAATCCCATCAGTGTTGGTGACTAGCGGTGGATATTTACCTCAAACAATTTAAAGGAAGTGCCTAGCCACATTTTTTACGCAGGAATAATATGTTTTACTTACTAAGCATTTGCATACAAGTGGAAACAAACAGCGTCTGTCAGACTGTCTATTTGCACTGCTGTTGTTAGCCTTACCTCAGTTCCCTCTTTGATCTTAATAGAAAATGGCATTTCCTCGATTGGCATCGAACCAATTAAACTCCTGGTCCCGGTCAACTTCGCACTGTTGTTTTTCACTGGCCAGTTGAATACGAAAGCTGTGTTAAACGCCGTCTATTGTTTTGAACACACTAATACAATATACGGTGTTTGAGATTTAATTTAGACTAGTATTTTTATTAAAAAATCTGCTTAGTGGGACAAACTACAACATGTTGGTCACCGTGCTGTACTGTAATCTGATTGGATCAGTAGGACGTAAACAATGGGACACCATTTCAACGTCACGGCATGCTGTACGGTAACCGTGATGTAGTCAGTGCTGTAGTTTGTCCCACTCATACGAAATCTGCTTTATCGTTCTTTAAGAACAGGCGTATTTGGTTTACTTATTTGGAATGTTCATATAGCTCAATATGTTGGCAAAATACAATATGGTGAACCTTAAATTCCCTCCCGAGATGGTGATATCAGATCCTAGAACCAGACCTTGTAATCCTGAGAACTTTCGCCACCTACAGTCATCTGTAAATGCATTTAGACAGACGTTCGTTCTACGTTCTTGGGCGTTTCAAGCCCAAGCTCGTGCCTCCCTCTGAGTCGCCTAACTTTATTATTTGTGATATTTGATTATTTATTTCAAATTTAATTTTCTGTCACTTGACAATTAACTTAATGAATTAACTAGTAGTTTTAGAACTGGCCACCGGCACAGAACACTGTACCAGCCTGCCGGGATTAGCTTTAAGCTATATATGGCAGTACATATATTTAGATTTAGACAAGTGTAAATAGGTACAAAAAGGTCATACAAAAACCCGACTAATTCACGCGAAGCTTAAATTCATATACTTTACTTAGGGTTCGTCGTGTTTGAAGCTTGATCAGCTTGAAATTACTGGAGACGAGTATTCTTTTAACCCGCAAATATGCAGCGAGCTGCTTTCAGTTTATACTTTATCTAGGGGTTTATCAAGCGGCGCCTCGAGTACCTCCTCCACAGCATGTGCGAACGTGGCTTTCCCATGGGTTCGGTAGTTCGTACATGGTCGCTCGTGACCATTTTTACAAACTTCACATAACTATAATGCAGCCACCAGCATATTTTGCTGCAGTCGTGGGGCATCCGTCATTGATACAGCGGCGAGTTGGGACTTACAGACGGGCAAAGGCTTAAATTTCAGCAGGTAGGCGTGAACAAAACATTGTTCGAGGCATTTCCAGCAAAAGTAGTGTTCGCATGACACTTTTATTGGCTGCTGCAGAATGTTCTTGGAAATTTGGCAATGCAACTCTTCTGACAGATCGAGAAAACATTATGCTTCTGGCATTGACCCTGAATGAGAAGTTTAGGCGGCGCAGTTTTAGCCTGGGAAACCAGCCGACTCTTATCGCTCCCCACTCGCGAAAGAGACGTCTGGGAAGTGAGGCAGAAAATGCCATACTGATGACGTAGCAGATAGCCGTTTCACGATGCATAAATTAGTTGCAATTCTCAGAAGCCGAATGCGAACAACAGAGTTCTTTTCAAGGAATATAACTACCGAGGCTGCTCGTTTGCTTGGCAGTGGATCACCGTCATGAACAACCATGAAATTCAAGCCTATATATTTAGCGTGTGTTGGTAGCTCGCTTGCTTCGTTGTTTCAGCGGCTCGGCCCGGTCAAGAGAATTTGTCCTACGACTGTCAAAACATAATAGTTGTTTATAATTTCATATCAGTAAACCTACATACACTGAGCTATCACAAAACACTGGATGAGTTGTTGTTGCGGCGGATAAATCGTTCAGACAGTGAATCTGGGCTATGAATAAACATAATTACATGTAAGTGTGCTATGAATCACGAACCAAGTGTGATATGAATCAATCACCCAAGCAAACGGGCAGCCTCGGTAGTATACCTGAAAATAACCGCTGCATTCTGTAGCTAACCTCTTCGGCTACTGACCTGACAAAAGAGGTGGCTTGAAAAGTGGCCTGCTGTGTTGTGTGTAGGTTTTGAAATTATAAACAACTATTATGTTTTGACAGTCGTAGGACAAATTCTCTTGACCGGGCCGAGCCGCTGAAACAACGAAGCAAGCGAGCTACCAACACACGCTAAATATATAGGCTTGAATTTCATGGTTGTTCATGACGGTGATCCACTGCCAAGCAAACGAGCAGCCTCGGTAGTTATATTCCTTGAAAAGAACTCTGTTGTTCGCATTCGGCTTCTGAGAATTGCAACTAATTTATGCATCGTGAAACGGCTATCTGCTACGTCATCAGTATGGCATTTTCTGCCTCACTTCCCAGACGTCTCTTTCGCGAGTGGGGAGCGATAAGAGTCGGCTGGTTTCCCAGGCTACGCAGTTTCAGTTGGAATTATCTTTACGCTAACACGTGTTTGGTCGTGACAAGTTAATATTTTGGGTGGGTCATACTCTCCCATCGATCCTTTCTTTTTTCGTTTTTCCTCCTTGGCAATGCAATGGCAGCATGGGATTTCACTCAAATGGTTTAGTGGCGAGCCATCGCGCGCTTTGTTCTCTTTTCTTTCTTTAGCATGTTGGACCAACATTCGAAACACAGCCTCTTGGTGTACACCGGGCTTGTCAACAGAAACTTCTACTGAGAGAACCTTGAGAAATTATTGTAACGCCTCGGAGGTTTGACAGCGGTATACACTACCTGCCTGTAACACTCACATAGCCACGGCAACACCGCTGGAGCTGGCTTTGCTGATACTCTTGCATATTTTGTCTCAGTCATCGCAGAAATTGATACATTGTCAACATCGTTGTTGCACGTGTAAAGTTTTGCTCATGGTTATGAAGAAAAAAATGGTAACAACATTTCACAGCAAAAAAAACAGAAATGAAGATAAAGCTGATTTTAGACGTCTGGTCAAATAATCTTTGCATTGCTCACGTAATGCACATTTACGTCTTGAAAATTGTATTGACAATCAAAAAGCTACAAGTGTATTCGATACGAGTTTTGAGGTTTACAGTAGTTACAATGCTGTTTTCCAGAAATAATACAGATTTGACTCCACACTTAGCACGATATCCCTTTTGTCGTGTAGAATACTCAATCTGTCGGTCTTCATGCAATGCTGAGAACAATAAAGTTCAAAATTCCCGCGGTGTAACACAGACTCAATGAGGACGCCATTGGCTTCCTTGACAACAACATATTGACCGAGCTGCGGCCTGGAACCTAATGTCGCGCGCGAAACAGCCGTGCTCCTGGAGTCTCACAAAATTCCGCGGGAAAAACTAAAGGTAGAGTTTCAATATGTAAATATCATTACAAGCCAGAGTCTCCTTGTAAACTCTTGTTTTAATATGTGGGTTCCAGAGGATATTGTAATCTAGGAATTAGAGAAATATATATATTTGCCGAGATGAATATTATATTGTATGTTGATTTCCGATCAAAGGTACGCGCCGTATCTATAGCCGGCTTGTTTGACTTGAAAAAACAAAAAACAAAAAGGTGAACCGTCAGACCGTTTGCGTTTCCATCTTAGCTTTCTTGGAAATAAATATTCTCTCGGCTGGCTCCTATCAATTCTTCTTTATGTTCAGATGTGGATCACTCGGCACGCAAGTGAAAATATGAACCCTTGTCGGGTTTTGCGAGGACTTCTATTTGGCTCGAAGTCGTATGCGTATGGACAGAAGTAGATGGGACTGAATCAATTTAACAAGGACATGACCCGGCTAAATACGAACGTAATTAAAAAGTAAGTAAATAATTCAAAATACCTCGGAATAGATAGCTTTTCCTTTCTGTTTGTTAAGGAAATATTGTCATGAAAAGCTCGTATTCGGCGTGGCTCGCATACACGGCGTGGCTGGCGCCGGCATGCAGTCAAGAAAAAAGCAAGACCCCGCATAAGACGTGTATAACCCAAAAAAATAAGGATCTAAGTCATCTAAAGCTTTGCAGAGTCGCCCTGTTACAGACCGATAGATGTTTCTTATTCGGATTTTGTCTGGTCTTCATTTTTGAGTCTGCATTTTCCAGTCTGCATTTTCCAGTCTGCATTTTCCAGTCTGCATTTTCCAGTCTGCATTTTCCAGTCTGCATTTTCCAGTCTGCATTTTCCAGTCTGCATTTTCCAGTCTGCATTTTGCAGGTACAAAATGCAGACTGAAAAATGCAGACTGCAGACTGGAAAATGCAGACTGGAAAATGCAGACCGGAAAATGCAGACCGGAAAATGCAGACTCAAAAATGCAGACCAGACAAAATCAATAAGAAACATCTATCGGTCTGTAACAGGGCGACTCTGCAAGGCTTTAGATGACATAGATCCTTATTTTTTTGGGTTATACACGTCTTATGCGGGGTCTTGTTTTTTTCTTGACTGCATGCCGGCGCCAGCCACGCCGTGTATGCGAGCCACGCAAGTCCCATCTTCTTCTGTCCACCATTTTAAATTTATTGTTATGCACAGGAAGCCCAAAGGAGCCTCTCCGATTACATATAAATTTTGGTTTCCTGTTTGGTAAAGCGGACACCCTTGGGTCCGTAACTGGAACTGTCGGCTTACGGGAATAGTTCTCGTAAGCGGACACTTGTGCATGGAATATGGGATGTGTCCGCTTACGGGAGCTACAATAAAGACCCTGGGGGGTACTCAGAAGAGTTTTGGGTAGGGGTGTGCCGCGGGGACCTCAAAACCCTGACCCTGCCAGACCTAAAAATGCCGTTTACCATACCCCATCCCAGACTTGAAGCAAAAAATCAATACCCTATCCCAGACGTGATCTTGTGATGTTTACACAGCATGACATTAGATACATGTATCAATGAGTCCAGATACCGAACAGTTTTTAATTACAATTACACTACGAAAGCTGTTGTTTTGTTTTAATATGGTATTTTAAGCTGTAGCGTAGTCGATAGAGCGCTTAGCATGGCGTCAACGACAAGTATATCAAAATCCATACCCTTTCCAGACCAAAACCGTAAAAAGGATACCCTATCGCAGACCTCGGCAGCTCAACTGACCATACCCTATCCCGCGGCACATGTACCCGTATAGCCCATATAAGGGAGTACCCCCCCCCCCCCCCCCCCGGGAATACAGCTGCAGGGATATGAAGTCGTCATCATTGTGAGCTCATGTCGGTACATAAATCTGTACACACAAGAATTAGAAGATTTATTTGCAAATGGAAGACTGCTTCATTGCGCTTAAAGACTTGAGTTGCATGTCCACCAAGATATCATTGACGCGTGCAACGGCTTGAGACAGTCGCTCTTTTCCTTCCCAGTCAGAAGTCTGCAACTTCTTAGCAAGTTCCATCGCACCTTGTACATAAGGCCATCCTTATTTTTTTTTTCCGTTTCTCATCGGTGGGGTTTTCAAAAATTGGGTCGGTCGGTCGGGTGAGAAAAAAAAAATTTGTAATAAAAAATACGCGGCGAGACTGGAACTAATAAGGCGCGGTTGCACAGGCGAGGTTACAAACCAACGTGGACGACGAAACCATCGATGTCGTCGTCCGTATACGCTACAAACATGGAATTACAAATGCACCGCCGAAACTATTGTGTAACCTACCCTCGAGCATGACCTTCCAGGAGCTGCTCTAGGGTTTCTTCACCCCCACCCGTCCCCCCATTTTTTTTTTTATTTCTACAAAAAGCCACAAAAATGGGTCGGTCGGACGATGAGAAACGGAAAATAAAAAAGGGATGGCCTAATTAACTTCTGGAACTCTCAGTGGCTGGTCAAAGTCCTTGATCGTATCTTTATACAATACACAAGATTATTTGGATGACAGTTTACTTGACAGCGCTGTTTACAATACTGTAATTGCTCTAGAACTTTATCAAATAACACCGGTCTGCATTTTCCAGTCTGCATTTTCCAGTCTGCAGTCTGCATTTTTCAGTCTGCATTTTGTACCTGCCGTTTCGGTGACAGCTAGAATGCACAAATGTCAAGATTACAATACAATACAATAAACTTTATTTTCTTCGAATTTAAGTTAGCAAATTACAAGATGCTAATATCTCCGAAATCCAATAAAATAACTAAAATAAATATAAAATAAAATAGAGATACATTTACTCCTGTATATATACATTTGGATATATTAACTACAAAATATAAATTTAAGTTGTAAATTCAATGAAATGATTACTAAAGAAATAAGATATACAATGTGTGGAATCATAGTAATAATAAATGAAGCTATAGTATGCTGAATAAAGGTCTAGTATATAACGCTATATACATGATGTAGTGATAAATATAAAATTAAAGGTAATATATAATTAATCTGATCTACAGAAGGAACAACAGTCATTGGTAAAGTTAGTTTTAGAAATAGCTGTTTTAAAGGTTTTTATACTTGGAGAGGATCTGATAGAGTCACTTAAGGAGTTCCAAAGTTTGCTGCCATTATAATGAAAGGAATGTAGTCCATGTTTGGTAGTTTGTACTCTTGGTATATCAACAGATTACCGTTAGAACGTTTTTAGTCCTTCGTGAAAGCTCCAGAAGCTTTGATTGAGTAACGGATTGAGTGCATCGTTCGAACGGATTGCTTGAAAAGTTCGATTGCTCGTTACCGAGATGTATTATTCACTTACATGTAACTCACAGAAAGTTTGGTTATCAATGAGCAAATGAGGATTGGGAATTAAGTTTCACATCTTGCTGTACAATCGATTCGAAAATTCGATCCATCGTAATTTCGATTCAACATTTCGAATCGAAATTTCGCTCGAAATTTTGCCATAATGTTCGAAAGAGTGGAACGAAATTTCGAAGTTAAGACAAAAGGCAAATCGGAATCTGTTGAACTTCGAAGTATTTATTCGAAATTCGATAAATTTCGAAGAAATTCGCTTTCATAACTTTCTGTCAGTAGTGTTATTTTTTATATTATAATCTAATTCTGTACCTGGGGTTATACACCTACACATACTTCAACCACCTCCTGGTTAGCTCAGTGGTTTAAAGCTCCAGTCCCTCTGGTTAGCTTAGTGGTTATATCTCAGGTAAACCTGATGTGTAGGAGATTGAGGGTTCATGTTCACATCCCAGTTGGACGAACACGTGGGATCTTAAAAAATAAATGAGTAGAAGGTGCTGCTTTCGTAGCTTTGTAAAACAATCTCGTTGTTGAACTGCAAATCTACTAACATTAATTCAATAAGGTTGCTTGACCTTAATTAATGAACTTGACTGTTTCTTGAAATCTCAAACTCAGCTTCATCCAGTGCATTTTTGATTCACAGACTGAGTGATATACAATTATTCCTTTTTCATCTGGCCTGTTTTTCTTTATTTTTACATTTACCAGTAGTTGTGATTATATTCAATGATTGTCTACTGCTAGTGTGACTCAAATTTGAAAACAAAAATTGTCTTCTAATCAGTAGTTTCAAATTTTTAGTACAATTTTGGCAGACCAATTCAAATTTTTAGTATGATTTTGGCAGACCATTTCAAATTTTTAGTATGTTTTTGGCAGACCAATTCAATTTTTTAGTATGATTTTGGAGACCAATTCAAATATTGGGTTGTAGTGCAATCCAGGGCCTTAAGTACACAACTTCTGTTTAATAACCTAAGCTTAGGGATGGACCATTAGAAAAGTTATGGGAGGGGGTGATTCTCAAGCTGCATGAATTTTTTTTACTCCAGTTTGCTGTGCAGCAAATTGTTTTGGCTAAGATCTCATGCACATTAAAAAAAAATATTTTATGCACTAATATATTGAATTTGGAATATTAAGTTATTCCAAAATTAGCTACCTTAATTTGTACTTAATAATTCTTGTCCTAAGTAAACTTTAAGAGTCATGCCCCTGTGAAAATCTTTTATATCTTCCCTCCTTTATCCACTAGATAGCTAGTAACTCCAAATGCTGATTTGCCTGCGCTTGGTTTACATGTATTACACCATTGTTGGACTAATATGGCTATGACCACAGGCTCATAGCCGATTTTATTAAGCCGATTTCACTTAAGAATTATTGATTACATAATATGTAGCCCAGTAAAGGTGAGGGCACTGAAAACGCCAAAAGCATCATTATGCAATAAATGATGCTGCCCCACCCCAGGCAAACACAGCACTAAATGGGTAGCACATTAAGGCACATGCCATAATCACAGTTATCCCATAACTGTTCCGAAATTCCAACAGTAAGAATTATTATAGTAATATTCAGTTGCTCGTGCTAACTGCTTCTAAGGACTTATACTATGGGAAAATGCAGTTGCCCCTGCTAACTCTATAAATTTCATAAAATAAACTATGACCAACTTGCTATGAGCTGTTAAAATTATGATGAGTAAAAATAGGAGAACTGCTGCCCCTGCTATTAATCAGTTCCCCTATTCCTAATCAGCCTTGAACACCATGAAGGAGAGATGGGGACTGCTGCCCTTGCTAATCAGTTCCATAAATTTAATTTGCCATGAGCTCTCTTGAAACTGGACTCCTATCAACAGTAACGAAAATAGAACCTGTGCCAAATAATCCAGCATCAACTGTACTGGACAAACGTGAATTGCTTGCCGATTTTTAACCATAGAAAATGATGTTGATTCCTTGTAGCTGTGTTTATAGTACAGGAATGTGACTTTTTCCATTACTTTAGATGCATCGACAAGCTTAACCATTTGGTTTTGGCAACACTCCTTGAAAAGTTTAGTGTAAAAACTGGTAAAATAGATTCCAAGCCCATTTGTAAGTTGGAAGCTAGATGAAGGTCGAAGGATTGATCTCATAAATGTCACTATAATGTCTGGTAATAGAAGACTGGGAAGGGACGGATACAACTGGGCTCGCCTCTAACAATCTGCGAAGAGGGTGGAGTGCTAACTGCTACCATATCTGTACCTGCCACTGTTGTTGGGGCAGCCTGAGCCAATCGTTAGTGATCTCATCTGCCACTTGGGAAACTAACTGATCCAGAAGACTAGGTGGAATATTGAGGCATTGTGCTGGTTCTTGTGGCTGTTACACTGTTACTGAGGCTGTCATATTTTTGGCCTGTCTTGAACCTTTTGCCCTCTTGGTCAGCAACTTTGACTGAAGAGCACCTCAATCTCTCAGAGCATTTAGGTGGCATGATGTTTCTGCAAAACAAAGAACACTCGGCAGAAACTGAATGCCCTCGCAACTGATTTATAAAAACTAACTGATCTACCAAGTTATGGGCAGCAAATTTAAAACAACATGGCAGGAACAAGCCATGTCGACAAATTGTCGATGCACCAGCAAGCCCTTGAATTGCCAACAAAATAAAAATGCTCAGGCAAAGCCTCAAAAAAGAGGATAAGTCCTCCATAACAGTGTGAGTACCATAAAGCCTCAAACAACAACAGTGGACAAAGCCACAACAACAAACCTTGAGGGTGAAACCCTGAAGGCAACATTGCTACAATAATACATAAATAGTACGACTAGCTAATCGATGGACAAATCCACCAAAGAAACCGGAAACTTAAAGCATGCCCAAAGCTTAAAGATGGTGCCACAATAACTTTGATACAGGAAATGTTGCCCTGCCGAGTTGACATGAATGCCATCTGCTAAATATAAGTCCTCAGCAGGACTTCAAAAATATTTGTGGGACCAACAGAAAACATGAGAAATTGGTTACAAAACAACGCTGTGGTGCCGCATGGATAGAAGATCCAACAACCTCAGGTCCAACTACCGAAAGATCGTTTGTGCCTATTTCCAAAATGATCACATCTGGAGCAAGGCTTCTGACCACGTGTAGGCCACATGTTCAAAGCTGTGAGATGGTGCGACTGCCAGCACCTAACAAAAACACAGAATCAATACTGTCTGCATGGGCTAAAGTGAACAAGTTGCACCGTAAATACGTTGTCGGTAAGTGGTCGGTAAGTGGTCGGTAAGCTGTCGGTAAGCTGTTGGTAAGCTGTCGGCCGACCACTTACCGACAACAAATTTACGGTGCAACTTGTTCACTTTAGCCGTCTGCATGGGCATCAAAACCAGCTTCTAAGTCATGCTTAAAGTGCAAGTATCATGTCATAAGATGAATGAACCCCCTCCCTATATATATAAAGAAAACTACTACTGACAATAAAATCCTGTAGGTTTTCATTGTGACATCACAAGAGGAATCAATCCTGCAATTTGAGTAGCGTTTATTCTAGTTTAATTTCTGTTCCTGCCTCTCAAAGAAAACTAAGTTAGACAACTGAAGTAATTTGGGGCAAAAATAGTTTGTCATTTTATGGCCCTACTAATTGCACTGTAAGGCTTTTCATGAAAGAATGGCCTAAAATGAGAACTCTAGGAATGCTGGTGCATGCCATACTAGATTTCACAAGTAGAAAGAACGCTAATGTCTCTTAATCATTGTACTAATAGACTCAGTGAAAAGCGAAAATTACATGCTTCGAAAAGAAACTGAAGCTGAGAACGTCTGGAAGGCATCTGAATTAACTTAATAAAAAGCAGATACCACAACCTAAGGAAAAATCTTGTTAACCCATAGTACACAATGTACGAGCCAGTGAGGAGAGCAAGCATAGCTGGCAATAATTATTGTTGCTGCAGCAACAAGTCCAATGATTGTTTCCAAAATAAAACATGAGGAACGAGGCCTCAATAAACATAAGAAATTTCTGAGGAACAGGGCCTCAATAGACATACTATTTTATAGGAACAATTACGGCCCCAGTAAATAAGAAATGAGGAACAAGCCTCAATAAACATAAAATTATTGAGGAACCAGGCCTCAATAACATTTTACATTGTGAGGATCCAGGCCTCAATAAACATAGTATTTTATGGGAACAAGGCCACAGTAAATAATAAATGAGGAACAAGCCTCAATAAACATAAAATTATTGAGGAACCAGGCCTCAATAAACATTTTACATTGTGAGGAACCAGGCCTCAATAAACATAAAATTCTTGAGGAGCCAGGCCTCAATAAACATTTGGCATTGTGAGGAACCAGGTCTCAATAAACATAAAATTATTGAGGAACCAGGCCTCTATAAACATTTTACATTGTGAGAAACCAGGCCTCAATAAACATTTGACATTGTGAGGAACCATGCCTCAGTCAATAAACATTTTACATTGTCAGGAACCAGGCCTCAATAAACATTTGACATTGTGAGGAACCAGGCTTCAATAAACGTAAAATTCTTGAGGAACCAGGCCTCAATAAACATTTGACATTGTGAGGAACCAGGCCTCAATAAACATTTGACATTGTGAGGAACCAGGCCTCAATAAACATTTGACATTGTGAGGAACCATCCCTCTAAACATTTGACATTGTGAGGAACCAGGCCTCAATAAACATTTGACATTGTGAGGAACCAGGCCTCAATAAACATTTGACATTGTGAGGAACCAGGCCTCAATAAACATTTGACATTGTGAGGAACCAGGCCTCAATAAACATAAAATTCTTGAGGAACCAGATTTAAAATAGGTAGAGAACTACCCGCGCACACTGTGTGTACTATACTCACAAATAAACTTATTAATGATCCCTTATTAACCAAGACAAAATGTCAAAGAAGGGAATTATATCTACAAACTACTTCGGCTTACCTCAAATATCAAAAACACGTCTTGAATTGAAGCTGAACGGAGACGAGTAGCAAGCATGTGACTCAGTTGATCACGTGACAACCAAATGTGATAAGAGGGGGTAAGCAATTCGAATGATCTCCTCCCCAGATCCCATTCCCCCTCATAAATACATTATTATAAAAACACTTGAGTGGAGGAAAAATATAAAAATCCTATTTGCTAGCAAATATTATTTTTTTAATCAGGGCATCAGGGCTAGCGTGCCCATATTAAAAGTTATATTTTAATATTGATACCTATAAAAGTGTACATGCAGCTGCATCACCTTGCACAGCAAATGATTGTTTATGATTCAAGCTCATAGTGAGACCAGTGAAAATCCCATTCAAACAAATCTTTTGAGAGACAAAAAGTTATGTAAATAATTCTTGTGTAAATTCCTCCTGCCTTTTAATAGTGGATAAATGAAAGGATACATATGTGTACCTCTCACAAAGGAGTTGATAGAATATAAGGAAACCATTTGGAGTTGATGGCATCCCTGTACGTTTGTGCAGTCCCTGGCCTCTGCCTTGCCCCCTCCATGTAGGATTTTTTTTTTCTGTGTTGCTGGCTGTGCATGAATGCTTTTTGTGATAATTTTCCCTTGTAACATAACATAACATATTTTTTATTAGCTCTTTGTACTACATAGGTACATCAGATTGTTGCTAATAAACTTTTAAAGTAGCTAAAAAATATAAAAGTAACTAATTAAAATATTAAGATCCTTGTATCGTGACAGGGTTTTAAATAGGGCTTAACATGTCTACCTTTCTCAATCTGTAGGCAATGATTGCTTATTCTTAATTTCGTGAATGTAATTCTGTGTTTAATGTTTTTAACAGTATTCAAATAATCTTCGAATTCATACTTTGTTTTGAATGTACGGTGAGACCCGTAGTTTGTTGCCCTGGTTTGGGTTTTGCCTTTGATCATTAAATATATCGCTGAGCCAATATTGTAGTTCTATGTCTTTTAACCGTTGTTTAATGCTCTTTAGGAGTCCCCTGTACTCTAGCAAATTATTCTGAAGTATCCATATGTTACCGAAGCCAAGGCTCTGTATGGTATTTTGAATTTTAGAGCTCCAGAATGTTGGTTTATTTAGCTGTAAACTGTCAATATATATTATAAAAGTAAGTTCTGGCTCTCTGTTAATTAATATTTTTGTCCAGTATTTGATACTTCTGAATGTTGATTCATGCCTAAGGGGATACCTACCGAGCTCTGCTCTACAAGCGTTATTGGCAGATGTTCTTGTAGTTCCTAGAAGTAGTTTACAGAATTTAGTATGTACTATTTCAATCGGATCATTTGTGTCAGATCCTTTGTTGTTGTCAATTCCCCAGACCTCGCTTCCATATAACAGGATGGGTTTGATTAAAGTGTCAAATAATTTGATCGTGAGTTTAAGGTCAGATCTGAAGAAAGTTCCCATTTCTTGTTTGAGTTTAAACAGAGCTTTTAGTGCTGACTTTTTTAGTTCTTGTTTTGCAACAGTGAAATTTCCGTATGCACTGAAAGTGAGCCCGATATATTTATACATACGGACGTTTTCTAGTTGATCGTTATTATAATAAAAATTATAATTGTTCATTCGTTTGCCGTTATTGTTGAAAACAATGACTTTTGTTTTGTCTTTGTTGACGGTTAGTTTGTTGGAGCTACAATAGACTTCGAGACAATCTAGGAGTCTTTGTAGGTCATTCGCATTCTTGGATATTAAAACTAAATCATCTGCGTAAAGTATATTGCTCAGATTGACATTAGATATAAATATCGGGTCTTCCATGCCCGCACGGTCTAACGTTTGTGGTAAGTCACTTAAAAATAAGTTAAATAGGGTAGGACTGAGCATGCAGCCTTGTTTAACTCCAGCATAGCATCTGAAGGTTTCCGTAATAACGTCATCTTTTTTGACCGCCGAATAATCATTAGAGTACATCGAGTGTAATATTGAGAAGAAATTGCCATTGATACCTGAATGGATTTTTTGGAGGGAATCCCCCCCCCCCCCAACATAACTTTTCTAATGGTCTGTCCCTTATGATTAATATAATATATTACATGTAGCAAGTGTAAGTTATGTTCACAATAATTCTAATTATTTCAACCATGCAGTGCTATGTGATACAAAGTAAAGGTGTGTGATATAATATAATACCAGTAGTCTGTACCACTGTATTTCTGCACCTTTCTGCACTTTTTGATTATAAGGACACATGTTTTTGCTTATTGTCACTGGAGTCATGTAGGCGATTGGACTCAGTGTAAGCATATATAGTTTGATAGTTTGGGGTGGAGATAATGGCTATAAGTTTCCAAAGAGCAAGACCCCCGGGGGGTTCTTCAAGGTAAAAAGGATAGGGGTGACTGTCGGAAAACCTTGAAAAATACCCAAAAAAATACCAAACCATGAAAAATTTCCCGCCCTAAAATGTACCTCTGTCATAGTCTAAAAATCACCCTGAAAAATGGATTTCGCTTGGATAACCCCTAAAAATAATCACTGATTTCAAACCCTAAACAAATACGGCGATCACCCCTAACAGCCGAATATAGGAAGAACCCCCCCCCCCCCCCCCCCCCCCAGGGCAAAACCTCTCCTGTTATCAAGACGGTGAGCACCAAATAGTTTTCTTCTATTGGCCTTCGATAAGTTCAAAACACCAATTAGCATTATTTTACAATTACTGTTGATTTCCGGTGTTTAAACTTACTGGGGAGAACAGCAGTTTTTTGTGCTGGGAATCTTAAGAAAATGTCTGGAAATGGTAGGCTCAGGGAGTTTACTGGGAAATCGTTGATATGTTGGGACAAAATGAAAATAAATTGGAATAACTTTTGAGAAAACACACCAGTGACTGAGCTCAATTACAGGTTTCAGTCGCACGATAGCCCCAAAACTACAAAAATAATGTATTCATCTAACACCTTGGAATTTTTTTAACTGAGTGGCAGCATTCACTACCTATTAAGCACACTAGTTTATTCTTACTAATGCCTTTTCCCTTTTTTTCTACTCACTTCACTTATTTATAATGTATGTATTACCTGTAAGCTTAATACTACTGACATAAGTTCTCTTGAGGAGCTAATTATAATGCTGTTGGAGTAATTAATTAATATGGAGAAAATTATTATATGGTTAAATCAAAAATGAAAATACCAATATAGTAGACGTATACATGTATGCGAAGCATTTATTGAAAAGCAGTTTGCGTGCTTTTAACAACAGGAGCTGTCTTGATAGCTAAGTGGATGCAGTACAAGAAACAGTTTGACATAGCTGAGGGTGTTAACACAGAACTGGATAGGATGGCAGATTTAGTCAGGAGCATTGTTGATGAAAACGAGGCTAACTCATCCCAAGCATCCAGTGGCTGTCAGTACACATGGAACCCTAACAGATGTTTAAGAATACTTGACGCTATAAAGGAAGTGATGTTTACACAGGAGAACTTCTCTGGAAACTCAGAGGACTATTACAACATAAATAATTCAATGATACATGAAGTAAGTTACTTAGTGGGAAAGTTAATTTAAAGATCAACTTTTCTTTTAAAGCTATTTTCTTTAATTGGGCCCTGTCTTGGTGAGAGGCTTTTATATTTTGAAGAGCAGGTCAGACAGTTATTTTCAGTGATTTTCATATCAACTGATGAACCTCACAACACATGTGGGATGGTTAAAATCAAAGCAAATATGAACAAAATGACTAACTGTTTATTATTCAACACATTGTAGTTGCTCAAATATGGTCATTTCACCCTAAATATCATTATTATTCTGTCACCTACACATGACAGCTATCCTGCAATAGCTGTCACCCAATCAAATTTAACAGTTGTTTTTCTTTCTACGAAAATCTGAAGTGTTTCAAACACGTAGAAAACAATGAAATAGAGTTAATTATCAATAATTCTGTTAACAGATCAGAGAGCACAAAGAAGTCAACAAGGTTGAATATTGAAGATTTTCATATAATTACATCTTAATAGTAAATCCACTTGCAAATAAATGCTCAAATCAGACTCCATACTGATTCAGTGATTGCTTCTGCTTGAATACATTTAAGTTTTTACATGAAGAAACAACTAGTAAATTGCCTTGTTTTAATGCTCGTAAGAGTGCATATATAGGATCTTTGAAATATCAAGTTGAGAGTTTTTATTAACTTTCTTTATCTGAACCCCAAATTATATTTCGGCCACAACTTCGAAAAGTTGAAGCTAATTCGCAAATCAATAAGTTTCAGTCTGAGATATTGACTGTCCATGGGCATTCCTTTAACAGTTCCAGAAAATGTCCAACATGTTTTCATCGTTTCTCAAAGGCAAAGAAGCAAATTCTGCTCAACTTTGTATGGCTTCATGTGGAGAAATTCAAGTTTAACAGCTACAAGCAGCTCAAAACAAAAGTACCAGCACTTCATGTGAATTAAGCTAGCAGCCACTGGATTCCCTATTTGGTTGTGCTTTTAACATTTCAAATAATTTAAGTAAGAGTCTAAAGATACTTTGAATCCAAATAAAAGGGCATTTGAATGCTTTTTCCAACTGTTTTCTAACCATCAGCTCACTTTGAAAATGTTTTTACTTTGCTCAAAGTTGGCAAAAGGCACCAAAATTGTGTACAAACATGGTGTGCGCGCATGCAGATTCCTGCCAAAATGGTTATGAAATAAAGATGTACTCTTTATAATATAATTGTGGGTGTTTTGGTACATGTAAAAGCTTCTTTTTTTTTTATATGTTGAATAATAAAACTCTTGGCCCTTATGGGATAAGTATCTGGTGATATTCTGTGGGATGTTGCAGGATAATTCATTTGTTAAATATATGTAGTCTTCAAGGAAAATGTTGAATATCATTTCAATCAGGCATTGGGGGAGGGGACTTGCGCCGTGACATAGACCCTTTAAACAGAATCAACTTATTGTCATCAATTTAGGCATTCTTGCATCTTTAAATGTATTTTTTTGCAGATACATGAAGTTAAATTAAATTTAATGTATTTAACAACTAGGAGCATTGCGTTATCATGGCCAGTGTAGTGATATTGCTTGTTCTTTTTTTTACATTCTTTCAATATAATTTATTGCAGATACAAGAAGATTTTTAAATATTTGGCCTATCCAAAAATGAAAGGCATGACTGAATTTGCCACAATATAATGAAATTGGTATTAAAAGATGCAAACTAATTGTACATATTGACTGTAAACATTAAAAAAATCAAGAAATAAAAAATCTAAGCGTAGATTTTTATAGTGTTTTGTATGGCCAACCAGGTTAAATTTGAAATAGCCATATCATAATGGCATTAACAGCTTTTGTATGCTTTGTGTTTTAGTGGTGAAAGATTCAATGTTGCAATACAAATATTTGTGTGTGTGAAAACAAACCATTTTCACCGAACTTGATCTTTTCCTTTATTTCATTTTCTATGATTAGGTTCTGGAGAGAAAGAAAGGGATTCCAATTACACTTGCAATTGTATTCACTGCCATTGCAAAAAGACTTGGAGTTCAAGTGGAGCCAGTAAGTTATAGTCTTTAGATCACTCATGGTTTGATCCATACTTAAGTTACAATTCTGTGAGATTTTTGGATGATTTTAAAAATGCATTTTCGAACTTGAGAATTACTGAGTAACCTATTCATCACACTCTGTAATCATTATGGGTTTTTATGACAAAATGTAATGCAGTTATATACAGCTCAAGCATTATATATATTGACCATTCTCGGATTATAGGAGCCTCAGATTATATTATATTTAAAAGATGTATTAATTTGCAACAAAAATTCAAGTTGTCTGTCATTTCTTTCTGATCCATAGGTCAACTTTCCAAACCATTTCTTACTTAGATGGAAATCGAACCAGGAACTAGAGTGAGTTGCACTGCAGAAACTTAAAAATACACAATGAGAGAGGAGAGGAATTTGTGGGGGTGTAAAGTTGACATGGTATTTTGGGGTTAATGAGTGATAACAAGAAAAGGACTACTGCATGAAGGCACATTACTTGTTTCTTTGATATTCCTCAGTAATCATGAGAAATGCAGTAAAATTAAATGTACTCATATTCTTGTGTTGCAGTCATTCCTAAGGGAATAGAATCACTAAAGCATAGTGGTCATGTTGGTTGGCATAACAAAAGTATATATTTTGTCCCTACCAACATGGCCACCAGTGCAACCCACCAGTTAATAAGAGTTAATTATATAAGCTACGCGTCCCCTCCCACATAATTATAATCAACAGCTTTCTAAATTTTCAATAAATGATGCTGTTATCATATCTTGAATAAACCTTATTAAAGCTAGAGTTTAGGTTATTGCATGGCTACTGTTTAATATTTCAAATGTGGATCTTATATTCAGGGATGACGATTCACAGGCATACACATATATTGACTGCTTCAGTAGCGGGAGGTTTCTTTCTAAAGCTCAGTGTTTAGAGATTGGTCCGTTGTTTGCAATCATGAACCCAAGTGATGTAACATTTCCAAGGGCATCTGCAAAGGATGTAAGTATTATTTATGTTTTCCCCCTTGTGTTATACCATACATTACACAATCTTACTGCTGCATTGACTGAGCTTGTTTACTGGGCAACAAATAAGCAATATGCACACAAGAGCTTTGGAGTAAAATGGCTGAGGGCAGAAACCCAAAGCCGCTTTTATTGAATAACAAAATTGTCAGACAAAATCTTCACAATATGATACAATATTTTAGCCCAGTAAAGGTGAAGGGCAAAATAAACAAACCATGTGGTCAGGAAAAGGGGAGGAGGTGGGAGATCAAAACAAACGTCTTGACACTCGATGGGTGTACAGCATTATAATGCATCAAATATTTAATATTATCTAGTTGTGTATACAGCATTATAATGAATCAACTCTTTTCTCTCCTGTATGATTGGGGTAGGTAATTATAGTTCAGCACTTTTACTCTTGCTATAGGTATTCACAAGGATGGTGGCCAACATAATCAATGTTTTCCAGAACACAGACAGAATGGATAGTGGGTACGAAAATAAATCATTATGGTAATAATGCTACCAAATTAGAGATAGGCTTGTGCCCCCACCCTACTGAAAGATGCAATAAGAAAATATGAACATTGTACAAGCAACGTTTCCAACCAATAGAACTATATATTTATATGAACAAATTAATTGCTAACTTCTCTCAATACTTTGCTGTTTTTTTTAAGGTTGAGATGTTTCCGACATGCATTGGATTTGACGATTCTTTTAAACCCAGATGATTACAAGAACAAATTCATACAAACCAGAGTCTTCATTCATCTTGGCATCAACTTGGATGAGGTCAGTTTTTGATGCCACAATTCCTAACATTTGAAAACTTAAAGATGTGATCCAAAGTTTATAAATCAGTTACATTCAGGACAGGTCTTACAATGGAAAAATTGGATCATGGTGTACTATAGTCAGTCATGGTCGACATGCCAACTTTCGACCAACTCGCGGTTAATTGAACATCAATAGAGATGTCAGTTGGGGGTCAATCAAGAGTCCGTCAAACAGTTCCCAATTCCAGTACTGGCATAATACAAGAGATTAAATATATTTTGGAGTACCAAAACTGATTTTCAGCAAAGTGTACGACCCTAGCTATAGTGCAGGATATTCTGAGTTTCAGTAGCCAATCAGAGTGCGCGAAAAGCACTATTCACTTGCGTGGTATATACTCATGTACACCTATTTCAGGTTGTCCCGGTCAAGCGACATTCCCAGACCGCAAGGGATTGTGGTTGTAGTCTGGTGGATTCGTTTGTTTAAAAATTATGGTTTTCTGCGAGTCGATTTTCAAATTACATCGTAGTTTACGCGAGAGTTACCCTGGTTCCACAGGGGCTTGCTACTAAACCACTCGCGAAGCGACGAGAACCGAGGAGTCGAGAGTCGAGGAGCGACTCTCTCTTAATCGTGAAACTTCTCAAAACCTCTGGCACCCAGGGTACGTGAGAGTTGGACACAATCCATTTCGGTCTGATAATGTCGCTTAATTGTCGCCGGTTTGTTCGAGACAACCTTTTTTGCAATAGGTGTATACTTAAACTACCGACATTCGACATCTGGCTATTTAGACTATGTTTACAGTAGGCGGAAAAAGTCTCCGGATTCATATTGTTCTCTATTCCCAGGAGAACGAGAACTCGTGTTTATCTCGCAGTTAAGGTTGACGAAATGTTTCCGATATTTATCACAATCTGTTTTCGTTGTAATTCAGCGGTTCGGCTATTTTATTATTCTGTTTATTTTAAGAGCGATGTACAGCGTATCAGTCCACCAGCAAATGTCTGCTAGTAGGGTTTTTGTCCACAAACAAAAAATGAGGAGGATACTGGCAAAATGACACACACTGATCATATTCTGTACACTCAATATCACTCAATTCATAATGTACTTATGTATTAATACAAGAATGTATTTTAAATAATTTACACCGCCGCAGGACTAGATATGCTTTGTGCTTGTAATCATGCATCAGGCTTGTAAAATGTATGAATTGTGACGACCGACGGCTGTCATGGCATAAGTTGTTTACACATTTTAACGATTACGTCCATGCAGTCTAGTAAAAGAGCTCCATCAGCGATAAAGCCGATACAGACATGACAGTTGGCTAAGTGACAGCTCCCCTTCATCTCTTGCTAAAAATACACAACCTCGTATCCACGAGTTCTCTATTGGGAGGCTATTGTTACCAAAGTAGTTATTTCAGGTACCACAGATTATGCGTTATTACGTAGGTGTAATTTTTCAGGCCATCGACACTTTACAAGATCTACTGGCAAGCAACATAACGCCATCACTGTCTGGACGACTAGATTCTTTACTACAGGATGCACTAGACCGGAAAGACGAACAACAAAATGAAGAAATTAGAAGTGTTGTTCCAGTAAGTATTTTATACTTCCAGTCAAAGAAATCTCGTAATAATAATAATAATAATTTATCATCGGTAACGCAGGGAGTGGTTGCCCAATCTCCAGAGCCAGGGGCTCATGATATAAACGCTCGACAAATTAATAGTAACATAATATCAAATATGTAGTAGGACAATAAAGGGCATTACATTACAACACGAATGGAAGCTAAGAGAATATTCAACTATTTACAAATATATATATAATAATTATTGTTAACACAACAATATGGATGAAAACTAAGAGAACTCTAGTTCATACTATTTACATATATACAATCATATAGTAAGCAAGTCTAGCTACACTAATACTATACGATATAAATACAAATTTAAAGGTGCCAAATTGAAAGATATTAATGTAAACTAAGTAGATCAATTATATAGACCTGTGCAGGAGCTAGTTAGAAGCAGTACTGGCATCATGGATACAACGTTTGAAACGTTGGCATTATCCACACTGGGAAAACTACCTCTTCCGAATAATAAATTAATTATGATCATGTTTTTATGACCCTTATGGTGTCTACTGGGTCATTAATCCACCCGAAAAAAACCCGGAAATTGTGCTCTTAGAACCGAGTGAATCAGGCTATAGCTCTCTTGTGTAATTGCAGAAACTGAGGTCGGACCCAAAACACGCGGAAGTCAAGTACAAAGTTGGTATGGTAATGAGGCACAGAAGGTAAGAACCTCGATGAATTAGACTTAACGCGTGCAGATCTCTCTCCAGCTGGGAAGAGGACGTTTACTTATCTTTTATCCTCATTTTGTCACTTCATAAATCTTTCTACATAGCTCAAAGCATATTCAAGGCTCCGTGATTTTTAAAAGTTCACCATGGCATTTGCCAAACATTACCCAATACCCCATTCTCTGTTATTATAACCTCATGGCTGTGCCATTAACTTTCGAAGTCGACAACATATTTGTAATTCTGGTTACACCACACTTAAACTCGGAAGGTGTGAAAAAAAGAGTGCAAGATACTCTAAAGTCTTGTGGGATGCTGTTTATTCTTTGTTGTGGGAATCTCAGTTGGATGAGTAGCTAAACTCACCCCAGACAGACGAGTTTAGCTTCGAAGTAATGATTCGCCTAACCTTGGACGATAGCTAAACGCAATAGGCTGCGGCAGTAATCATATTCTCACATACGATGTTTCTTGAATATGCCTGCATGAAGTGCTGTTTTAGAAAGATCGACAATCGATTGGAGGTGGAAAATAGCATTTATAAAACAGGTTTTGCTAATAACACTACCAATCTCGTATAAGTGCCTTATATAAATGAGTCAGATTTTTTTGCCATCTAGTACAACTACGTGATTGCATTCCTGCAAAAGGCCCATCCATTCACACGTGCTTCTTGGTGCTATCTAGTAGGTTAAATTACAGGTGTGTGGTGTATGTTCACACGTGCTTCTTGTTGCTATCTAGGTTCAATTACGGGTGTGTGGTGTATGTTCACACGTGCTTCTTGTCGCTATCTAGGTTCAATTACGGGTGTGTGGTGTATGTTCACACGTGCTTCTTGTCGCTATCTAGGTTCAATTACGGGTGTGTGGTGTATGTTCACACGTGCTTCTTGTCGCTATCTAGGTTCAATTACGGGTGTGTGGTGTATGTTCACACGTGCTTCTTGTCGCTATCTAGGTTCAATTACGGGTGTGTGGTGTATGTTCACACGTGCTTCTTGTCGCTATCTAGGTTTAATTACGGGTGTGTGGTGTATGTTCACATGTGCTTCTTGTCGCTATTATATATATCTAGGTTCAATTACGGGTGTGTGGTGTATGTTCACATGTGCTTCTTGTTGCTATCTAGGTTCAATTACGGGTGTGTGGTGTATGTTCACACGTGCTTCTTGTTGCTATCTAGGTTTAATTACGGGTGTGTGGTGTATGTTCACACGTGCTTCTTGTCGCTATCTAGGTTCGATTACGGGTGTGTGGTGTATGTTCACACGTGCTTCTTGTTGCTATCTAGGTTTAATTACGGGTGTGTGGTGTATGTTCACACGTGCTTCTTGTTGCTATCTAGGTTTAATTACGGGTGTGTGGTGTATGTTCACACATGGTTCTTGTCGCTATCTAGGTTCGATTACGGGTGTGTAGTGTATGTTCACACGTGCTTCTTGTTGCTATCTAGGTTTAATTACGGGTGTGTGGTGTATGTTCACACGTGCTTCTTGTCGCTATCTAGGTTCGATTACGGGTGTGTGGTGTATGTTCACACGTGCTTCTTGTTGCTATCTAGGTTCAATTACGGGTGTGTGGTGTATGTTCACACGTGCTTCTTGTTGCTATCTAGGTTTAATTACGGGTGTGTGGTGTATGTTCACACGTGCTTCTTGTCGCTATCTAGGTTCGATTACGGGTGTGTGGTGTATGTTCACACGTGCTTCTTGTCGCTATCTAGGTTCAATTACGGGTGTGTGGTGTATGTTCACACGTGCTTGTCGCTATCTAGGTTCAATTACGGGTGTGTGGTGTATGTTCACATGTGCTTCTTGTCGCTATCTAGGTTCAATTACGGGTGTGTCGTGTATGGTTGGGATTATTTCTGTGATATGAGTGATGCATGGATCCAACAAATGGGCGTCGACCTTCTACCCAATGGGCGTAGCCAGCCATTCTATAACGTACTGGGCGATGATGGGTCAACTAGATACGCTTCTCAAGGTAAGACCCATACCAGGTCCCAGCATGCCTTGCGGCCAAAATGAAAAGGGCGATTACGGGTGTTGGGTGTAGGATCATCTAGGACTGCATTCTTTTGGAACTATTCTTTCCGTGTTATTCCATTGTACGAATAACAGAAAATACGGAATAGCAATCCTTTCTCAAAATGACACATTTAAGACATTTTGAAAATATAGAATATCCTGCCTGCGTTACGTTTGGATAGCCATTTCAGTCATTCAATCAGATTTTTTTTATCAGAACTGATAGAATACTTTTCCTCTCAGGCTCAAATCAGAATAGATTCCAAAATAACACGTCAATTGTCAATGTTTTACACGTCTGCAACAGTTCTACCATAACTACAGTTTCGATTGACAATAACTTACTGTAAGACATGAAAAATGGCTTCTATTTCGCGTTTGGAAACAGGGTTTTCCGACTATAAACAGACACCCAACGACAGCATTGCCTTAAACTGCTCTTTGTAAGTTACATATCCTCACAAAGCCTAGTAAAAGCAAGCCAAGTGAACGCGGTTCAACGAGAGGCGTCTGGTTTCCTCGGGCTAAGTTACACGCAGTTCATGTTTCATTATCTTTGGTCGAAAAGCGTTTCTCATGTTGTCAGCTGGGCTTTCAGAGCAGCGTGAAGTCTAGAATTTGTCAATCGAAACACGAGATTGAAAATCTAATAGAAAAGTTAATCACTAAAAAAAGTTTGATTTTTGTATATGAAGTTAAACAAAATATAAAATTTGGAAACCATTAAGGTTCTGCGGCCTGCAGAATCCATTTTGCAGAACGGGAACGGATTACTTAGTGTTCTAAAGTGTTTATCAAACAATACTCGCCCTTCATTTTGGCCCAGTCGTGCAAGTGATTCATTAACGGGACTTGATTTTTAGTTATATTTTGTTCTTCAAACTTGAAGAATCTGGTGTATTGAAAACTTTTAACGTTGTAGAAAATATCATGGAAGAACCAGATCAGGAGTTCAATCCTCACCCCGACTTAGGAAAGTACTTCAAGGCCTGGCGGAACAACATATATCTCCCTAACGAGGCTCTACAGACCAGATACCCAGATGATTAGACTGCGGGCAAGCCCTTGATTGTTCTTGGTCACTAGTCCGTGTGTCTTGATCACCCCAACACATCCTCCCCGTTGAATTCACAACTATCCTTAAATGGAACACGCTTGAAATAACGATAATCGTAATTCTAATGACATTCTGAAAACCAGTCAAGGATAAAGATAAATATTTGTTACGTTCCGAACGGCGGTAGGCCGGCTTAGTGTAGTAGTGACGACGTCTGCACTACACTGCAGTATACGCAAAGGGCTACGAGTTCGAGTCCGAGTAGGAGCGCTCAAAAAATATTTTTCCTCTCTTTACCTTCTCTTCTTCTTTACCTGTGAACCCTAGCTCTAGGTGAGTGAGAACCCGTCGTTTACCCGTGAACTCGTCCGATGGTTAGGGTTTGGTTTGTGGTTCGGGTTAGGATTTGTCTTAGAATTAACGACTATCATTGTTCCAAGCGTGTTTGCCATTTCAGCATAATTGTTAATTCAACGGGGAGAATGCGTTGATCACCCATATGATTTTTAACTAAATCAATTTTGACCGAGCGAGGCATAGGACCGAGTATAAAACGAACCCCTGGGGAGGGGCGAGGAAGGACGGACGGACGGAAGAATAAATTTGATGAATAACCTGAGACACTCAGACGCGATCGTGGGCAATCTCTTTATGTAGGACGACACGAATTTTTACCAAAAATACAATAGAATACAACACAATACAACAATAGAACGCAACACAATACAATAGAAAAAAATTGGTAGCAATTCGTGTCGTCCTACATGAAGGGATGGCCCGATCGTGAAACCGTTGGAAACGGCCTTTTAAAACAAGAACCAGTACTATAAAAGGGAAAAGACCCTCGCCCTTTGGGATTCAAATTCAGAACAGTCAAGCAAGTAATCAGTCTTCTTCTGTTAGAATACTAAGGCCATGCCAATATAATGTTTACCATCGCCCTCTGGCTCGTCATGGTCGGTCGGTTGGGCAAAAAGAAAAAAATTAACGGCTTCTGACGTTAGGGGTCTGGAACCAAGGAAAGCCTGGTTACTAAGTCTGCTTGAATATTTCATCTTCCCCTCGGCTTCTTTTTCCTCTACCAGTTGTGGATTGACAATTCAGAAACGAAAACGTAGAGAGCACAGAAAAGAGGTGTAGTTATGAAATTATTCTTCGATATTTTTTACTTGGGTCGGTCTTTAATCGTTCTTTTCCCAAAAAAAATTTGGGGGTCGGTTGGGCAATGGCAAACGAAACATGGCCTAAATTGCTGAAGCCAAAATTAAAATAAGCCAAGAAAAAGTAAACAGCAGGAAGCTAGTCGCTCAGTTATGCCTGGCAATAGCGTTTCAGAACCGTTTACTATTTCAAACACGAATTGGAGTGTTTTATCAGGGGTTCCAAATATTGAGAAAACAAATGAAACCCGAGGGTTTTATTGTTTTCGAAATATTTGGAATCCCCTGATGAAACACAAACAATGAGTGTTTGAAATGACTTCTCATGCGAATGGCTAAACCGAATATATACATACGCTTCTTTTCAAACATCATTAGCAAGTATTGTTATCGTTTGACTGTTGTATATAATTATTCCATAGATGGCTTATTTGTTTTTGCTGGCAATGATTTCAACTAGCGTACTCAGTAGTGTAGTGGCCAAAAGTTAGTACAAGAGAGTCGGAAGGGTCGAGGTTCGAACTCCAGTGGAGGCACACTTTTTTTTCTATGTCGTTCTTTACTTCTTCACTCTTTACTTGTAGTTTATCAGTATTTATTATATAACCCAGATAGTACGAGCGCTCTGATTGGCTTATAGACTCTAAAATCTATGGTCTACTCTGCCGGTAAATACATCGGCACGCCTGCTTGCGTCGTGTCGTAGTTATATCATAAAAGCAAATCACGCGTCTTCGGCTTGTGTCGGCTTTAGTCAATCAGAGGACTGCATTTGGTCACATGCATGAATCTTGATACCCGGTGAAACCCTTTGAAGCTTCGTCAGGTGGATGCACCTTGACATCAAACGAAGCACCAGTTCTAAACGCACTAATGTTTGATGTAATTTCCAACACTAGCGATACTCACTCAGGTCAACCATTAATGTACCAACCAGAGATCCATTGGTTCCTGACACAAAGCGGCCTTTTGAAATTTTGGTCGAAAATTGTTTTTTTATTTTTTATTTCATGGTTAGGTTTTTAGAAGGTTTGTATGAAAATTTGAGAGAGAAAATTATTAATGATCGAATTCTGAGTACGCTAGTTGAAATCATTGCTAGCGAAAAAGAATAGTTAAGCCATCTATGGAATAGTTATATACAACAGTCAAACGGTAAACAATACGTGCTCATGTTTGAAAAGAACGTATGTAAATGTTCGGTTTGGCCATTCGCATGAGAAGACATTTCAAACACTCATTGTTCGTCTTTTGGGTTTCATTTGTTTTCTCAATATTTGGAACCCCTGACAAGACTTCAATTCGTGTTTGAAATGGTTCGTCAAGGGACGAATTCCCAGTTGGAGAGAGGTCAGAGAAAACTAGACTTGGCAAAGTTTCCTTTTTGTATCAGAGTGATATATAGAGTGAACTGTAAATATTATAAAACTAGATTGAGAAAATAAACGAATGTATACAGCTATTTTAATTAATAGGGACCTTAATTTAGCAACCACGACGACAACGTCTTAATTACAAAATACAATAAATGCACGTAAAAATGCACGCAGTCACTAACATTTTGACCGTTCTCTTAATAAACAGAACGTGAAAACAAATTTTACGTTCAAAAGAGAACGCGAACGTAAGAAAGTAAATCACATCGTTTATCGTTCGGCCTGAACGGAACATTGTTCTGATCACATTTTTTAGAAAATATGGTTATAGAAGGCACCAAAGGGGCAGTTTCCTCCCGCTGCCCGGTCCCAGAAGAGAGATTGACAGAAGTCATCAATGAAAATGTCCCAGAATTCATTCATAACCCGTGAAACAAAGATTGTTAGTCAGTATCTAATAGTCGAGTAGAAACAAAAGAAAATGGCATTAGGGTCTAATTGTGCCAACTAGTCTAATACAGTTGGAGCTCTCGTAGGAATTCCAAAACGTGGTCGAAACTAGACCTGGTCGCTAACGAGAATAGAGTCTCAAAAGCGACCATTCGCTGAAACAATAGAGGCTGGTCGCTTACGAGAGCTTTTAGCTTGGGATATGCAAATGTATTAATAGTACAGTATTAGTAATACTATTAAATAGTTATCGCCTAGAGATTCAAAACACTTTTATTAAAGTGTTGACTACGAGAACTTAAAAACAAAGGAAAAAACAGTTGGTAATTCCCAAAAGTGGTCGCGGTCGGTTACGAGAGCTTTTAATTACAGAGTTTGAGTGACAATTCAAAAGGAGTTTCTCAATGGTAGTCGTAACTAGAGCTGATCGCTTACAAGAGCGGTCGCAAGAAGAGCTTCGACTGTATCTATTTCATGGGTAAGTAAAATTACTCTAACATGTACCTGCCCGACAACTAAACAAAGGATTTGTACAACTGGTCTCTAGACACTAATAGTTAGGTTTTGTTGACCGGTACAACTAGTGTATATAGTGTGTGGTAATATTGGAGTTGTTTTTAGAACATTTGTGGTATTTTTTGTATTTAAAACGTAAGTGAAAATGTAAAACATTACGTCCAATCTCCCATATGGCATTAAACACAATGTAAATAGCATTCATTTTATTTCAAATTATAAGCTAGAAATTCTCACATAGAAACGAGCTCAAATTCTTGTGGTGTTGGATGTTAATACGTGCAACTGTTTAGGACATGTTTTCTGTAGAAAATAGGACTTATATAAATAAATTATGATACTCAGGCAAACCAAGGGCGGTTAAACTTATTATCTAACGGACTTACGACGTCACATGAGCTTTGTACATATATACAAATGTACAAAGTGCTTGTCATTCTGAGATCTACAATAAATGCACTGGTATCAGTTGGTCTGTGTGATCTCTTGTGCCACTGTGGCTTCTTTGGCTGATTTCCATTGATGCAGAGTTATTTTGATATTAACAGACAGTGGGGGAGGGGGTTGTTCGTCGTCCTCGGCTATATCCTCGTCCTTTCCCTTTCCTTTCGCCTTCTCGTCTTTGCTGCCTTTCATTGCTGATTTCCCCCGTACGTCCTTGCCTCCCTTTTTAACGTCCGAGGCGGCTTTTGGTCCCGCTTTGCCGGCTTTGTCTGGCAAATCCCCTGAGAACAGAAGGTCACCATTATATCGACGAGGCTGAAAGAGCGGTTTTCGATTGAGTGTCTTAAAACAAAAAGCAGAGCCAATCACAGGAGCAACTAAAAACCCAATGAGCCAATCACAGGAGCAACTAAAAACCCAATGAGCCAATCGCAGGAGCAACTAAAAACCCAATGGGCCAATCACGAACTGAAGTAATTCACGATTGGTTTTACTTCAACCAATCAAACTCGAAAGCAATCGCCTATTAAATTACTTTTCGACACTACTAAGGGTAAGACATTGGATGAATGTTTCATTCACTGGGGTATGAAGAACTCCCCACTAGCATGGAACCCGTACATGGCCATACGTCAAAATCAACTAAGTTGAAACCGGTTAGAGCAGATTTCGTACGAGTGGGCAAGTTACGGCACTGACTTAAACGGCACGGTTACTGTACGACATGCCGTGACATTGAAATGGTTTCCCTTTGTTCTCGTCTTTCTGATCCAATCAAATTGCAGAGTTATGGTACGGTTGCGGACATGCCGTATATTTGTCTCACTCATACGAAATCTATACCGTGTAGTGAGTTAAAACAAAGCCATCAGAAATGTACTGTAGGAATAACAATTTGAAACTTATTCTAATCGGTCTCAACCGTGATTAGTTTACAAACGCTTAATTACCTTTGCCACCTTTTTTCTTTTCATTCCCATCAGTCTTTGATGTATCTCCAGTTTCTTCGCTATCGTCACCAGTCTTCTCTTCCTCGCAAATGCACTCGGTCGTAACTTCAAACTCGCCCTCCAGTAATGACGTCAGTGCCACGTGACATGATCCCAGTGGCCTTTGTTGCCGTGGCAACTCGAACATTTCCACCTCTTCCTGTTTGCCTTTTTTACCTTTGCCGTCTTTAACCTTCAAAGTAACAATCGGCATTGGATGTGAATAACTAACATAATTAACTAACACTAATTACTGTACGACATCTATATCAACATCTACATCTATATGCTGATGACACTCAGATGTATGCTTCTTTTAACTATAAGGACCAGGATGACCTTGAGCAAGTCAAGTTTTGTGTGGAACTCTGTTTAGTAGACATTATTGACTGGATGGCAGTGAGGGAACTTCTGATTCTGAGTTCTAAATTTCGGCCTGAACCTTTTTTTCTCCTCCCTGACTGTAGGCTCCGATATAATCACTCCAGTGCCTCATGCTCGAAATATTGGTGTCACATTAGATAAATTTCTTACTATGTCTATACATATTTAAAACAACATTTGTAAGTCAGCATTTTAACGCTTGTACATGCCTTTGTGACTGTTAAGCTTGATAATGCCTGTGCACTGTTGTATGGACTTCCACAGGATCAGATTAGAAAGTTACAGCGTGTTCTTAATTCAGCGGCACGCTTGATATTAGGATCTCACAAGTATGATCATATTACCCCTATTTTAATACAGTTAGGGAGTGTTCATTATTTATGGCTTCGGGGGGGGGGGGGGGGGGGGTCGGCAATTCATCGGCTTCTCTTGTTTCGGTGAAGTCTGGTTTTTCCAGGAAGAAATCGAACACCCAAACATAATTATTAATAATTTAAAACAAAGACTAATAGATGTTAAAATCCAAAATTGGCATAGTGAGCTATTCAATGATAATAACCGAAAAAACAACCAAGGTAACAAATTAAGATTTTATCGAACATTCAAATATAAACATGAACTTGAAAATTATCTGTTAAATATTAAGAACGTGAAGCATCGAATTGCGCTAACGAAGTTGAGAATAAGTAATCATGAGCTACAAATTGAGAGGGGAAGATATGAGCGCCCATATAAACCACCCAACGAGAGGCTTTGTCCTCTTTGTAAAGCCGAAGTTTAGGATGAACTGCACTTTATAATTAGATGCACATACTACCAAGTGCCGAGAAACGAATTCTATGCTTCATTGGAAAATACATTGAAAATATCCCTAAAGAAAACTAATGACCAAATTTTAACCCTTACACTTAAGCCAGATACCAAAATTGCAAGAAGAGCAGCCAAATACATATCTGATTGCCTTACAATCAGATCCCGCATTATAAGTAACTTGCCACCTGTTTCCACAAGAAATTAATGTAATATATATTACCATACAACAAGACTTAGTATTCATCTACTTAGTCATCATTTTTATTTATTTTTATTGGATTCAACACTGATGTAAAGTGCCAATAAACCTCTTCTGTCTGTCTGTCTGTCTGTCTTGTTAAAACTTTTATGATCCCCCTATGAATGAATTAAAACTTAGATGACCCCCTATAAAATTGCTCAAAACTTTATTGACCCCCACCAACAAAAAAAGATGGATGTGCAAGAAAGAATGCAAACTGCACATACATGTAATCTATTAAATGTACTATTAATGTTTCTAGATTTATGGTATTTCCCCATGATACAATTATACCTTTTTTTAGTAGAAAACATATATACATTGGTACATGTATTCTTCTGGAAATCTCTACCTCACCCTCCTTCCTGGATGGCTACTTGAAATTGTATTCATAATTGCATTCTAGTGCATCATATTGCATTCTAGTGCATCATATTGCATTGGCATAACTAATCTCCTGAACAGCATTGCATTATCTGTCCCAATGGGGATGTGCCTTTGATTATGGATTAAGCTTAGAGAATACCATCCTGCGTATGAAGAACACAAAGCAGACTGTGTTTAAATACTGCGTGGGCCAAAGGCCCGAGCCTAAATTTTTGAGATTTTACTGCTCTCCAAAACTCTCCTGTGTTCTGGAGACTATAAACATTGGCTTCGCATTACAACAACAATTTCATTACATTTTACATGACAGGTACATCAAAAATTTGATGACCCCCCAAAGGAGAAGATAAAATCTTTGACGACCTCCCTACAAAAGCACTTAAAACTCCCCCCCCCCCTCCCTATGATTTAACCAACCTCCCCAAGCCATAAATAATGAACACTCCCTAATACACTGGCTCCCAGTAGAGCAACGTATTATTTACAAGATTATTTTATTGACATTCAAAGCACTACATGGACTTGCTGTGCAATATGTCGTGGACATGATCAGTCATTATGTGCCTGGTAGAAACCTTGGATCTTCAAAAGCTAACCTACTTAAGGAACCTAGATTTGATGTAAATAGCTATGGTGGTAGAGCTTTTTCTGTTTGTAGCCCTAGGCTATGGAATTGGAGGATGTAATAATGCTTCTAAATTTAAGAGCAAACTGAAGACACACTTGTTTAAAACAGCCTATAACGTGTAGGGTGGTGATATTTTGTTATTTATTTATATGAATCAATGAATCTGTGGATCAATTTCGACCGAGAAAAGCCAAGATTAGACCTTCATGCCTTCTCGGATAAGGACGTTTAATCGACACCTCCGTGGCTTTGTTTTCAGCTTCTTTAGTTGACCCTAAATCCCTAAAACTACATGAAAGAATATGATTAAAGTTATCTTATTATGCTATTAGCTATTCAATCCGAGATGAGAAAATAATCGTAACATTTTTACCGAACATTCTGCTGCAGTCGTTTGACAAAAAATCGAAGTAAAAAGATACTGACTCCCTTCCCCCTCCTTCCCCCTCCTTCCCCCTCCTCCTCCCCAAACCCCACCCCCCAGCACTGAAATTAGATTGAGTAGGATTTGCGTTAACTGCGGAGATTAGTTGTCTTAGTCTCTTAAACAACATTTCTCTTCCAGTTGCTCCAGTACGTAGAAGATATCCTTGGTTTTCTCACAATCTGTTACTCACCTTCGGTTTGGCTGATTCCTTTCTCTTGTCCTTGTCCTTGTCTTTGTCTTTGTTGCCACTCTTCTTTCCTTTATCTGATTTACTATCAGGGCGACCTGCATATGAACAAATTCCACGGAAACAATAAACAGCCGTATACGCACCGGTACGTAACAAAACACGATACTCTAAGCAGTGACACGATCTGTAGATGAGGCTGGTTTCGAAGGGCGGAATTGGGGCTTTTAGAATGATTTTGCCGAGATTTTCGGATTTACCGGGTTGATCATTTGAAGTTTATACTTGCACGAAATTTGACAAACAAAGCCGCCGAGACTGCATGATAATAATTTCCTATTCAAGTGAGTTGTTATTCTTTCACTGTTCTCTCTCTTGAACTGGTTCTCTGTCACAAGCAACGAGAATGCCTGCTAGCAGATTACCTCTCTCTCTCTCTGTCTGCAAGTAAAAATAAAACCGAGGAGAGAAACCTCTCGCTTTCATAATTATTAGTATTACCCGGAGAGAGTGTTCTCTGTTTATAGCAGCGACGGGTGAGCAGTAAATGTTATAATACAGCCAAGTACTGCTGTATAACACTTTGTTGGCTTCACATTCAACTTGTAAGGTACTATTAGTTTCATCAAGGTCATCCATGTTCAAATCAAAATTATCATGTCACCAACAAAAAGAATACGCTTAGTTCGTGAGGTTCCCGCCGTGAACAAGGGGTCAAAGTCCCGGTCAAAGTCCCAAGGGGTCAAAAGCACGCTAAGCACTGTGGGTGAGACTGCCCCTTTAAGTAAAATCACTCTGAACATCGAAGAATGTTTACCTTTGGCAGAAGAAGGCTGTTTTGCCTCATCAGCTGCCGCGTTAGGGTCCTCTAACACGTACGAATGTTTGGTTTCTATCACAGTGAACTCGATTCCTTCTCGGAAGAAGTCCCGTAATCCGTTCAGATTTCTTGTGTGAAAATCCTTGGAGAAGGCGATTTCGATCGACTCCTCAACCCACGGGTGACTCTCAGTGGCATTGAGCTTGAGTGCACCTGAAAAATGCAAGCGAACATCTTGTTAGATTGAGGACGGGACGGGAGTAGGGTAGCCACTTGTTGTGGAGCACTTGTCGCGAAATGGATTTTAGATTGTTTTGAATATTATAGGCATAGTTGGGCATCTGTTGTGATTTTGGACTTCCGTAGAAACTTAACTAGTGTACACCAAAGCATGTCTAGAGAGAGTGTACTAATACTTATACGACTGCCATTACTAGCTGTAAAATTAGAAGATTAGCGAAGAAGAGGACTAGCAGAATAAAGAAACGGTGAATTAACCTAAGAAGCCAGAGTCCTTGATACCTCCCTGCATTGCTCAAACCCCCCCAGCAAATTGGTGGAGAACCGGGTAATCGCTTTGGTTTCAGACAATGGTTAAGTTTCTACGGAAGTCCAAAATCACAACAGATGCACAACTAATTGTTGTGCACATTGCTGGAAAACAAACTTAGAACAACTGCTCCTCATTCATGGTAGTGTTTGAGAATTTCCCGATGATATATCTTAACCATTTTCGAGTCGATTGTTATGTGAAGGGAATCAATGATGTGAAGTATGTGTTTTCGACACCGAGTGTAATAATACTAATGGCATGGTACCCTCCACAGTACTGCAGACCTTGAGCCCTTTAGTTTCATCAGACTCGCTTCTTTACTCCATCTTCCCTCTGACTCACTTTTAAATTCTAGAATCCCAAGCAAACTACAACAATTATGTTTGTTTTAAAGACAGCTAAGGTTGTCGTCACATCACGACCATCAACATCATCATTCTCACCAACAATAACACAAGCCATTATCTTCACCACCATCACCGGCATCGCCACGACTAATCGTTGTCATCATCATCGTGATCGTCACCATCATCAACAACAGCATCGTCGTCGTCACATCATCAATACCACCACCACCACACAGTTGTAATTGTCCATCACGGAAACTATCATTTCCATACCTGTGTCAGTAGCAGTCATTTCAGTTAATTCCTGCTCGTCTACGTAGGGCTCCGTCTTGCTCTCTTCTTCCTCTGGGCTGGTGATGGATATTGTCGGTACAGACGGGACAGGAGACACCACGCGCTTCACGAAAGGCAACTCGAGGAACTTGAACTCCACGTGGTATTTGTGCTCAATCTTGGGATATTCAACATTGGACTCCGGATCCTAGAAATACGTACAACGAACGTAGCTACAGTATCCAATAAACAGTGAAATACTCCACAATAAAGGAATCTTCTACCGATCTTCATGCAGACCAAAGAGTTAACGACATACGTCTGTAATAAGCCATACGCTGTGGGTAACAACGAACACGTACCACGTACAACGAACGTAGCTACAGTATCCAATAAACAGTGAAATACTCCACAATAAAGGAATCTTCTACCGATCTACATGCAGACCAAAGAGTTAACGACATAATAATACGTCTGTAATAAGCCATAGGCTGTGGGTAACAAGTGGACTGGTATCGACGGTTACGTAAGCTAACCGTGTCGTTCGCGTAGGGCGGTTTTCAATTGAGTGTCGAAAGTAATAAGTGATTGCTTTAGTTTTGCGTTTGCTCAGCAAAATGTTTTGTAATTACCAGCCAATCAAGTTCTAACTAAAACCAAACATTGTTTGGGTCCGTCACGCAATCAAGTTTTGTTTTAGTGAGAGTTATCGACGATTGCGTTTACTCTTCCTCGTGATTGCTTCAAGTAAAACCAATCACAAATTACTTCAGTTCGTGATTGGCTCATTGTGTTTTTACTTGCTCTCGTAATTGGCTCTAATTAATTTGGTTTTGGTTTCAAATCATTTGTATAGAGTGCTCTTCATATTTACGCGACTCGTGACGTGACTTCCAAAAGCTAATGCAACAAGCTTTACCGATTAAATAAACAGACTTGTCCTGGCGGTTTGGCTGCCGTCACTCAACAACCCACAAGGATTCTGATTGGTCGCCTTGGCGCCAAAACCATTCAAATGCCGAAGAAATCTACAAGTTGTCTAGTCTCCATTCACATTTTATCCAATGAGAATCAAAGTAGAGTATAAAAGCACCTATGATTGACAGCCAAAACTCCAACTGAAGAATTGTGCTCGCGTAAACATGAAGTGCGCTGTTAATGACTTCCAACGTAATAAATGTATCGCGACATCACTAGTACTCGATCAGAATTCACAAACCTTGATCGACATCACAATACTCGTTCAGAATTCACAAACCTCCATCTCCGGAGGCATCTTCACGCCTTTGATGACATCAACCGCGATCGTCATTCGAGACTCGTCCAGGGGAATTTCTTAAAACAGACAAAGTCACCGCTTGACATATTTAACAATTAGACTGCTAGCTCAAGGGTTCTATCGGTAGTTAGTATAAACCAACTAGTGGACTATTACAAATCCTGCATTCTGATTGGCTACCCTACTATAGGTCTATTTGTGATAGCCCATGGCAGAGAAAAACCGCACGCATTTTCACGACATAATAACATTTTTTCAACTTCAATTTGTTTCTTTCTATTATTTATACTGTCCGACTAGTTAGTTTATACTAAAACAATTAGACCTCTCGCCCTCATGGGCTACGAGTTAAATAGCCCATTCGGCTGCGCCTCATGGGCTATTGACTCGTAGCCCATTCGGGCTGCGGGTCTAATTGTTAAATAATTGGCGAGGGTCGCAGCCCCGAGTCAGCTATGAAAGTCGATAGAAACACAAAGAGCGAGAAGTCTAATTGTTTTAGCGATAAGAACAAGCGCCGCTGATGATCAATACATTACTGCGTCTGCGTATGTTACTTGTGTTATATCACTAGTGTGAGATAAGAACAAGTGCTGCTAATGATCAATACATTACTGTGTCTGTTACTTGTGTTTATATCACTAGTGTGAGATAAGAACAAGCGCCGCTAATGATCAATACATTACTGCGTCTGCTTACGATGCTTGTGTTATATCACTAGTGTGAGATAAGAACAAGCGCCGCTAATGATCAATACATTACTGTGTCTGTGTATGTTACTTGTGTTATATCACTAGTGTGAGATAAGAACAAGTGCTGCTAATGATCAAAACATTACTGCATATGTTACTTGTGTTATATCACTAGTGTGAGATAAGAACAAGTGCTGCTAATGATCAATACATTACTGCGTCTGCTTACGATGCTTGTGTTATATCACTAGTGTGAGATAAGAACAAGCGCCGCTAATGATCAATACATTACTGTGTCTGTTACTTGTGTTATATCACTAGTGTGAGATAAGAACAAGCGCCGCTAATGATCAATACATTACTGTGTCTGTTACTTGTGTTTATATCACTAGTGTGAGATAAGAACAAGCGCCGCTAATGATCAATACATTACTGCGTCTGCGTATGTTACTTGTGTTATATCACTAGTGTGGGGTAAGAACAAGCGCCGCTAATGATCAATGCATTACTGCGTCTGCGTCTGCGTATGTTACTTGTGTTTATATCACTAGTGTGAGATAAGAACAAGCGCCGCTAATGATCAAAATATTACTGTGTCTGTTATATGATGCTTGTGTTTTAAGATATGCTGATGTTGCTAATGTGAACCAGGACTAAGGCCCGATTCAAACGCGCCGAACGTAATTGAAACGAAATATAATTAGGCGGCTTCATTTGATCTAATTAGGTTCGGCGCATGAAATGTCCGATGTTTTAATCGGGCATAAGATGCCTATACAACACAAGACCTCTCCTGTAACACCCTTCATAGTTTTCAGTCATTCCCCCCAGCTCTATTGTATCGATGTATGCTCTCAGACGACTACGACATTTCAGTCTGTATTCATTTTCGGACGAAACTGTTTGATTCGAATAAATGCGAAATAGCTTGTTTTTTTTCCGGACATTTTAGTTGTGATTGAAAACCAATCGATTATTTTCGTCCGAAGTTTAATACGTCCATCTTTCACGATTTCGGACAAAACTCGTGTTTGCGCAATACTGCTCTAGTATATTTGACGTATTTTGCTAAGCACGATCAGTGAGTACCTCTCAGTTTAGCGAGTCCCTTGAAGTAGTGCTTCTCGTCGGCTGTCATCCTTCTGTCGTCAAGTATGGTCAGCGGACGAATGGAGTCAATCACGTAACCACGGTAACCAGGTACCAGCTTCAATGGAGAGAACGTTACTGCAATATTAGTCATTTCGGAGTTGAGGGAGGGACTGGAACCGAGTGTCAAAAAATTATCTGATAAAGAATTGAATCCCATCGCAAGAAAGATCACATTAAATCATTTGGGCTAGTGTGTTTGACAACAACACACAGAGCATATCCTTTATAATAACAGTGGTATCTCGCAGTAGATTTACCAATTTTGAGGAAGATTGGTTTGATAATAAAAATGTGGCAACAATCGCCGCAAAAATAAGAGAGAATGTAAGGCTTTTGGGGACGGCGTTGCCATTTTTGAAAGCTCGCCACATTTTTATTATCAAACCAATCTTCCTCAAATTTGAAAGCTTGCCATTCAGTTCGTATTTATCCAAACATCCTTCCACTCGGGAAACTTCCACTTCCTCCAATCTTACTCAAAATTGGTAAATCTACTCATTTTAGTGTGATCTTTCTTGTGATCATGTTGCGATGGAGTTCATTTCTTAATCAGATTAAGTTTTGACACTCGGTCTCAACTCCGAAATGGCTAATACCATTACACGTCTTCACCGCTCCCCGAATACCCTGGATACCAGATACTCTGGATACCAGATACCCTGAATGCCAGATACCCTGGATACCAGAGGCTCTAAGCAGTAACCTCTGGAACCCAGGCTATACCCTCCGCATGTAACCCCGAAACAAACTTACCTGAAAGAGCCTTGCAGAAACGCCATCAGCAAACTTATATAATAGTTTTTTAAGAACATCAACATGAAAGAGAAAAGTATAAGAAAACAGAAACCACAGAAAAACTGTGATTGTCTTTAATTTTCCAGCAAACCACTCGAAGGTTGGACGAAGAGCCTGAACAGGCTTAGAGCCCAGCTATAGAGGTCTCCGTAACTGTCGGCATCACTATATGGAAAAAGAGTCATTTTTTTCAACAATGGTTCAATTTAGATCATATTGCCAACAATTTAACGGCAATTTGTTCCAACAGCCAGGGTTTTCTTTAAACATTGTCCCCTCCCCGTTCACATGGCCAACATATTAGATGCGGAAAATATTCCGATGCCGTAGAAGAGCTCCACCTTACTTCTCGGCTGCGGAAAGAAGGGCGAGATTCGTTTTGCCGTAAATATTTTTCCATCACGAAATATCGTACAGGTAGAGCCGGCAAAATCTTGATTAATGTCACTACGACAATTATAAACGGTGGTCTCGGTGTTTGTGGAAGGTCGCTAGTGACCCGACATCAGATGAAAGTCAGGGTAAACCCGATCATCTACCCACGTGCGCTAGAACTTTTGTACAAGTTTGTTTCGATGACAAAAGCTCCGCTCCATCCCAGACTTAGTAGCGACAAATTATGACTTTCCCACCCCTCACTCCAGTCTCTAATTTGAAGTCTCCAAGATTTCCGGAGACCCGTAACCAGCCCACCAGGGCACGAGGTTGAGCATACGTGAGCATAATTACTCACCGCCAGAGGGTTGCCTTGCATAACTAAGTTACGTAACTTAGGCAGGGCTTTGAGGACGTTCACAGTGCCGTAGAGGTCTGATAAGTTGTTGTAGCTCATGTCCAGGGAGAGAAGATGGTTCCTGTACGAGAGAAGAACGAATGTAGAATTTCGTCACATGCTTCATCACTTGTCACGCACACTTTTTAGGAAATAGAAAACATTTCCCGTGTTTCTATAGAGTTATAGAAACACGAGTGGGAGTTTGGGAGAACGAGAAATGGCAGTGGGATCACGAGCCCGAAGGGCGAGTGTTTCCAGAGCTATTTCGAGTTCTTCCAAACTTCCACAAGTTCTTGGGTTGATATGCTGTACCGTGTTACAAGATTACACTGATTTATGTTTCATTGAATGTTTTTTTTATTGTTGACAAATGCTACAGACAATTGTGTTTTTACTGAGGAGAGGAAAGTTCATTACTGACCTATGTAGTCTAGTCTAGTCTAGAAAGTCTAATCTAGCTACCATTTTCTAGTCTAACCTATTCTAGCCTAGAAAGTATCTAGTCTAGAAAGTCTAACTAAACTAGACACAACGCCCGCCGTCCTCCTCCCTGCTCCTCCTCCTCCCTCCCTCCCTCCTCCTCCTCCTCCCTCCCTCCTCCTCATCCCTCCTCCTCCCTCCTCCTCCCTCCTCCTCCCTTAATTTATCTGGTGGATTTGTTTTTATTCGTATGGTAATTATAGTTCAGTTTTAGAAAAGAATTGGCATCTCATGAGTTTTCCTCAAAACAATAGGGCCATTGTTTCTGACATACTGTACTGATGGCTCTTCAGTTATCGCTAATCACTAAGGACAATAGCAAAGTTGCCCTAATGAGTCATAGTGGATTTACTGTAAAGGTTTATAAATATTCGGAACTCAGAATTACGTTACGAGTGATGGCAGAGGGAATAGCTGTAAGGAAAATAATAAAGACATTTTAGGGTTCTGTAGGGGTTCTCCCGTTCAGCTGAAATTGAAATCCTCTGCCGTCTATGCCCGTCATTAATGAAAAACACCGCACTTTATTAACAATAGATAACGAAAATCCATGACGTCCTCTGAATTAATGAGGACACCTTAAAATTATATATTCACCCCCATTTTATTCATGATCCAAGCCAAAATGGCCGGTTTAGAGGTCGGAGCAGCCCTACTTTTATGAAGGTTCCAAAACAATAGAACCCCAAAATAGAACCATGACTTCATCCACAGGAGCAATAGATCATGAAAACCACCACATTTTGTTCATGTGGAAATATAATAGATATTGAAAACGCCTCACTTTGTTCATGCGGAAAGACAATAGGTAATAAGAAACCACCACATTTTATTCATGAGCCCAAGAGAATAGATAATTTATTCCCCCCTCACTTTGTTCATGCGGAAAGACAATAGATCCATGACGTCATTGAAAATAATTTATTCCTTCTTCTAATTATGTATTCCTCCTCAAAAAAGGGGGTAATTCCATCCCTCCTATACTACTTATATGCTTCACTTGTCACACACACTTTAGATATATGCTTCACTTGTCACACACACTTTAGATATATGCTTCACTTGTCACGCACACTTTAGATATATGCTTCACTTGTCACACACACTTTCAATATATGTTTCACTTGTCACGCAAATATTTTTCAATGTGAGGCTCCAGGGTAAATTTTATTTACTCTATTCTCCGACAAAAGAATAATTTTGATTTATCCCTGAGCCTCATCAGTTGAAATCTTTGTGCATGACAAGTGAAACATGTATCCAAAGTGGGAAAGATACATACGATCCATACCATGTGGAAGGCCTCATGTGACCTGCGATAGATGAAATAAGATTGTATCCGAGGCCAAGATGTATGAGTGGAGGGGGGCTGAGGCAGAGAAGGCTGATGTCTGAGATCTGATTCGCGGCAAGCTCCAATTCCTGTAACGTAAACATTAACATGTTACACCGCACATTCCATTCCATTCTATTTTATAAATTTGACAATTAGAAACAAAATGATAAAAGCAGAGTGACTGCAACAGCTAAGGCCAATTACTGTGGGCAACGTGACCCTGTTCTTTTTCCATCTTATGATTTGCATTTTCTTTCGGTGAACATGAAGCCAGACTTTGAAGACGGCACACTCAAAACCATCTAAGTCTTGATGCAGAAGGGTGTTGTCGGTCGGTTTTGTGATACATCTAAAAAGTTTCGTGTCGTCCGCGAAGGCTGCTATTTTAGAGGATGATACTGCATCAGGTTAAGTTTTTAGATATAGTAAAAATAGCATAGGGCCAAGAATAGATCAATGAGGAACGCTCGAAGTTACCAGTAAGGGAGCAGAGGTGGTGCCAAGTACGGTGACTTGTCGTCGGTGACCTTGAAGGTATAACACTCAAACCAGGCACTCAGGTTGCCGTGGAATCCGTACTGGCGAAGTTTGAACGTAGGCTCCCAATGCAGAACTCGTGGATACAAGATGAATTTTATTTTCAGCTGCGAGATTTGGATGTGCAATTATGATCTATCAAACAACTTTATGCTTCAAACGTGTTAAATTAATTTCAATGTGGTTTGTTCGGTCACGTCTCGAAAAACCCACCGAAACGCCAGCTACGTACGGAGGTCATACATAAATCATATTTTGTCAAGCCCACCGTATACATAATTATATAAGTTGTTTTGTCAATTATTTACACCAATCATATTATGTTTAAGTAATTTCCGGTTCATGTGCTTTAGCTTCATTATGCGATTAGTCACGTTTTCGAAAAGTAACGCTTCGTACTGCATCTAACGAACAAAGAAGTAAATGACACCTAGGATGATTTATTTGTATCGCTCAATCAGTACATTCCTTGTATATGTATCTTACATGAATCTAGTGTCAGCCAAGTGAAGCCATCTATATATAACGTACCTGCAGACACTTTGGAAGTCGTTTCGAATCCACATAAGAAATAAGGTTGGCACTGAGGGTAAGCTGTTGGAGATTCTTGAACTGAAGGAGGCCTTCATCTATTTCAGTTACCTACAAAAATATATTTACATTTACATTGATCAACAATTGAACCAGCTCTATCTCAGATTCGTCAACTTTTAATAATTTAGTGTTCCTTTAACATTATCATGGTAAATACTTTTTATAGGTATTCATACCTTTTTGTCAACAATTCTAAGGGATTTGAAGTGACTAAGGATGAAAGTATTACTGAGTTTCTCTGGAGCCTTCACAGCTATTTCTCTCAGGGTTGTTGCGTCATTACTCCAGCTACAGTCCACGTGATAAGGAGTCTTAACTGCCAGTTCTTGTAGTTCCTCGGCTGTCTCATGCTGTGCTGTGGCCTCTGCAAAAAAAAACAATAAAGGATGTCACTAGTTGTATCCATACATTCACCTTATTTCTATCTCATGCCAGCATGGGAAGACGTCTGGTAACAGTGGTAACCAGAGAATCCAGTTGTCCCAAAGATCGCACAACTTGAGTCTGTCCGAAATCTCTTCGTTTCTGTCGTACTACAGCACTGTTGTGTTCTTTTGTCATCAGGAAATGGACGTTATATTCCGCCATTGAATGTAGATTGTTTCTCTTCCTGTGACAAGCTGGGACAACTGGCCTCGCTTTGATGGTCAGTGAGGTTACTATTATTGTTTAGGTTATTGGTGACTATAACTCGCTTTGATAGTCGGTGAGGTTACTATTATTGTTTAGGTTATTGGTGACTATAACTCGCTTTGATGGTCAGTGAGGTTACTATTATTGTTTAGGTTATTGGTGAATATAACTCGCTTTGATGGTCAGTGAGGTTACTATTATTGTTTAGGTTATTGGTGAATATAACTCGCTTTGATGGTCAGTGAGGTTACTATTATTGTTTAGGTTATTGGTGACTATAACTCGCTTTGATAGTCGGTGAGGTTACTATTATTGTTTAGGTTATTGGTGAATATAACTCGCTTTGATAGTCAGTGAGGTTACTCGCTTTGATAGTCAGTGAGGTTACTATTATTGTTTAGGTTATTGGTGAATATAACTCGCTTTGATAGTCAGTAAGGTTACTATTATTGTTTAGGTTATTGGTGAATATAACTCGCTTTGATAGTCAGTGAGGTGACTATTATTGTTTAGGTTATTGGTGAATATAACTCGCTTTGATAGTCGGTGAGGTTACTATTATTGTTTAGTAAGTATGACGACACTGTGAAGGTCACAATGCAAATAATGTCCTCATACAACACCTGTAAGTATGACGACACTTTGAAGGTCACAATGCAAATAATGTCCTCATACAACACCTGTAAGTATGACGACACTTTGAAGGTCACAATGCAAATAATGTCCTCATACAACACCTGTAAGTATGACGACACTGTGAAGGTCACAATGCAAAGAATGTCCTCATACAACACCTGTAAGTATGACAACACTTTGAAGGTCACAATGCAAAGAATGTCCTCATACAACACCTGTAAGTATGACGACACTGTGAAGGTCACAATCCAAAGAATGTCCTCATACAACACTTGTAAGTATGACGACACTTTGAAGGTCACAATGCAAATAATGTCCTCATACAACACCTGTAAGTATGACGACACTGTGAAGGTCACAATGCAAAGAATGTCCTCATACAACACCTGTAAGTATGACGACACTGTGAAGGTCACAATGCAAAGAATGTCCTCATACAACACCTGTAAGTATGACGACACTTTGAAGGTCACAATGCAAAGAATGTCCTCATACAACACCTGTAAGTATGACGACACTGTGAAGGTCACAATCCAAAGAATGTCCTCATACAACACCTGTAAGTATGACGACACTGTGAAGGTCACAATCCAAAGAATGTCCTCATACAACACCTGTAAGTATGACGACACTGTGAAGGTCACAATCCAAAGAATGTCCTCATACAATCATAAATTTCAATAGAGCAGCATAGCAGCAGACAAAGTATCATTTCATATCCACTGATAAAAAATCATACTGGTATATTCATTTCACTTCTTTTAATTCATTAAAATATGAATAAGAGTAAAACATACCCAAATTAGCTGATGGGACGATACCAGGAGAGGTGATGGTTTTTAGAGTAGTTACACTGGTTGTATCAGGCACTCGCTGGAAAACAAACATAGTTGCCAAGAGAGGACTCAAAAACGTTATTTTTTTTAGACATACTAGCTGAAGCCCAGATTCAGGAAGTGCTAGCCTGAATTATACAATAAACAGGGTGAAACGTGCACTGATTGGTTAATGTCCATTATCTATTACAGTACAGATGCACAGATGACATCGCAAGATCACATGTGCTCTATTTTGTTGGGAACGTTTGCTACTAATATTATATAATTTTAGATACCAAAATACTACAATGGAACTGGAAAATATAGGCATTATAACCATTTAGTGACAGCTGTCTCCTTGAATTTCATTACAGGGATTACACCCCTCCCTTCAGTGATACTGTTTTTAGTTATAAATACAATTCAACACTGAAAATGTTATCATTCTTGTAGGGCTAAAAAAATCACTAGTCCAATTGCAATTCCCAGGGCTATCAGAATTTGCCTAAGAATAGTGAATCAAGTCACCTAGGATAATTTTTAGATAATATTTGAAGAGCTGTGTACCACAAGGGACGAAGTGCCCTTTTCAGAATTTTTTCTTTTTCGAAATTTCGATTAAAAATACCAAAGGTGAGTACACAGAACTTAAAAAACTGTGTGGCACACAGCCCTTCATTTAATGTGTCTTCAAGTACAACAACATGTTTTCTTTTGTCACACTACTTCTTTTAAGGGTCTTGAATTGCAGGAATTGTACAAATATCAGCAACTGAAGCAAACATTGCATCTACAATATTCTGAGTAAATTATTATGCTCCATGTGCACGTTATAAATTGTCCAGGTGGAAAAGACTGGTGACTAGTAGCATACAATCATGTGCACAAGATCAAGGGCAGTCATGTGTTTGCAACCATTGGCCATGTTGTTTTTATTTCAACATAGTCTTTAATATGTATTTAACAAAGTGATGTCATTTGGCCATGCATCTGTCCTCTTATAAATGTAGAATGCACAGATGATGTAACAAAGTGAACAAAGAAGTGCACCACAAGATGAAATCATCAAAAGGTTTAAACTGAAAAACATATTCAATGAAATATTATGAAGATTACTGTATGTGAACTGGGGGAGGGTGGGGGGACTTCAGGGTGCTTGGCAGGTATTTTGCAAATAGCCCCCAAAAGAAATTACAAAACCATGATGAATTTGACCACTAAAGGTACAAAGATATGACATGTAGGAAACGATTGTTTTATATTTCCAAATGTAGAAACAAAGCACAATGAAGGAAAAAACATTGTTATATTAAAATGCCTTGTCAATCATAGGCCACTGTTAAGTGGTGCATAATAAAGGGTATATAGATGTTACTGGTATGAAAAAGGGCATGGAAAATCATATTTTTTTAGTCTGAAATACTGGGTCAGGATTTTGAGACCATGACATACCCGGCCCCCTCCTGGCCCCCTCCCCACCAGGTACAAAATATGAATGAGTAGTCCATTAATTGCCTATTGATTGAGTAGTCTAATATATATGTTGTAGTTGAAATTGACCATTCAGTTCAAGTTGACCATGGGTCAAAACAAACTAGTTCAATTTGATCCAGTCAATTCAAACTAGGTCAATTTGACCCGGTCAAAACAAACTAGTTTAATTTGACTCAAACAAATTAGTGAGCAAACATTGTTGATGGTTAGGGTTTTTTTTAATGTAGGGGTAGGATTTGGATTAGTTCACATGATTATTGATTGTTTGAAGCAAACTAAAGCAAAAAAAATATTGGAGTTTCATGACAAATTCCATGTGGGTTACTACTTCATGTAAGTGTTGACTTGTTGACCCGAGAGGATCTGGGTTCTGGTTTAAGTTACTTATATAATAAATGTTGCTTCCAAATCAACAAGTGCTTGTGTGGCGCAGTGTGTCAAGTCGGTGGAAAACTGGGTGTGTGAAGGCAGAGCTGCTGAGTTCAAATCCCTCTGAGTTCAGTACATGGTATTACATCTGAATGAAAGGTAAGTGTAAGTATATGGGAGGGGAGAGAGAGGAGAGAGAGGAGGGAGGGGAGGGTGATTTTTTTTTAGAATCATTGATAGCAAAACCTGGGTCAATTTGACCTAGCTAGGTTGAATTGACCGGGTCAAATTGAACTTTGTTGAATATGACCAATGGTCAAATTGAGCTAGTTTGTTTTGACTCATGGTCAAATTGAACTGAATGGTCAATTTCAACTGCAACATATATATAGGCACTTGCCTTTGAGCGGACCTCCCAATAATCAAATACTAAGAGATGCACGTACATCTATTTCATTATGAAAATTAATTTATGAAAATAAATCGTGCATATGCAGTTGAGTTGCACACGCATATGTAATGGTAAATGTAATGCGTGCGTGCAGACATAATTACATAATTCCTACACGTGCAGATGAGTTGCACATGCATAATTGTAACGAAAAGGTGATGGCATACAACAGAAAGAACATGACATGTATGGGTGCATGCGGAGATGTAATGGCAATTATTAAAGTTGGAAATTGATATTTTATGCATTACGGCAACAAAATTACACTGATCATTGAGATAATTTATAAAATCACAAATTCACATAAACGGAGGATTGAATGTAAAGACAGGATGTGTTTAATAGCCAAACAAAATTGAGGAACCGATTCAGGACTCGAAAACTTCACATGCTCCACGCACTGGTACATGGTCAGATGGTTGGTTGGGCGGGTGGGTGTCGGGCGGTCAGTCAGTCAGGCAAGAACATGTCGCTAAAATTTCACTCTTGTGCAAAATGTATGGACCTCCGCTATTAACAAGCCATAGCCTATTCGGCTAAAGTATAGAATACCCATCCACTCCAACTAAGTATTAGAAACACTGCCACCACGATCTGCAGTCACACCACAGGCTTCCCGTTGCTTTTAATAATTATTATTGTTCACAATAAACTTCACAGATTTTACAAGTGTTACACGAGAGTAAACTTTGCGGAGTATTTGTACGACAAGTCATCCAAACAAACGGCGGTGTTGAACGGTTTTGAATAAACAAGTGTTACACGAGAGTAAACTTTGCCGAGTATTAGCACGACAAGTCTATTGAAAAGTTTATTTAGAAGCATTTTTTAATGGTTTTGAATAAACAAGTGTTACACAAGAGTAAACTTTGCCGAGTATTAGCACGACAAGTTTGACGTACTTAGCTCTTTGCTAGCAGTCCTTCATTCATCAGCCACTCAATCATCGTATCCTTGTCGTACAGCCATATAAGTATTAAGTCATCATATCTCCATTTTTCATGGTGGTTGTTGTGAGCATAACTGCTTGGCGAAGCGCCACATTGCGTTGAACAGTCCCTTTTTGTCACTTCTGATAAAGTTTGACAACTCTTGCTGCATTTTAGTGTCCTTTTTGCATCTATAGAAACTTGATTCAATTCAAACTATCTGCGAAAAACGTTAGTTATATGTCTTAGAGGCATTAATATTCATGATTAATATTCATGATTCGACTAGGGGACTGCAGACCGCGGTGGCACTTAGTTATATGTTGTCTTAGAGGCATTCATATTCATGATTCGACTGTGGGACTGCGGTGGCACTTAGTTATATGTCTTAGAGGCATTAATATTCATGATTCGACTGCGGGACTGTGGACCACGGTGGCACTTAGTTATATGTCTTAGAGGCATTAATATTCATGATACGACTATTAATATTCAACAGCCGACTGCGGGACTGCGGTGGCAGTCACTTTTATGCTTTCCAAGAGCCGACTGCCATTCAGTGTTTCATCGTTCTAGAGTCTTGTTTACGACTGTGGACCGCGGCCCACACACTTACAGTAAAGTGCCTTAAAAATGGACGGGTATTCTATAGTTGCTCTGCCTATTCTAACAGCCATTGTTCATTTTGAGAAACATTTGAAAACTTAACCCCAGTTTTCTAGCTGCATAAACTTTTCAACCTTCACACTTTTTGAAACAATCTTCAAACTGAAAGTGAAAGGCAATACAACTGTACTGGGAATAGCCTACTGATGTTTTTGTAATGGTTAAGTGCAGCAATTGGACAGAATTGGTTCATTTTATATATTTTAGATCAAATGTCTTTGTCGTATTTGACAGTTATGCACCTATCAATGTCAACCCCCAGGGGGGGAGGCTGGGCAGATGTGGGGCATTTGACCGTTCTTGGTGTCCCCACCCTGGGGAATTTGAAGAGGAGCCTGGACCCCAGGGTGGGGACATTTGACCTTTGGAAAAGAGGGATTGGTACAAAATATTGGTGCCTAATGTTTGTTGACCATTTTGGATTCGTCTAAAAGGTAGGTTTACCGTCCAGTTCACATTAAAAATATAAATTAATTTAATACTTCAACGCTTCATTCCTATAGATCATTCCAAATACTTCTTGAATTTGTGTAAATCAATTTCATACAAGGGTGGGGGATTTGATCCGTTTTGACCAAGAATTTAGTCCCCAGGGTGGGGATTTTGACCAAAAATTCTCCCAAAAAGTCAAATGCCCCACATCTGCCCGGCCTCCCCTCCTGGGGGTTGACATTGATAGGTGCATTATTATGAAGTAAAAGATGAATTAAGTATATTCTAAATCTAATTGATTGGACTGATAACAATCATGGCTATAATAAATGAAATATTTCTCCCTTACCCATGTCCCATATCCACACGGGAACTCCTTTATACATAGAGACTTTAACTGCGAATCGAATGCAGCCGTGACTCCATAAGAAAGGCTCTGCACTTCACTCATATTTCTGTATTATTTTGATCGCCAATGAATCTCCGTTGCCCGCCATTTTGGTTGCTAACAAACTATCCGCGCGGTCTCCAAGAACAAGGAGGCCTGGAACTAGTCTTCCCATACCCAGTCTCTCACTGCCGATCATCTGTTCCATCGGTTCCATCATGAGCGAGAAAGAAGATGAATTTTCGCACATAAGCGGTGACAATGACTTTCAAAAACGTTCTAATTCGATTTTTGGATGTCTAGATGGTCTAGAGCCACCGACGAAAGAAGAAAGCGAACCCGTTAGCCATCGTGGTGCGCGCAGACCACCTCACGTTCCAGACCACGTTTTGCATCCTGAAAAATGGACGAAATACACTTTGGAAGAAGATGGCAGTGACAAAGTTAGGGGTTTGAAGGGAAACGATCTAAACAAACACGTAGCTTTTACGTTTATTGCTGAACTGAAAGAAAGAAAGCAGTCCGAAGCAGGAAGGGGAAACGAAGGAAGTGGAACAAGTAGGAAGACAGAATGGGAAGACAGTGGGAGCTCCAGAATCACAAAGCCAGAGGACCTCAAAGTCAAAAGTGAAAAGGAAAAACACACATTTTCAAAAGAGTATGTCGTTGATAAGAATGAAGTAGAGAAAGAAGCAGATTCCAGTCCACGAGTGAGGGATGGAGTCGTTATCATGCCAGAGTATGTAGTTGGTAAAAATACTGTAAAACCTAAAAAACATAAGCACATATCAAATCTGGCCTCAGATGAAGTTATGGAAAATAAAGAGCATGAAATAGGGATGAGGCACTTGCTGGATGATGATGGAGTAGACACACCAATAGAAAACATGGCATCAGGTCAAACGGACAAAGCAAATTGTCCAGGAGGTGCAGCTATAAATGATGCAACTTCTAGCATCAGTGGGGATGAACAGTGTGGTGAAACAGAGGAAAAGCAAGTCAAATTTGCTAAGAGAAAACACAAGGAGCGCAGAGGGATGAGGAAGCTTCTGAAGACTGACGAGGAAGGATAACTAACAGTTTATTGAGTTTAAACAGTTGTAAGGCTTTATTTACCATCTCAGCCCGATCCACCATGATGAGAGAGAGGGCAATGGTAAATGAAACATTTTATTGGATTAAAGAAATGAAACTCGTTTTATATGAAATCCCTTTAAACTGTCACAAAACTTAGAATTGTTTGAGATTTCAGCTGCCTGTCACTAGCACAGATGACATACTATACCTTTCATCGGGAATCATAGAAGTCCTTGTGTATATTCAAAGTACATTTGTATATATTTGTATTATTAAGGAAGGCAATAATATAGAATGAGGTCCAAGTAGTCTAGTGTAAGTTAGGGATTCTATATTACTGACAATTACAGCATTTGAAAACTATATCTGTTTAACCCTTAATTTGAATAAAATATATGAATAAATGGTTTTCTCAATGTCGAGATACAGGGTGCCATTACCAGGTCTACCAAGAAAATGGCTTATGTTTAAGTATTAATTCTAGGGTGGAATTGGCCAGTGTATGTTGTTTTTTGAGGAGAGAGAAAAGTGGGCCAACCCAGAGAAAAACATTTGGAGCACAGATGAGATTCCCTTGGTCTTTGCACACTTTCTTCATCCAGTCCAAAGAGGTGAGGCAAAGCACTGCCTTGTACCCAGGTGCTTTATGTTGGAAAGGAGAAAAGATGGGGTGCAAGGGAGCATGGGAAGGATGAAGAAAGCGTGCAAAGACCAAGGGAAGGGTGAACTTAGTTTAGCACTGCCCTGGCTCCCCATTTGAATATCTTGTCCTTTTAAAAAATCCTAGTCAATAATTTATTAGGTTAGCAAACTGGGGTCCTTCTGTAGGTACCAGATATATTCTGGGTTAGGGCTATTTGTATTGGCCACTTTAGAAACAAGTAGATTAAAAATGAACCCAACACAAGAAAGATCACATCAAAATTAGGATGTTTGGGTGAACTGGGTGAACTAAAATAAGAGATATATTTAAGGGGTTACTAACTAGACATTTCTTATTTTAGCATCAAACTTGGTAACCCTAATAATTTTGGTAGGGTACATTATTTCTTGTGGTGGGGTTCATTTTTAAATCAGATTAATTCTCCACACTCAGTCCCAATCCCCTATTCATTTTTTTAAATTTCATATCTCCAAGTGTCCATATTTTTTTTTATAAACTACTTGAACCTGGGCCCGGTTGTTCAAAGCAAGGGTAAGTGCATGACGTGGAAATTGCTGATTGGCCAAGAGGCAATATTCACACACGTAAAATTATCATATTTTTACATCTGTTCAGACAGTGGTGGAAATCGTTATAAAACACTGTAGTTTGTAGTGTAAAGTATATTATTTTATCACTCCTTGAGTCAAGGTACCAGTATTTGAAGTAAACTTTCTTCTGTTGTAAATTTCTTTCTTTTATTTACTTATACATAAATAAACTTGTCCAATTGACACCTACTTCATATCAACATTTACAGCATCACAGTAACAAATAACTATAGTATTTTACTTGACCCGTGTACCCGTGAAACAAACTATTAGTTAGTGTGAATACCAGGATAACACAAAAGAGAACAAAAGAATTAGAGTGTAATACGCTACTATCTATTTCACGGGTTAAGTAAAATCACTCTAGAAGAATAAAGTTTTGTTATAATCCATCAATAATGACAATATTTATTGCGTCCCATGAAAATAATATATATATATATATATTATTCTTAACTATATCTATTTAAAATTGCTTTCTTTTTGTAGATCGTTCAAAGTACTTTGGAGTTTCCTGGTAACCATACACCTGTTGGAATTGAGTCGTATCCTTAGTGTAAAATCTTCTTTCTATCACTTTGTCGAAAAAGTTTCCAAGTTTTCTTGAATTCACAGAGCCTTTTTGCAGTTGTTTAATGTCTGTACAGTCAATGCTGATCATGTCTGCACCAATTTCTTCCACTAGATTCATTCTTCGTGCCGAATTAGGCACTCTCGAGGTACCAGCCACATCAAGTTTGGTACCAACTACAATCACGGGCATTTGATTGCCAGCAAACTGTTCTGGGTCGTACTCTTCAGATATGTCCACTCCAAAACCAAACCAACCGTCGTTTTGCTTCGAATAGGAACCGTTCCCTTCTTTACTGGCGCTCAAGACTTCCGCTAACCACCTACGAAGATTCGTAAATGACTTCCTATTGGTCAAGTCGTGTACTAGAATGAGCCCATTAATTGAATTATAGAAAATAGAACGGCTTTTTTCGTGGTTAGCCGAGCCACCAACATCCCAGAACTCGAGGAAGAACGTCTTCCCGCCAGGCAGGCTTTCTTTGTAATCGTACAACTTGACCTCAACAGTACATCCTATAGTCCATGCTGGGCTTGATATACTTTCTTCGTGACAGATCAAGTGCGTTAGAGACGTTTTTCCTACCCCTGAATCACCGACCACAGCGATTCGAACCTTCTCTACGGCAGCCATTTTGTTGATGGCAGTGGGATCCAGTCCCACGCGAAAATATCGTGTGATTGTTATGTGACGCCCGCGTGGTACTAACTCGCGGGCCGAACGGAGCCGCTGTTATGGCACGTGTATCGATCATAAATCATAAAAATACCTGCCTCGTCTCCAGTCGCTTGCTTGCTGTGTACGGGGCGGGGCGCGAAAGGAAAGATGGGAAGGAGAGAAAATACTTAGTTTCACCACAACAACAACAAGTTTATTTGTGTCTACTGTTTACAATGTTGCGGAAGAAGAGTAAAATAATAATGTTGGACACCGGCAATCTGAAGTTGCTAAACTAATCGAGTCAGATTGCCGCATGATTCAAATTACAATGTGTAGGTCGTAGAATATGGGCCGCGTCAGGCAAAAAGGGCCTGGACGACATAATATGTAAATGTTTTTTGAAATTGTACCATGTTTTTTATACTTGTGGTGCGATTACATACAATATGCATCGCGAGTGCCACATTGTGCTACTAACAAGTAGTGTTGATTTCATGAAATTGATCAGTGAAATCGAAGACGAAATTTACGATATTTTTACACGAGGGTGTGATCACAATTTTAGCAGGCGCAAATGATTCATTATCATCAGACGATTGTTTCAAGGTGTAACTTGTACTATTGCTAACATCATATTATGAGCTACGGGGAGTAGAATGACTGCAGAAAATATTTTTTTTGGCCAAAAGGTGATCATCTTGTTCATCTTATCAATTTTTTACTTTTTAATGCCAGCAGGCACAAATGAATGTCATGCATAAAAATCATATCCCCTCTTGACAGGAGGGCCCTTGCATCAAAATCACGTAAATTTCACCCCAGATTTTTGTTGTCAATTTCTTGAAACTGACATTTATTGTTAGGAATGAAATGTAGCGCTTCTCGTCAAGAATACAATACAATCTTCAACCTGTTATTAGGAACAGTGTTGTAGGAATTATTTAACTTGAATGTCGTCCGGGCCTTTTTTGCCTGACGCGGCCCATGTAACTGAATAAACAAAAGAAGAAAGAAAAAAGAAAAACATGAAAATTTCTTGGAAATGTCAATAGGAACTTAGGATATCTGATTTTATTTGTTTCTTAAAGGACGATTTTGATAAGAGTTTATAATCATCTCTAATAGAATTCCATCTTATTACACCTGTCAATCGTAAAGAAAATTTACCATAATTTGTTCTGGTTGAGGGGAGATAATATGTTTCCCTTGAGGACAAACGAGTGTTTTCTATCAATTTTTGTAAATAAATCAGAGAAAGCATGGGGTAATCTAGCAGTATAAAAGTCATACATGAATAATTTAAGAATACCAATTTTCCTAAACAGAGGGCTAGAATGTTCACGAAAGTCGGAAAAGGTCATGATTCATGTCTTACTGCTTTCTTTTGCAGGGTCGATAAGTTGTATTAATGTTGAATGATAAGTCTTTCCCCAGATAATTATGCCATATGTCAAGAAAGGAAAGATCAAGGAGTAATACAATTGTGTTAGTATATTAATATTTATAAAGTGCCGAATTTTTTAAAGCACTACAATAACTCTACTAACTTTTTTAGATATTTGATGTATATAACATTTCCAATTAAGATGGGAATCTACATGAACACCCAGATATTTGATGCTTTTTTCTTGTTTAACATATTTTTGGATAATAGTTAGTTCAGTATTAAAGGGTAACCTTTTTTGTGGAGGATGGAACATAACATAATTAGTTTTTTCTAGATTAAGTGACAATTTATTACAGGCTAACCATGTACTAATATAATCTAGATGAATATTTACCATTGATTCTAAAATTGACAGGCTTTCGTTAGAAAAGAAAATATTGGTGCATGTCATCAGAAAATAAGTGGAAGTCAAGAATGTTTGAGCAGTTATTCATGTCATTAATATATTAGGTGACCAGTGAATAAGGCTTTTCGCACGCTCTGATTGGCCACTCAAACATGGGATATTCTTTGTTAGTATATACCACACCAGTGAATAGTGATTTTTGGGCGCGCTGTTTGGCTACTCAAACATGGGATATCCTTTGTTAGTATATACTACACCAGTGAATAGCGCTTTTTGGGCGCGCTGTTTGGCCACTCAAACATGGGATATCCTTTGTTAGTATATACCACACCAGTGAATAGTGCTTTTCGGGCGCGCTGTTTGGCCACTCAAACATGGGATATCCTTTGTTAGTATATACCACACCAGTGAATAGTGCTTTTTGGGCGCGCTGTTTGGCCACTCAAACATGGGATATCCTTTGTTAGTATATACCACACCAGTGAATAGTGCTTTTCGCACGCTCTGATTGGCCACTCAAACATGGGATATTCTTTGTTAGTATATACCACACCAGTGAATAGTGCTTTTTGGGCGCGCTGTTTGGCCACTCAAACATGGGATATTCTTTGTTAGTATATACCACACCAGTGAATAGTGCTTTTTGGGCGCGCTGTTTGGCCACTCAAACATGGGATATCCTTTGTTAGTATATACCACACCAGTGAATAGTGCTTTTTGGGCGCGCTGTTTGGCCACTCAAACATGGGATATTCTTTGTTAGTATATACTACACCAGTGAATAGTGCTTTTTGGGCGCGCTGTTTGGCCACTCAAACATGGGATATCCTTTGTTAGTATATACCACACCAGTGAATAGTGCTTTTTGGGCGCGCTGTTTGGCCACTCAAACATGGGATATCCTTTGTTAGTATATACCACACCAGTGAATAGTGATTTTTGGGCGCGCTGTTTGGCTACTCAAACATGGGATATCCTTTGTTAGTATATACTACACCAGTGAATAGTGCTTTTTGGGCGCGCTGTTTGGCTACTCAAACATGGGCTATCCTTTGCTATTCACCTCCGAGGGTAGCCTGATTTTCAGACGGTACGAGGTCGTCCGCTCACTTCATCTCCCTCCCCGTCTGATGGACTTCATAGACTTTCATGTTCCTGACGTCATCAACCTTTGTTTGTACAATAAGCCAATACGATCACGCATAAGAATTGAAGCGTGAAGTGTAGAACAGTCGTGCAGTAGCGGCTTTTACTAGTTGGATCTATCAGCTTTCATGCACTGGAAAAAAAATTCTACAGCTTCAAACTTCTGTCGATTTCTCAGAATGTTATCCTGTTTGAGCTGCTGCGGTTCTTCGGAGAGCAGGAACTTTTTAAACGGAAGTTTGTGTGCAGTATTTGCACGACAGTGTATGAGAATGCATACAAGAAATATCAGACTCGATTCACGCCGTAAAGTTTATTGCTGTGATCACAGGCAGCCCAGACTCGACATATATTTCCCGCCTTTTGGGTTACCTGTGGTATGTTTCAAAAGCGATCTCGGAAGAGTTTACATAATTGCTCCTTGTGAATTCTCTTTTCCGATTCCTACGAACTAAATCTTCAATAATAAAAGATTGATACTTAATGAAGTTTTGTGAGTGGTTTTGGGGTGATTTGTACAGTTAGCAGAACTGCTGGGGTCAAAACTTGCCGAAACACGCTGAAATTGCAACTAGACACAGCCCATGGACAAATAAACACATGCTGTAAGTATTGTCGCTTTTTATTCAATATTAGTGACTAAAAAAAAATCCATACAAATGTTAGTAAATAAAGCCACTTACAGAGCTTGGGTTACCTGTGGAGCAATTATGTAAACTCTTCCGAGATCGCTTATGAAACATACCACAGGTAACCCAAAAGGCGGGAAATATATGTCGAGTCTGGGCTGCCTGTGCTGTGATCTTAGAACTTTTACGCATTTACTTCTATTATTAAAACTTTTGAGGCTTGATATGTATGCCGATTAGTAACACAAGACCCTGAAGTTGTCCTATTGTAGTTTTTTGGTATCAGAGATTGTTTTAACCGGACTTTTGTGCAAAGTTTAGATGCCATTTGCCGTACATGAACTTACGGAAGTGTGTTCATAATTCTAAAAACAAAAATATTCACCCAAGTGCCATGAAACCTTTTCTATAACATACTCAGTATGTGTGTTCACTCCTGCAGAAAAATCATAATATTCCATGAAAGATTTGGTCTTCTAAAAGCCATAAAACTAGGAGAATGTTTCAGATTTAATGCCTGCGATTTATATAAGCAGAGGAAGATTAGTGATTTACCAAATCTCGTACGTAGATTCACAAACACATCGTTTCAATGAATGAACGATTCCAATGCTTTCTTCTGCTCTGGATATAGCTTCGAAATCCTGAAAACTTTACAACTTCGGTCGACACACTGCTCAAGTTCTTCCCTAACCTGAGAATCAGGCCCTTCGTTGTTTTTCTTTCTTTTTCTGGCGGGAAAAGGTAAGCCTGATACTCAGGTTAGTTCTTCCCCAACGCCATTTAGAAAAATATGCGGGCACATTCCTTAAATTCCAGACTATGCCAAAAGTGTAAAGTTCGCTCTGATTGGTTGACATTATGACGTCAGGAACATGAAAGTCTATGAAGTCCATCAGACGGGGAGGGGGAGGAAGTGAGCGGACGACCTCGTACCGTCTGAAAATCAGGCTACTCCGAGGGCGAAGCAGCGATCACCTCGCGCGAGTCTTTGTCCATTTGACAGCAAATGTAATAACTATTTGGTGCTGTCAAGAGAGGATGTGGTATATACTAAAAAGCGGCTCGGTAAATATCCACCACATGCTATCCACCGACACTCAGTGGCTGACGTGAATAATTGTTAAATATGTGGAGAATTTCGGTAGAACTTTCCCCAGCCCCTTCAGTGACATCCCCTTCAGTTGAGTTGCAAATCCTCAGCTGCCTGCATTATACCCAATAATGCCGTGTGCCGAAGTAATTATCTATTAAATACTTCGATTTCTTGCTCCAATATTTGATCCCCTAGGACTAGCGTCACCCATAGCGTTGTTGGGGAAATTTGTGTACCGAGATACCCGTGACCAATACCTACCTTGGGATGGAGAGCTACCACCGAACATACTGAGGCAATGTCAGACATTCGAGTTTATTTCTAGTTTATTAGATACATTGTAAGCCTCTTTCCCCGAAGAAGATCGGCCGTGCCGATCGAAATATTGGACTGAAGAAAACAACTCTCTACCGTTGAATCAGCCTTTCCTTTCTTTTCTATTCGAGAGAAACCTACCGGACCGAGTGTAGAGGAGGAGGGAGGAGGAGAGAGGAGGAGGGAGGAGGAGGGAGGAGGAGGGAGGAGGAGGGAGGAGGAGGGAGGAGGAGGGAGGAGGGAGGAGGGAGGAGGGAGGAGGGAGGAGGGAGGAGGGAGGAGGGAGGAGGGAGGAGGGAGGAGGGAGGAGGGAGGAGGAGGAGGCGGGCGTTGACGGGCGGCGGGCGTTGGCGGGCGTCGGGCGTTGACGGGCGGCGGGCGTTGACGGGCGGCGGGCGTTGGCGGGCGTTCAGGGCTTCGGTCGTTCAGGGCTTGTGAGCATCGGGTGTTGTGAGTGTTGTGAGTTTCTAGACTAGATACTTTGTAGTCTAGAACGACTAGAGTAGAAAATAATACAATTTCTAGACTAGATTAGAAAATGATAGCTAAAGTAGAGTTTTTAGACTAGACTACCTAGGTCATTAATTTTCCTCTCCTCGGTAAAAAACACAACTGTCTGTAGCATTTGTCAACAAGAAAAACATCAATGAAATATAAATCAGTGTAATCTTGTAACACGGTACATTATATCAACCCAAGAACTGAGAACTAAGAAAGTTATCAACTCTGCGAGACTAAGGAAAACAAACTGTCAATAGGTGTTTTTGAAATTGAATAAACTTTGTTTAATTTATCTGGTGGATTTTTTTAAATTCGTAGTTGAAAGTGTTTTTGTAGGTAAAATATTTCCACATATGAGTCTTGAATGTTCTGTTGAACCGCTCTACGACAGACGCTTTTGTTTTATCATCGTGCGTGTTGAAAAATCCAACATCGTTTTCTCTTAAAAACTTCTGGAATTCTCGGTTTAGGAACTCGGTTCCTTTGTCTGTCTGTAGCTTGAGAGGTTTTCTTCCTGATTTGAAAATTTTGCGAAATGCCTCGATGATTTCTTTCCAAGTCTTGGTTTTCAGGGGAACAGCCCACGCGACCTTGCTAAAGACATCAATGCACATAAGCAAATATTTGTATCCGTTGTTATATTTGCTGAGAGAACTCAAGTCCACAAGATCCGCTTGGAATTGGCTGTTGAGACCGCTTACAATGACTCTATTCTTCCCATAATGTCGATGCGCGGGTTTGTGTAAAGTGTACACATCTTGCTTTCTCAACCAGGCCTGCACTTGTTTACGGGTGATTTTCTTGAGTCCTCTTTCTTTGGCAGCACGATAAACAGCATCGATACCACGAAAACTGCCTTCGTTCTCGGGATTGTAATATATCTTCTCCAGTTCTTTGTCCATCACAAAATTCAGAATTTTGCACAATAATTTTACCTCCACAGCAGGCCAAAATACAACGCACTCGACTGAAAACACGTTCTAGTCCCACTTGTAAGGATGGTGGGAAACAACCCATTGTGTTGTTGGCTTGACGGTCAAGTGAGAAGTGATGTAGAATGTGAATGATGTGAATGATGTGAATGATGTTGGAGCATGTGTAGAAACAATTCACCCCATTCCTCCTCGGATAGCTCCATTTCTTTAGCAAAGCGTAGAAAGGTTAATAGACGACCGATATTCACCTCAATTTCAACTGCTGGAAGCACATTCTTAGCAATCTCTAATCGGGATATTTGAGTATAATCTCCAATGAGTTCAAACCAATTTAGATTTCCAAAGTCTGTTTGTGCTGCTACACTTCTCAGCAGGGTAAAGCGAGCTACTGCTTTAGTCGAGGCCATGTCGAAATGATTCGTATAAAGTGGATTTGTTAGTACTTATTAAGAAATATTTACATAAATACAATACCTTAATTAATACAAAGACACAATTCAGTATCACATCATGGCTTTATTTTACATAGAATTTCTAAAAGAGACTTGACCGCCAAGCGCCGTTACAGGTATTACAAATAGTTCCATAGTAACACAGAGTTCTCTTGCATACTGAGCACTGTTTGAGTTGGTTCAAAGGCGGCTTTCCTCCAAACGTAACACTGGGTACTGACTGTTCTTCAATATCTCCCGGTTCAGTCGTCATTGAGGAGGTATCTTGCTCTTCTACTGTTGTGGTCTTCAGGATAGCATTTTGTCTCTGAAGTGTTGGACGAAAAACCTCTTCTGGTTCATCGGATATTTCAGTCTGTCGTGGATTCCTCCGATCAAAGCCGGGCTTCATAGTCCGGATCCTCTGCCGGGTTTTCGGATATGATTTCAATAAGATCATCCATCTCCTTCACAATGTCTTTGAGGTTGATCCACTCGTCGACTGTCAAAGCAATTCCCTCCTTGGTGGGAAATTCCTTGTTTTGGCCTTGAATGTACTTTCGAATGTGAACTCTCATCTTGCCGTGGAAAATGTTGGCGCTGGTATGATCCTAGCTTGTAGATCACTTCCATCTTGTTCAAAGTTCAATTTCGAATGGATTTGGGAGCGATCGGTTATAGCTTTATAGCGCCTCCAAACAATAGGCTTTGCCCAAACATGCCTCCAAACAATAGGCTCTGCCCAAACATGCCTCCAAACTGAATAGGCTCTGCCCAAACAAGCCCGAATAGATCGATGACCTCATCCAAAGGAACAATAGATAATGAGAGCGCCGCACTTTGTTCATGCGGAAAGACAATAGATAATTTATTCACCCCCATTTTATTCATGAGAGCGCCGCATTTTATTCATGAGCCCCAGAAAAAAGATAATTTATTCACCCCCATTTTATTCATGAGCGCATGACAATAGATCATTTATTCACCCCCATTTTATTCATGAGCGCCTTAAAAATTAGCATAACACCCTGAAAATTAGCATAACACCCCTGAAAATTAGCATAGCACCCCAAAAAGGGGGCTAATTCGGTGCCTCCTATACTACTGCTGTAGGTCTTTCAAGAGTCTGGCATCAACGCTGGACTACTGGTCGCAGCAAAATCGCGACTTGCAAAGAAAGGCATATAACCTTTCCACGGCTGGAACTTATATCCGCACACATGGCGACCAACCTTATGGGGAACGTTAAGGATGCACTACACGGCGGGTATCCGGTTAGACAAGTCTACGGATGGTTGGCGGGACAGTACTGTAGCACTACACTGAATTAGGGGAGGAGGTAGCTACAAGCAGTTTGTCGCAAATCGAGTGCAACAGATAACGGCTAAGAATTACATCCAGTGGAGGCACGTGAGCACCAATCAAAACCCGGCCGACGTCGGTAGTAGAGGAAGAGATGTAAACAAGATGCCTGAGATGTGGTGGAAGGGATCAGAATGGCTGTTGACTCCTGATCGTTGGCCTGATGATTGTCATACACAGCCCAACGTAGCAACAGAGGTGGAAGCCAAGTGTGCGAGGGAAGTTCTAGCAACTACGGTGGAGACTAATGACAACTGGGATGAGGTTCTTAAGAAGCATGGGTTTTGGAAGACCATAGGCATTTCTGCATGGGTTGCTAGGTACCTTCACAACTGCAGATCTGAAGCAGACCAGGCACAGCCAGACAGATCTATTCAAAGAAGGCCAACTGAGACTGAACTTACAGAAGAATGAACAGGGGTTGTATATATGAATGCCGCGGCAGAATCCGGCCAAGGAAGTTACCAATTTATGTGCCACCAAACTCACCTTTTCAGCAAGAAGATGGTTATGCATGGATGCTCATTTACTGACACTGCATGGGGGAGTTGGCCTCACAATGGCATTCATCAGACGTGAACTGATTGGATACCTCGAATAAGACAGCTGACAAAGAAGGTCATCCGAGGATGCTTCGGCTGTAAGAGATTTCAAGTCACAGCATTCTCAAACCCGCCACCCGAACCTGCCAACTGATTTAACCAAAGGATCAGTACCGTTCCAAGTGCTTGGAGCTGATTATGCTGGGCCAATTGCCTACAAGCTCAGCCCAAAAAAGGAGGACAAGGCTTACATCTTACTCAGTGTTTCCCTTAGGCGGAAGTTGTCGAAAAATAAGGGCTCTGAATTTCTCACCTTACCAAGAGTTGACCAGGAGCCCATAACTAGGAGCGGCCATCCCGCATACTGGGCCTATGTCACAGCGTTTTCACAAGTTAGGCTATTTTTAGACCGTTTCCCACTATTCTTGGGTTGCAATCATTCCTAAGGGAATAAAATCACAAAAGCGTAGCAGCCACGTTATTGGTATAACAAAAGTAGCTAACGAGGCATCTTTTGTTCCACCCGGCACTGGTGCAACCCACTAATTGGCGGCAAAAATGATCTAAAAATAGCCCAACTTGTGAAAACACTGTGATAGCTATATAGGAGATATGACGCTTCTAGGCCTAGTTACGTTGTCAAAGTAAGTATAATCAATGACGTCATCCGCGTACTTCTCGTGTATCAGGACTTCACTTCTCGGCGCGGTGACGACACTAGCGAAGATCCATGGTTGAACAGAGAACCGAGTCAAATCAACTCGCCATAATTAGTAAACAACCGAGTGAATTCTGTTGGATTGCTCGCTGTACTGGATTCTGCTTTTCGCTGTACATACAGATACCGAAACTACAAACAGTAAGATAACCTGGCTGAAGAGAAATCTATGTCTGAGTTTTCTAGATACCCGCAATCGCCGTATCTTGTGTGAGTTGCGACACGTACTGTACATCTTGGTTATACAAATTTACGGATTCAAACAGGCCAAGGAACTCAGTGGAATATCAACACAGTACAAGGTGAGGGAAATTTAAAGTACCGAGTTCATTGCTGTTTCTAAGTACGGACCTGAAACAAGGCTGATCGCCAGGACCCGGCTACCAACATTGACCATAAATTATTCTGGAACTAACATTGGCGCTCAATATTCTGCAGCCAACCTTGTTCTCACTTGAAAAATAATGTGAGTGATCTGAATCGAAGGAACTGCATGGGCTGTACTTTATACACATGCATTTATATACATGCATTTATATAGTTATGTTATAGGAACTGGAATTCAGTTTATACACATCTGAATAGCCGTAGCTATAGCTAGCTTGTAATATTTATTTATACGTACTTTATATATCCTGTAATATAGTGTCCCCAATTAGCTCTACAGCTAAATACTATTGACACTCAAATAAAGTTCATGTATGTATGTAAATGTATGTAGCTATAGCCTGGGTAGATTTGTGTTCTACACTAACTTCAATTATTGCTTTACACTGTATACCACACAGCAAAATGTGCTACGAATTCTCAAATCAATGCCATAACCATATAAAACACACATGTATACATATAGCCACATAAGCATCGCATCCAATGATTTAATGTTACACAAAGATAATTACAGTTTTATACCCAGATGCATCCTCTTGTATATTAACATATAAGTCTAGACATCAAAATTTTCACAGTTAAAAACAAGCATTTTTGATCAGGATTATGTACACCGTCCACATCATTGCAGCAATGTTTCAGCTTTTCAGACTGTTACCACAGTCCTTTCTCTTTCAAAAAATATGTCGAACGCACTTTGATAATCTATGATTACTTCTACAGTAGTTTATATTAAAAGGGTGTTATAAAACCGCTCCAAAAATGTCTACAATTGCTGATATGATTTTTCAAAGAGGAGCACATCAGAGCGAGGTTTTGGATAGTGCTTTGTTTAACAAATAAAGAAGCCTTAGCCATGTTTTAGTGCGTTCGACGAAGGAGAACGCATACTAATATTGCAGTGGACTCCCTGTGGTCATGTGTGGGCTACATGTGCTTTTACAGGTATTCGTGAGGGAACTGGTAACAACACGATGCTCGGAGCAAACGCCATGTGAACGTCGATAAGTGTCTATTTTCCCAATCCAATGCAATAATGTTTAAAAAGTTAGCAAGTACGATTTATCAAAGCCTGAGGAAAGTGTGTGTTACCTATGGAGCATTCAACAAAGTCTGATGTCCAAACTACATTGTATATCAAGTCAAACATGGTCTGTTCTGACCACAGGCAGCCCAAGCTCTGTATTTGCACTGTGTGACTATTATTTCACAAAATTCTCAGATAAAGAAAATAAACTCACCTTAAGAGTTTGTTGTTGTCCTGTTGTTTCTCTGGGGTCTAGAAATGGCGGTTATGGGGCATTTCTCTCACTTTGGGTTTTTCTCTCTTCTCTGTCTAAAAGAAAGGAAAGGCTGTACACTCAAATTCAGACCACGAGGCACTTGAGGCCGATTTTTCGCACGAAAACCCGTCCGATAGGCGTAATTTCCTCCGTCAGGTGAAAGGTAGGTAGTTTTTCTTACCCCAGAAGTTTTCAGACTTGAGAAATCATTATCCTAACTCTTCCAAATGAACTCATTTCTTTGAAAAAGCCCTCTCATTCTTCGTCAGAAACTACGCGTTTGCTGCTATTCGGTCATGACCATGGCAAACTCGGCTTTGTAGCCTGGTCTGCTGACAAAATTCCTCTTTCCGGCAGAGGGACAGTCAATAAATTGACAGATACGTTACTCTCTCCCCACGGGGTCTAACGTGCCGCCTATTGTACTGAGTAGCCAATCGCGTGGCTACAATTTCAAACAAGTTGACAACGCTTGACGACGGCTAGTTCCCAAAGATTAAGGGCTCAGAACTTACACATTATATACCTTATTTTGAAACTTGTCTACAAATGAATCGGCTGTATGGTAAAGTGGTTTAGAGCGCGGGCCTAAAATCCAACGATTCGGAGTTCGATTCCACACAAGCCAGTAATTTATTTTTTAATTATTTTTCTCCTTTCTCAGTTTTATTTTATCTTTTCCTCTATTTTAAGCTATTAGAGCCGCCTTCCACACTAAAACTTTGTTTGAGTTTATAATTAAGCAAATTGATGTATCAGTTAATTTTCACGGGTTTTTATTGATTCAAATGATCGCATGCAAAGTATGTTAATCTATTAAAACTGTAGTGTTCGATACTTTCACAGGATTTTATATCATTGCACTATAATAATATAAATAAATATCGAGGTCATGACCGTGTTGGAGCTTGAGAGCCAATGCAAAACAAAGTTTTAGTGTGGATAAAAAAAATTTTACTGGCTTGTGTGGAATCGAACTCCGAATCGTTGGATTTCAGGCGCGCGCTCTAAACCACTTTACCATACAGCCGATTCAATTGTAGACAAGTTTCAAAATAAGGTATATAATGTATAAGTTCTGAGCCCGTAATCTTTGGGAACTAGCCGTCATCAAGCGTTGTCAACTTATTTGAAATTGTAGCCACGCGATTGGCTACTCAGTACAATAGGCGGCACGTTAGACCCCGTGGGGAGAGAGTAACGTATCTGGCAATTTATTGACTGTCCCTCTTCCGGAAAGAGGAATTTTGTCAGCAGACCAGGCTACAAAGCCGAGTTTGCCACGGACATGACCGAATAGCAGCAAACGCGTAGTTTCTGACGAAGAATGAGAGGGCTTTTTCAAAGAAATGAGTTCATTTGGAAGAGTTAGGATAATGATTTCTCAAATCTGAAAACTTCTGGGGTAAGAAAAACTACCTACCTTTCACCTGACGGAGGAAATTACGCCTATTGGACGGGTTTTCGTGCGAAAAATCGGCCTCAAGTGCCTCGTGGTCTGAATTTGAGTGTGCAGCCTTTCCTTTCTTTTAGACATCCATTGACCGAGAAACACTAGACGGTACACATTGTAGATTTCAGATTGTTCATTTCCTATTGTTAACGGCAATGCAAGAGACAAAGCAGGAGAACGCGCTGGGAAGGGGGGGAAATAAAATAAATTCACTTCTTCGATATACCTCCGTAATCCCTTCAAAGGAAGGGATTTGGAGATCTTTCTTTCCTCGAGGAAGTGGAAGATTGGATGAATTCGAGAGTTTGAGAACCACGTGAACTCGAGGTTTGAGAAGTCACGCTCGTAGCAACTCGCCTGACCGCCGAGGCTATTGATATTGCTTCTGGTTGATCGTCTCCCACAGCCATTCGCTTGGTAAAAAGAGCTCTTGAACATGGACTTTCTTTTCGATTGAAGAACTAGACGATATCTGAAGAAGAATTTCGTTTGTTCCCTTCAAATTTTTTCAAACTTCCTAGGCACTTTCTGCATTTATGTTGAGGCCAACTTTTCACTTGAAATTCGAGAGAAATAATTTCTTCCCAGACTTGAAATGCAGCACTGAGTTCCATGAACGATATTCTTATCATTTTTTTCTCGATATTAATCGAGCACAGGACACAAAATGACATAGCAATTCGTCCTTTTGCATCAATTGATCACGTGACGATTTTCCCATAGCAACGCCTGTGGTGGAGGGCAAGCCATTCTAACATTCCTTGACAACAGAGAGAGCGTGAGAGACGCCAGCGTGAAACCTCAATACTAGAAGTTCTGCCAGTTCCTTTGTTATTCGTTTTCAGCCCAAATTTATCAGAACTATTCAGCTATAAATCTTAAAGTTCAGTGTTAGAGGATTTTAAGGGCCGTAAGACGATCACAAATAGCTTTCTGAAGCCAAAACCGAACCGGACTCTGCGAGTTACTCGCACCATGATGGCGGCCCCAACAGACGGTAAGAAGCTGACTTCGGGAATGTACTTTTCTTCCACGCTTTAAATCGTTTTTATGTTCTAGAATAAATTTCTGATGACAGGAGATGTATCTATTTAATAATACTCTACATAGCCGAGGAGATGCTAGGAGACGCTGGTGTTGTATAAACTGTAACGCGCTACCACTGTTGTGTGCCACAAATATGCAGTGGTGATTTACGCTACGACGATGGACTTTCCTTTTGTCGCAAAAATTCCCCGGTAAAAGACATGGGATTAAGGTCTCAGTGAATCACCAAAATTCGAAATAACGAGGGGCTTTATTTCAAGATTACAGACTCTAGTGTTGCTGGTGATTTGAAAAAAAAGAGAACCTGTCATGCACATAGGAAAACCAGCTACTCAACAACCTATATCAAGTTGTTATTCGTACATCAGTTTATAATATCCCTGTAGCCTGTAACGCGTTCGAATTCATACAACACCAGCGTCTCCTCGGCTATGGCGGTAGAGTAACAGATACATCATTCTCCTGTCATCACATATTTTTTCTAGAACATAAAGACGATTTAAAGCGTAGAAGAAAAGTACATTCCTGAAGTCAGCTTCTTACCGTCTGTTGGGGCCGCCACCATGTTGCGAGTAACTCGCAGAGTCCGGTTCGGTTTTGGCTTCAGAAAGCTATTTGTGATCGTCTTACGGCCCTTAAAATCCTCTAACACTGAACTTTAAGATTTATAGCTAAATAGTTCTGATAAATTTGGGCTGAAAACGAATAACAAAGGAACTGGCAGAACTTCTAGTATTGAGGTTTCACGCTGGCGTCTCTCACGCTCTCTCTGTTGTCAAGGAATGTTAGAATGGCTTGCCCTCCACCACAGGCGTTGCTATGGGAAAATCGTCACGTGATCAATTGATGCAAAAGGCCTATTCCAAACCAGAGTGAATCGAGCTCGGATTTTCCCACGGAGCCAGAACTAAGGTCAGTATAACCGCTAAGCCAATCAGCACCCGCTATGAGTCACCAGCCAATCAGCGACTGGTTACAACATTTCTGTAACTATCCACGTGACCTAGAACACGATAAACTCATCCGTAGTAGACCTCCTTTTCCCTCCTTTGAAGGGATTACGGAGGTCTGTGTACAGGCTACAGTTTAGATGGTTTCCTCTGCCATTTATGCATTACCACTTACCAACCACTTGCCGACCACTTTTTTTCGGTGCAGATTGTTCACTTTAGCCCAACCAAAGATCTCTGTTCGACTACGAAACAACGATCGTCGCGATTGCTGGTGCGGACTGAAAACACACCCGCAGATACTTCGACGGCAGGAGGAGAAAAAACTAAAAAATCTAACGACGAGACGTGAAGGAAGGGGGAATGGGGAGAGAAAGGGGAAAGGGAAAGAATTTCCTCCCCCTCTCCCCAGTCCCCCTCTTCTTTCCGTCCGCCATTTTGTTTTCGCCACGTTATATTTTCATCATTCTCCCCAGTATCTAGAGCCTAGCGCCTGTGAACAGGCTACTTGGAAGCTGGTTCGAAAGTACCACTAGCGGAAAGCCACAAGTTGCACACGCCGGCTCATCGTTGTAATAATAGATGATAAATCAAGCTGGATAAATCGAATGTATAAAATAACTTAGAACTGGTTAGCTTTAGCAGAAGTAATTAAGTACGTACGTGCGCGTTCTGTTTGGTGAGAGTTTTAGCTACTTTGACATGTCATTTCTAACCAATCAACGACAACCTAACAAATTTAGTGTATGCTCATTGGTTGACCACCGACGACCACCGGATTAGAGGAAAGACTAATCACAAGCAACCTAGCAAACGGTGAAGCCTAACTAGACTACTGTCTACTGTCTAGAGGGAGGTAAAATAGCAGTCAAAAAGTTGAAAACGGCCCAAACAATGATTGGTCATACGCGACAACAATGTTGTCGAAATGAACCAATTATGTGTAACCGAATACCGGAAGCGTTGCATAGAAATTTATGCCTGAAGACAGAAACAGAACTGAAGATCAAACGGGGAACTGAACTGAGTGATTCTGCTTGACCTGCAATCAAGACGGCAAAACTAAAGATCGAACGGGCTTTATCGACTTGAACTCAACGGGTTTACGTGCATAAATGTGTAGACAGAAACAGAACTGAAGCCGCTTGACATGCGTGCAATCAAGACGCCAACACTGAAGATCGAACTCGAACTGGTTTACGGGCAAGATCAGTCAAGAGTCTTATGTCTCTGTACGTTTATCGTTTTCTCAGTAGTTAGATAGTCAGTCATAGCTACTCAGATTATTTTATTTCATTTGTTTATTGCAACGCCAATAGGATATTGTAAACGAGTTATCATAAATGTTTAGTGAGGAAAAGGACATTTTTAGCTCGTGGTAATAATAGACCATTTTCCTGTCGTTTTTTACCAATCCCAACAATTCTAGAAAAACAAACTGTCGTGTCTGTTTCTCTTGATTACGGTAACACAAACGCCAATACGATATTGTAAACGAGTTATCATAAATGTTTAGTGAGGAAAAGGACATTTTTAGCTCGTGGTAATAATAGACCATTTTCCTGTCGTTTTTTACCAATCCCAACAATTCTAGAAAAACAAAACTGTTGCGTCTGTTTCTCTTGATTACGGTAACACAAACGCCAATAGGATATTGTAAACGAGTTATCATAAATGTTTAGTGAGGAAAAGGACATTTTTAGCTCGTGGTAATAATAGACCATTTTCCTGTCGTTTTTTACCAATCCCAACAATTCTAGAAAAACAAACTGTCGTGTCTGTTTCTCTTGATTACGGTAACACAAACGCCAATAGGATATTGTAAACGAGTTATCATAAATGTTTAGTGAGGAAAAGGACATTTTTAGCTCGTGGTAATAATAGACCATTTTCCTGTCGTTATTTACCAATCCCAACAATTCTAGAAAAACAAACTGTCGTGTCTGTTTCTCTTGATTACGGTAACACAAACGCCAATAGGATATTGTAAATGAGTTATCATAAATGTTTAGTGAGGAAAGGACATTTTTAGCTCGTGGTAATAATAGACCATTTTCCTGTCGTTTTTTACCAATCCCAACAATTCTAGAAAAACAAACTGTCGTGTCTGTTTCTCTTGATTACGGTAACACAAACGCCAATAGGATATTGTAAACGAGTTATCATAAATGTTTAGTGAGGAAAAGGACATTTTTAGCTCGTGGTAATAATAAACCATTTTCCTGTCGTTTTTTACCAATCCTAACAATTCTTTTAAAAAAGTGTTGTGTGTCTGTTTTTCTTGAATACGGTCACATAAACACCAATAGGATATTGTAAACTAGTTATCATAAATGTTTGGACGAAAAGGACATTTTTAGCTCGTGGTACCTAATAATAGACCATTTTCCTGTCGTTTTTTACCAATCCCAACAATTCTAGAAAAAAAAACTTTACAAGAATAAGTTAAAAAAATAATAAATTATGGCTATACAATTACAACTATATAAAAATTACATAATACGCGGAATAAAATTCTAAAAATTCTAAATATATACATACAGACTATAGATTTGTTGCTTTGAATAGGTATGTCTTGAGGGTCTTTTTAAAAAGTAAAATCGATGACGACTTCCTAAGTTCCAGTGGTAAGTCGTTCCACAGTCTCGGTGCAGCTACAGAAAATGATCTATCACCATATGATTTAAGTTTGCTTGTCGGGATACTCAAAAGTTCTTTATTGCTGGAACGCAGCGATCGTGAATATTTGCGATAACTCAATAGTTCGGTAACATAGGAGGGCGCCATCCCATTAAGAGCTTTGTACACTAATAACAATAGCTTAAAAATAATACGAAACTCTACGGGTAGCCAATGTAGCTGGATCATTACAGGAGAAATATGGTCGTATTTTTTAGTAATAACAAAGTTAATTATGTATCAAAATGTCGAGGTTAGAGGCCAACTTTACACTCCCTGGAACTTCCCCTTGACGCCGGTTCAACAAACGGACACCGGAGCGTGTTACTCATCATGATATCTATTATTGTACCAAATTTGTTTTCTCTACGAATATAAAGTTAGGCTAGTGTTTTGCCAAAGGACCTTAGAGCCAAGTGTAAGTCAAGACCATAGGTCGATATAGGTCTGAAAAACTGATGAGTTTGCACAAAAGAGAGTTTTGAATAGGTTCCTGTTGAGCTATTACAATAAAATGTTCAGAAATGTTCACCAAACTTGTTTCGAAGCTGCGCATGCGAGGATATAGACGCATGAGGATATAAATATATTTTAATGAGGATATGCATATAAAGTTTACACTTGTTTCCAATCTGGTCCTCCTAACTATTATATGCCAAGATAGAAACATTATATAATTACATTATAATACATAATAGATAATTTTTTAACTACTCAAAAAAAGGAATATATATTATTGGGAAGATATGAGAAAGATTCAATAAAATATAAACACATATAGCTTTAGAATTAGACAATTAAAAACATGATATAAAGTTAACGTAAGGTGGTTACAGGTATCAAAAAGAGATCTAGAAACATTGTAGACATCACAGTCAGTAAAGCCTGGTGCTCTGACAAAATTGGTGTTAACTTTTATTTAACATGGAAGGAATTACTCTACGAGGTCACCTTTCACATAGATACTAATGGCATCAAAACAACAATGTGGCGTTGAGCTTTTCTAATTATTATTTAATTCAAATGCTTGCCAATTGAAGGTTTTTTAAACATTTGAAGAAACAAATAGCACAGTGTGATAGATCTGTTCTTGATGTAACAAGATTAGGCTATTAGAACTGGTTTTTAGCATTACTATGGAAATAAGTTTTTAAAGTCAAAACTGATTTCAAGTAAAAAATTGAATGTGATGGTTTCATCCTAACCATTTTCCAATGTTATACTATAGCGAAACCACAGTTGGGCATTTAAGGCTTAATTGGACCTTAAAATTTCACTAAAATTGATTTCCGACCATACTCATGTATCGTTTCCATGGAAACGAAAAGTCTCGTGACCACGCGGATAGCATGTTATTGTTAGTATGTATTTGTATAACACTATCAGTTGGGTGAAGTTGACATTTGTCCTTCAATATACACAGCTCCAAAATGTGACTTTTGGCTTTTGCTCTAAATTAACCCCAACCTAACCGAGTTAACCCCAACCCCTACTGAAAACACTATAGATTTGTTGCTTTCCAATAAACGTTGGTGGAGGACTTGACATTGGACGGAGCTACAACATACCAAATGATCACGTGACCGAAGTGCACTGTTACCTAGCAACCATTGGTCAACTTTGAACAACATTGTAACCCTGTTCAGCTTAATTTTTAGTAGATGTTCAATATTCATGTGAATATTCTGCCATCGTAACGTTTGTTACTGAAAACAAAATTGAAATCGATGGAATATTAATTGATTAATTGAAATACAAAAATTCGAAGCGACACTGGTGAAGCTATAATTGCTCTCCTAGCTTAACCCCAACTTAACCAGAGTTAACCCCAACCCCTACTGAAAACACTATAGATTTGTTGCTTTCCAATAAACGTTGGTGGAGGACTTGACATTGGACGGAGCTACAACATACCAAATGATCACGTGACCGAAGTGCACTGTTACCTAGCAACCATTGGTCAACTTTGAACAACATTGTAACCCTGTTCAGCTTAATTTTTAGTAGATGTTCAATATTCATGTGAATATTCTGCCATCGTAACGTTTGTTACTGAAAACAAAATTGAAATCGATGGAATATTAATTGATTAATTGAAATACAAAAATTCGAAGCGACACTGGTGAAGCTATAATTGCTCTCCTAGCTTAACCCCAACTTAACCAGAGTTAACCCCAACCCCTACTAAAACACTATAGATTTGTTGCTTTCCAATAAACGTTGGTGGAGGACTTGACATTGGACGGAGCTACAACATACCAAATGATCACGTGACCGAAGTGCACTGTTACCTAGCAACCATTGGTCAACTTTGAACAACATTGTAACCCTGTTCAGCTTAATTTTTAGTAGATGTTCAATATTCATGTGAATATTCTGCCATCGTAACGTTTGTTACTGAAAACAAAATTGAAATCGATGGAATATTAATTGATTAATTGAAATACAAAAATTCGAAGCGACACTGGTGAAGCTATAATTGCTCTCCTAGCTTAACCCCAACTTAACCAGAGTTAACCCCAACCCCTACTAAAACACTATAGATTTGTTGCTTTCCAATAAACGTTGGTGGAGGACTTCACATTGGACGGAGCTACAACATACCAAATGATCACGTGACCGAAGTGCACTGTTACCTAGCAACCATTGGTCAACTTTGAACAACATTGTAACCCTGTTCAGCTTAATTTTTAGTAGATGTTCAATATTCATGTGAATATTCTGCCATCGTAACGTTTGTTACTGAAAACAAAATTGAAATCGATGGAATATTAATTGATTAATTGAAATACAAAAATTCGAAGCGACACTGGTGAAGCTATAATTGCTCTCCTAGCTTAACCCCAACTTAACCAGAGTTAACCCCAACCCCTACTAAAACACTATAGATTTGTTGCTTTCCAATAAACGTTGGTGGAGGACTTGACATTGGACGGAGCTACAACATACCAAATGATCACGTGACCGAAGTGCACTGTTACCTAGCAACCATTGGTCAACTTTGAACAACATTGTAACCCTGTTCAGCTTAATTTTTAGTAGATGTTCAATATTCATGTGAATATTCTGCCATCGTAACGTTTGTTACTGAAAACAAAATTGAAATCGATGGAATATTAATTGATTAATTGAAATACAAAAATTCGAAGCGACACTGGTGAAGCTATAATTGCTCTCCTAGCTTAACCCCAACTTAACCAGAGTTAACCCCAACCCCTACTAAAACACTATAGATTTGTTGCTTTCCAATAAACGTTGGTGGAGGACTTGACATTGGACGGAGCTACAACATACCAAATGATCACGTGACCGAAGTGCACTGTTACCTAGCAACCATTGGTCAACTTTGAACAACATTGTAACCCTGTTCAGCTTAATTTTTAGTAGATGTTCAATATTCATGTGAATATTCTGCCATCGTAACGTTTGTTACTGAAAACAAAATTGAAATCGATGGAATATTAATTGATTAATTGAAATACAAAAATTCGAAGCGACACTGGTGAAGCTATAATTGCTCTCCTAGCTTAACCCCAACTTAACCAGAGTTAACCCCAATCCCTACTAAAACACTATAGATTTGTTGTTTTCCAATAAACGTTGGTGGAGGACTTGACATTGGACGGAGCTACAACATACCAAATGATCACGTGACCGAAGTGCACTGTTACCTAGCAACCATTGGTCAACTTTGAACAACATTGTAACCCTGTTCAGCTTAATTTTTAGTAGATGTTCAATATTCATGTGAATATTCTGCCATCGTAACGTTTGTTACTGAAAACAAAATTGAAATCGATGGAATATTAATTGATTAATTGAAATACAAAAATTCGAAGCGACACTGGTGAAGCTATAATTGCTCTCCTAGCTTAACCCCAACTTAACCAGAGTTAACCCCAACCCCTACTAAAACACTATAGATTTGTTGCTTTCCAATAAACGTTGGTGGAGGACTTGACATTGGACGGAGCTACAACATACCAAATGATCACGTGACCGAAGTGCACTGTTACCTAGCAACCATTGGTCAACTTTGAACAACATTGTAACCCTGTTCAGCTTAATTTTTAGTAGATGTTCAATATTCATGTGAATATTCTGCCATCGTAACGTTTGTTACTGAAAACAAAATTGAAATCGATGGAATATTAATTGATTAATTGAAATACAAAAATTCGAAGCGACACTGGTGAAGCTATAATTGCTCTCCTAGCTTAACCCCAACTTAACCAGAGTTAACCCCAACCCCTACTAAAACACTATAGATTTGTTGCTTTCCAATAAACGTTGGTGGAGGACTTGACATTGGACGGAGCTACAACATACCAAATGATCACGTGACCGAAGTGCACTGTTACCTAGCAACCATTGGTCAACTTTGAACAACATTGTAACCCTGTTCAGCTTAATTTTTAGTAGATGTTCAATATTCATGTGAATATTCTGCCATCGTAACGTTTGTTACTGAAAACAAAATTGAAATCGATGGAATATTAATTGATTAATTGAAATACAAAAATTCGAAGCGACACTGGTGAAGCTATAATTGCTCTCCTAGCTTAACCCCAACTTAACCAGAGTTAACCCCAACCCCTACTAAAACACTATAGATTTGTTGCTTTCCAATAAACGTTGGTGGAGGACTTGACATTGGACGGAGCTACAACATACCAAATGATCACGTGACCGAAGTGCACTGTTACCTAGCAACCATTGGTCAACTTTGAACAACATTGTAACCCTGTTCAGCTTAATTTTTAGTAGATGTTCAATATTCATGTGAATATTCTGCCATCGTAACGTTTGTTACTGAAAACAAAATTGAAATCGATGGAATATTAATTGATTAATTGAAATACAAAAATTCGAAGCGACACTGGTGAAGCTATAATTGCTCTCCTAGCTTAACCCCAACTTAACCAGAGTTAACCCCAACCCCTACTGAAAACACTATAGATTTGTTGCTTTCCAATAAACGTTGGTGGAGGACTTGACATTGGACGGAGCTACAACATACCAAATGATCACGTGACCGAAGTGCACTGTTACCTAGCAACCATTGGTCAACTTTGAACAACATTGTAACCCTGTTCAGCTTAATTTTTAGTAGATGTTCAATATTCATGTGAATATTCTGCCATCGTAACGTTTGTTACTGAAAACAAAATTGAAATCGATGGAATATTAATTGATTAATTGAAATACAAAAATTCGAAGCGACACTGGTGAAGCTATAATTGCTCTCCTAGCTTAACCCCAACTTAACCAGAGTTAACCCCAACCCCTACTAAAACACTATAGATTTGTTGCTTTCCAATAAACGTTGGTGGAGGACTTGACATTGGACGGAGCTACAACATACCAAATGATCACGTGACCGAAGTGCACTGTTACCTAGCAACCATTGGTCAACTTTGAACAACATTGTAACCCTGTTCAGCTTAATTTTTAGTAGATGTTCAATATTCATGTGAATATTCTGCCATCGTAACGTTTGTTACTGAAAACAAAATTGAAATCGATGGAATATTAATTGATTAATTGAAATACAAAAATTCGAAGCGACACTGGTGAAGCTATAATTGCTCTCCTAGCTTAACCCCAACTTAACCAGAGTTAACCCCAACCCCTACTAAAACACTATAGATTTGTTGCTTTCCAATAAACGTTGGTGGAGGACTTCACATTGGACGGAGCTACAACATACCAAATGATCACGTGACCGAAGTGCACTGTTACCTAGCAACCATTGGTCAACTTTGAACAACATTGTAACCCTGTTCAGCTTAATTTTAGTAGATGTTCAATATTCATGTGAATATTCTGCCATCGTAACGTTTGTTACTGAAAACAAAATTGAAATCGATGGAATATTAATTGATTAATTGAAATACAAAAATTCGAAGCGACACTGGTGAAGCTATAATTGCTCTCCTAGCTTAACCCCAACTTAACCAGAGTTAACCCCAACCCCTACTAAAACACTATAGATTTGTTGCTTTCCAATAAACGTTGGTGGAGGACTTGACATTGGACGGAGCTACAACATACCAAATGATCACGTGACCGAAGTGCACTGTTACCTAGCAACCATTGGTCAACTTTGAACAACATTGTAACCCTGTTCAGCTTAATTTTAGTAGATGTTCAATATTCATGTGAATATTCTGCCATCGTAACGTTTGTTACTGAAAACAAAATTGAAATCGATGGAATATTAATTGATTAATTGAAATACAAAAATTCGAAGCGACACTGGTGAAGCTATAATTGCTCTCCTAGCTTAACCCCAACTTAACCAGAGTTAACCCCAATCCCTACTAAAACACTATAGATTTGTTGCTTTCCAATAAACGTTGGTGGAGGACTTGACATTGGACGGAGCTACAACATACCAAATGATCACGTGACCGAAGTGCACTGTTACCTAGCAACCATTGGTCAACTTTGAACAACATTGTAACCCTGTTCAGCTTAATTTTTAGTAGATGTTCAATATTCATGTGAATATTCTGCCATCGTAACGTTTGTTACTGAAAACAAAATTGAAATCGATGGAATATTAATTGATTAATTGAAATACAAAAATTCGAAGCGACACTGGTGAAGCTATAATTGCTCTCCTAGCTTAACCCCAACTTAACCAGAGTTAACCCCAACCCCTACTAAAACACTATAGATTTGTTGCTTTCCAATAAACGTTGGTGGAGGACTTGACATTGGACGGAGCTACAACATACCAAATGATCACGTGACCGAAGTGCACTGTTACCTAGCAACCATTGGTCAACTTTGAACAACATTGTAACCCTGTTCAGCTTAATTTTTAGTAGATGTTCAATATTCATGTGAATATTCTGCCATCGTAACGTTTGTTACTGAAAACAAAATTGAAATCGATGGAATATTAATTGATTAATTGAAATACAAAAATTCGAAGCGACACTGGTGAAGCTATAATTGCTCTCCTAGCTTAACCCCAACTTAACCAGAGTTAACCCCAACCCCTACTAAAACACTATAGATTTGTTGCTTTCCAATAAACGTTGGTGGAGGACTTGACATTGGACGGAGCTACAACATACGAAATGATCACGTGACCGAAGTGCACTGTTACCTAGCAACCATTGGTCAACTTTGAACAACATTGTAACCCTGTTCAGCTTAATTTTTAGTAGATGTTCAATATTCATGTGAATATTCTGCCATCGTAACGTTTGTTACTGAAAACAAAATTGAAATCGATGGAATATTAATTGATTAATTGAAATACAAAAATTCGAAGCGACACTGGTGAAGCTATAATTGCTCTCCTAGCTTAACCCCAACTTAACCAGAGTTAACCCCAACCCCTACTAAAACACTATAGATTTGTTGCTTTCCAATAAACGTTGGTGGAGGACTTGACATTGGACGGAGCTACAACATACCAAATGATCACGTGACCGAAGTGCACTGTTACCTAGCAACCATTGGTCAACTTTGAACAACATTGTAACCCTGTTCAGCTTAATTTTTAGTAGATGTTCAATATTCATGTGAATATTCTGCCATCGTAACGTTTGTTACTGAAAACAAAATTGAAATCGATGGAATATTAATTGATTAATTGAAATACAAAAATTCGAAGCGACACTGGTGAAGCTATAATTGCTCTCATAGCTTAACCCCAACTTAACCAGAGTTAACCCCAACCCCTACTAAAACACTATAGATTTGTTGCTTTCCAATAAACGTTGGTGGAGGACTTGACATTGGACGGAGCTACAACATACCAAATGATCACGTGACCGAAGTGCACTGTTACCTAGCAACCATTGGTCAACTTTGAACAACATTGTAACCCTGTTCAGCTTAATTTTTAGTAGATGTTCAATATTCATGTGAATATTCTGCCATCGTAACGTTTGTTACTGAAAACAAAATTGAAATCGATGGAATATTAATTGATTAATTGAAATACAAAAATTCGAAGCGACACTGGTGAAGCTATAATTGCTCTCCTAGCTTAACCCCAACTTAACCAGAGTTAACCCCAACCCCTACTAAAACACTATAGATTTGTTGCTTTCCAATAAACGTTGGTGGAGGACTTCACATTGGACGGAGCTACAACATACCAAATGATCACGTGACCGAAGTGCACTGTTACCTAGCAACCATTGGTCAACTTTGAACAACATTGTAACCCTGTTCAGCTTAATTTTTAGTAGATGTTCAATATTCATGTGAATATTCTGCCATCGTAACGTTTGTTACTGAAAACAAAATTGAAATCGATGGAATATTAATTGATTAATTGAAATACAAAAATTCGAAGCGACACTGGTGAAGCTATAATTGCTCTCCTAGCTTAACCCCAACTTAACCAGAGTTAACCCCAACCCCTACTAAAACACTATAGATTTGTTGCTTTCCAATAAACGTTGGTGGAGGACTTGACATTGGACGGAGCTACAACATACCAAATGATCACGTGACCGAAGTGCACTGTTACCTAGCAACCATTGGTCAACTTTGAACAACATTGTAACCCTGTTCAGCTTAATTTTTAGTAGATGTTCAATATTCATGTGAATATTCTGCCATCGTAACGTTTGTTACTGAAAACAAAATTGAAATCGATGGAATATTAATTGATTAATTGAAATACAAAAATTCGAAGCGACACTGGTGAAGCTATAATTGCTCTCCTAGCTTAACCCCAACTTAACCAGAGTTAACCCCAACCCCTACTAAAACACTATAGATTTGTTGCTTTCCAATAAACGTTGGTGGAGGACTTCACATTGGACGGAGCTACAACATACCAAATGATCACGTGACCGAAGTGCACTGTTACCTAGCAACCATTGGTCAACTTTGAACAACATTGTAACCCTGTTCAGCTTAATTTTTAGTAGATGTTCAATATTCATGTGAATATTCTGCCATCGTAACGTTTGTTACTGAAAACAAAATTGAAATCGATGGAATATTAATTGATTAATTGAAATACAAAAATTCGAAGCGACACTGGTGAAGCTATAATTGCTCTCCTAGCTTAACCCCAACTTAACCAGAGTTAACCCCAACCCCTACTAAAACACTATAGATTTGTTGCTTTCCAATAAACGTTGGTGGAGGACTTGACATTGGACGGAGCTACAACATACCAAATGATCACGTGACCTAAGTGCACTGTTACCTAGCAACCATTGGTCAACTTTGAACAACATTGTAACCCTGTTCAGCTTAATTTTTAGTAGATGTTCAATATTCATGTGAATATTCTGCCATCGTAACGTTTGTTACTGAAAACAAAATTGAAATCGATGGAATATTAATTGATTAATTGAAATACAAAAATTCGAAGCGACACTGGTGAAGCTATAATTGCTCTCCTAGCTTAACCCCAACTTAACCAGAGTTAACCCCAACCCCTACTAAAACACTATAGATTTGTTGCTTTCCAATAAACGTTGGTGGAGGACTTGACATTGGACGGAGCTACAACATACCAAATGATCACGTGACCGAAGTGCACTGTTACCTAGCAACCATTGGTCAACTTTGAACAACATTGTAACCCTGTTCAGCTTAATTTTTAGTAGATGTTCAATATTCATGTGAATATTCTGCCATCGTAACGTTTGTTACTGCAAATAAAATTGAAATCGATTGAATATTAATTGAGATACAACAATTTGAATCAACACCGATGAAGCTATAATTGTTCGAAAACCAGTAATTATAAAATATCACCAAAATGCTGAAAGTTAGGTTATTTGTTTTTACACATAGTTATCTAGCTAACTTTTTTTTTTTTAATTTAAAGATGTATTGGGATTTCTTGATATAATAGACCATTCTAAGACGGATAAGCCAAAAAATAAGGGGGAACAGGCTGAAGCACCTCACGTAGTAGAACTAGCATGTCAAGGCCAACCAATTCTGATGGAAGTGCACACGGGAGCCTCGTGTACAGTAATGAGTCGACGGGTATTTGAAAGACCACAAAAAAACACTGGGAGCCACATCAACCTGCAGCCTAACCGTAAGCCTGTGAGTAGGTACACCAAGGAACCAATCAAAACCGTACCAGTGGGACGTTTGAAGGAGAATTCACCTACAAGGGACCTATTAAATAAGATAAAGCTGGACTGGAGTGAAATTCAGGTAAATTCCATTGAGTCTAAATCAAACTCTTACACTCAGGTGAACCCAGTAAAGGACTTTCCCAAATTGTTTGAACCAGGGTTAGGTTTAGGCAAACTAGAAGGGATTAAAGCCAAAATACATGTCAATGAAGGGGCACTTCCCATTTATCAGAAGGCACGCCCTATTCCCTTCATAGAAAAAGAACTAGTTAATGCCGAACTGGACCATTTGGAAAATCTGGTGGTAATAGAACCTGTCCAGTTCTCAGAATTGGCATCACAAATAGTCCCAGTAAGGAAAAGCAATGGGAAATTTAGGTTATATGGAAACTATAAAACAACAGTAAACAAAGTCTCAAAACTTGATCGTCATCCCCTACCAAAAGTGCAATACTAGCAGGGGGAACACAATTTTCCAAACTGGACATGTCTGAAGCTTACGCCCAAGTAGAGCTTGCTCCGGCAATCTTTTAACGTTCCATTGAATCCGTCTTGGCAGGAATACAAAACGTCTTGGTATTCATAGATGACATATTAGTCACAGGTAAAACAATGCTTGACCACCAGGCAGAACCTGTATGAAGTACTAAGTAGACTAAAGAAAGTGGTCTGAAATTAGGTATAAGTAAAAGCCATTGTTTTATGGACTCCATAGTGTACTTGGGGCACTAAAAGATAAACTTCAAGCTATTGTAGAAATGCCAGAGCCCACCAATACATCCGATCGAGGTACAGGCTTATTTAGGCCATGTGAATTTCTATAGGAAATTTTTGCCAAACTTGTCGGATATATTGGCTCCAGTACATGAGCTATTGAAAAAAGACACCAAGTGGAAGTGGGCCAAAGAGCAACAATCGGCTTTTGACCAGGTAAAAAAACTGGTACAAACCACAGGGATCTTGGTACATTGTGACCCTGACCAAGAAATCGTGGTAACATGCGATGCATCTCCAAAGGGGGTTGGGGCAGTCTTGTATCACAAAATTTCAGACGGCTTGGAGCGCCCGGTCTTTATGGCGTCAAGATCACTAGCTCCGGCTGAAAAACGTTACAGCCAGATAGATCAAGGAAGCGCTAGCTTTGACATTTGCAGTGAAAAAATTCCACCAATATTTATATGGCCGACACTTTGTCGCATATACTAATCACAAACCACTACTGGGTCTGTTTGGGGAAAACAAATCCCTACCAGAACGGTCATCACCAAGAATTGTGCGATTATTACATATGATTACACACTACTGCAGAAACCAGGCAAAGATAATGACCAGGCAGATGGCCTAAGTAGATTATCATTACCTAAGGTACTAAAGGAGGCGCCAACCCCAGCAGATATCATAAATCTCATGGAGATGGGACCAATCGGGACCCAGTGCTGGCAAAATCAGACACTATACATTTTGACAAGGTGGCCGACAACAGTCGCCCCTGAGGGCATGCCCTACGTTATCAGAAAGAATGAATTGAGCATTGAAATCCGGTGTATACTATGGGGCGCTAGGGTAGTTGTACCACCACAGGGTCGGGAACGAATCATGAAAGGACTCCATGACACCCACCCTGGGATCACGCTCATGAAAGCCGTGGCAAGAAGTTTGGTGGCCTACGATTGATGTAGGTCTGGAGACAGTTGTAAAAACCTGTACATCCTGCCAAGAGTCACGAAAAGCGCCTCCTAAAATTTTACTACACCAATGGGAATACCCAAGAAACCTAGATAATACACGATAGACTACGTGGGACCACTGTTTGGGAGAATGTATTCGATTGTAGTGGATGCATTCTCCAAATGGGTAGAGGTAGCTATCACACACACGGCACCATCTGAGGCTACAATCGAAGGGTTGAGACAGATGTTTGCCACCCATGGGGTGCCCGACACCCTAGTGTCTGACAATGGTACCTGTTTCACCAGTGAACAGTTTAAGCAGTTTTTTTGAGAGAAATAACATCTCACACATCACAAGTGCGCTCTTCCACCCAGCTTCTAATGGGCTGGCGGAACGAGCAGTGCCGACATTTAAAACCAAATTGAAGCACATTAAAACAGGGAACCTAAGAACGAGAATTTCTCGGATTCTTTTGAGGTACCGCACCACGCCTCATAGCACTACAGGAGTACCAGCATGCCAATTGCTAATGGGACGCATGATAAAAACACCCATGTAGGCAGTATTTCCGTCGGTGCACGCCAAAGTCCTGGTCAAACAAGAAACCATGAAAAACACATTTGTCCAGAGAACAAATCCACGTAGTTTTAAAATCGGGAAAGTGTATTTTCACGAAACTATGGGCAGGGTGCAAAGTATTTACCTGGACAGGTAATGGATAAACTGGGACCTGTTACTTATGAAGTGTTACTAGAGGACAACCGATATGCCAAACGGCATACAAACCAGAATGTCAGAGTGATGAACGGGTGGAAGGTATCAGTGAATTTCCTCCCGTGGAATTAGCATTGTCTGAACTCGGCAATCAAATTCAACCACCTCCATCTAGCATGATTAGCCGAGGATCAAAACACCTGTTTGAACCCAGTGTCTCCTCGAAGTCCAGTCGGCAGGCTTGGAGAGGCGGTACAAAGTCACAATGCTGCATCGGGGGAACCTAGCACAACTCAGCTAGAGATCGATAAAGCTGTAACAGCCGAGCTTAGGGACCGGCAGGAGCCCATAACCAGGAGCGTCCATCCCGCATACTAGGCCTATGTCACAGCGTTTTCACAAGTTTATAGGTTATTTTTAGAACGGCTTCCCGCTATTGTTGAGTTGCAATTGTTCCTAAGGGAAGAAAATCACAAAAGCGTATCAGCCATGTTGTTTGGTTTTACAAACGTAGCTAATGAGGCCTCTTTTGTTCCCCCCACGGTGCAACCCACAAATTGGCGGAAGAAATAGTCTAAAAATAGCCCAACTTGTAAAAACGCTGTGACACCTGTTTGGGAGATTGGACGCTCCTGGTTATGGGCTCCTGGGACCGGTCAATATTTAGAGGGGGAGGGCTGGTGCAAATAGAGGGAGGGTACGTACCCAGTTTTCATGCAGCAAATTAGGGGGCCATAGTATGCTAGAGGGAAATTGGGGGAGGGGTCATCAAAAATTGAGCATGGCGTATTTCATTTGCACCACCCCCCCCCCCCCCCCCCCCCCCCCCCTTCTAATCAATGACCAGTCCCTCAGCTTCGACTGGGATGAAGGTTCCTCATTCGCATCAGAACTACGTTGCGCTTACTGGATTTCTAACATGCCTGTGATATGTTCTGAAAAAATAATATATATTTACAGTAGTATATTACGCAGTGTTCATGTGCCCTTGTGTTGGCCCCTAACACAGTAGATGGTGTGTCTATTTATAGCCGCGAAGTTCTGGTATGCGATTACGTTGTCTTTTGTTCTCTTGCGCTTTAGTAAAAAACTAAATATTTATGATAACTAGTTTACAATATCCTATTGGTGTTTATGTGACCGTATTCAAGAGAAACAGACACGAAAGGTTTTTTTTCTAGAATTGTTGGGATTGGTAAAAAACGACAGGAAAATGGTCTATTATTACCACGAGCTAAAAATGTCCTTTTCCTCGCTAAACATTTATGATAACTCATTTACAATATCCTATTGGTGTTTATGTGACCGTATTCAAGAGAAACAGACACGAAAGGTTTTATTTATAGAATTGTTGGGATTGGTAAAAAACGACAGGAAAATGGTCTATTATTACCACGAGCTAAAAATGTCCTTTTCCTCACGAAATATTTATGATAACTAGTTTACAATATCCTATTGGTGTTTATGTGACCGCCTTCAAGAGAAACAGACACGAAAGGTTTTTTTCTAGAATTGTTGGGATTGGTAAAAAACGACAGGAAAATAGTCTATTATTACCACGAGATAAAAATGTCCTTTTCCTCACTAAATATTTATGATAACTAGTTTACAATATCCTATTGGTGTTTATGTGACCGCCTTCAAGAGAAACAGACACGAAAGGTTTTTTTCTAGAATTGTTGGGATTGGTAAAAAACGACAGGAAAATGGTCTATTATTACCACGAGCTAAAAATGTCCTTTTCCTCACTAAATATTTATGATAACTAGTTTACAATATCCTATTGGTGTTTATGTGACCGCCTTCAAGAGAAACAGACACGAAAGGTTTTTTTCTAGAATTGTTGGGATTGGTAAAAAACGACAGGAAAATGGTCTATTATTACCACGAGATAAAAATGTCCTTTTCCTCACTAAATATTTATGATAACTAGTTTACAATATCCTATTGGTGTTTATGTGACCGTATTCAAGAGAAACAGACACGAAAGGTTTTTTTTCTAGAATTGTTGGGATTGGTAAAAAACGACAGGAAAATGGTCTATTATTACCACGAGCTAAAAATGTCCTTTTCCTCGCTAAACATTTATGATAACTCATTTACAATATCCTATTGGTGTTTATGTGACCGTATTCAAGAGAAACAGACACGAAAGTTTTTTTTTATAGAATTGTTGGGATTGGTAAAAAACGACAGGAAAATGGTCTATTATTACCACGAGATAAAAATGTCCTTTTCCTCACTAAATATTTATGATAACTAGTTTACAATATCCTATTGGTGTTTATGTGACCGCCTTCAAGAGAAACAGACACGAAAGGTTTTTTTCTAGAATTGTTGGGATTGGTAAAAAACGACAGGAAAATGGTCTATTATTACCACGAGCTAAAAATGTCCGTTTCCTCACTAAACATTTATGATAACTGACGTTTACAACATCCTATTGGCGTTGCAATAAACAAATGAAATAAAATAATCTGAGTGGCTATGACTGACTATCTAACTACTTATACTGATAAAAGTACAGAAGCATAATAAGACTCTTGACTGATCTTGCCCGTAAACCGGTTCAACTTGGCGTCTTGATTGCACGCATGTCAAGCGGCTTCAGTTCTGTTTCTGTCTACACATTTATGCACGTAAACCCGTTGAGTTCAAGTCGATAAAGCCCGTTCGATCTTTAGTTTTGCCGTCTTGATTGCAGGTCAAGCAGAATCACTCAGTTCAGTTCCCCGTTTGATCTTCAGTTCTGTTTCTGTCTTCAGGCATAAATTTCTATGCAACGCTTCCGGTATTCGGTTACACATAATTGGTTCATTTCGACAACAATGTTGTCGCGTATGACCAATCATTGTTTGGGCCGTTTTCAACTTTCTGGATGCTTTCTTAATTGCTAGAGGACATGGCAGTTTCTCCTTTGGTAAAAGCTTCATGGCTTCGCCAGAAGATGCTAGAGGGTGCAAAAAATCTCCGAATTCTGGATGGATCGTGGTTTCTTCCAAGTGCTAAACGCGAGCCTGAAAAAGAGTTCTTACAAAAACGCATCCCTGGTGCAAGATACTTTGATATCGACGAGTGCTGTGACAAGTCCTTGCCGTACGAACACATGCTACCAAGTGAAGATTACTTTGGAAAATATGTTCATAATCTGGGCATTACTAATGACAGCCATGTAGTAGTGTACGATAACAGCGAAAAACTTGGTGTATTCTCTGCTCCGCGCGTGTGGTGGACATTCCGTGCACTTGGACACGAGCGCGTGTCTGTTTTGGATGGAGGGCTGCCCAAGTGGTGTGCTGAGGGATATCCAACTGAACGTGGGCCAGTAGAGGACGAGTCTTTCCAAAGTACGAGAAGTATTTAACATAATTTGCCCTCATGAGATGTAAGCCGCGTTTCGGACGTTTCTGCACATGCAACCCAAGCTAATTGCGAAATTTGTTGGTCGAACCAACTAGCAATTAGAGCTCTGAATGTCTCTCTGAATTTCTAACGAGACCTGAAACAACCGTGGGGTCTGATCAAAGTCAGGACCCGGCTAAATCACAGATCCAATTGGAATTTAGCGCGTTGGTTTTTGTGGAGGGAGGAAAACCGTAGAAAAACTCTCGGAGCAAGAGCGAGATACCAACGAACCACTGCCGCCACCTCGGCTTGGGTTGCCTGTGGTCAAAAGTGCTGAGTTTCAGTAAATCACTAGAGCATAAATTTCTTTTTTCCACACTGGTCATTACAGGGTTTTAGTGCAATCTTGAATTATGTACTGCTTAAAAGGGAACCTCATCTGAAAAACAATGTTTGCTATGGATGCCTAAACCTACATGTATTGCTGTTTGTTTTCTGTAAATTGTACACTGCAGCTGTTATCTACGGGCCGATTTTCCTGTCCAAAAGTCTTGAATTTCATGCGCGTCACCATCTTAGATCTTATGACAACACAGTGTCTTGAACCGGCCTCACGGATAGCTCAGCTGTTAGAGCGCCGGTCTGTTGTGCGGGAGATCGTGGGTTCAAACCCCGGTCGGACCAACACTCGGGGTCTTAAAAATAACTGAGGTGGTGGTGCTGCCTCTGCTCTAACACCTGCAAATGGTTAGACATTCGCCATGGCTTGGATGACCTCGTAAATGGCGGTCCCGTCTCCAAATATTGGGGATGTAAAAGAACCACTGTGGACGCAATAAACCCTGGCCGTTACCACCCACAGTGCCAGCAAGAGGTCGGCTTGCTGGATTAGTGCTGGGCTACTGGTGAATGAGACCTCTAACATGTATAACACCCAGTAGTCCAATGGAACTAATAGCGAGCGCTGGAATAACACTGAAGAACAGGGTATGGAAATTTGAGTTTTTTTGTCTTAAACAGGGTAAGGGTTTCAGAGCCTCAGCAGCACACCCCTACCCAACTTTGGGTAGAGTACCCCCACTGGGTGTTGCCCCTATTGTTGTACAAGAAAAGAGCTACTGTTTTCTGACAATAGGGGCAACACTGTGATGTCATGAGATCCAAGATTGCAGTACACAGGAAATTCAAATGACTTGGACATGAAAATTAGTTCATAACTGACATCTAGTATACAATGTACAGGAGACAAACACAGCAATGTATTTAGGCATCCATAAGGAACCATTCCATAAGGAACAGGAGACAAACACAGCAATGTATTTAGGCATCCATAAGGAACCATTCCATAAGGAACAGGAGACAAACACAGCAATGTATTTAGGCATCCATAAGGAACCATTCCATAAGGAACAGGAGACAAACACAGCAATGTATTTAGGCATCCATAAGGAACCATTCCATAAGGAACAGGAGACAAACACAGCAATGTATTTAGGCATCCATAAGGAACCATTCCATAAGGAACAGGAGACAAACACAGCAATGTATTTAGGCATCCATAAGGAACCATTCCATAAGGAACAGGAGACAACCACAGCAATGTATTTAGGCATCCATAAGAAACCATTCCTTAAGGAACAGGAGACAAACACAGCAATGTATTTAGGCATCCATAAGGAACCATTCCATAAGGAACAGGAGACAAACACAGCAATGTATTTAGGCATCCATAAGGAACCATTCCATAAGGAACAGGAGACAACCACAGCAATGTATTTAGGCATCCATAAGAAACCATTCCTTAAGGAACAGGAGACAAACACAGCAATGTATTTAGGCATCCATAAGGAACAGGAGACAAACACAGCAATGTATTTAGGCATCCATAAGGAACAGGAGACAAACACAGCAATGTATTTAGGCATCCATAAGGAACCATTCCATAAGGAACAGGAGACAAACATAGCTATAGATTTAGGCATCTATAAGGAACCATTCCATAAGGAACATTTGGGAACAACCTGATAAATTACTTCCTCTTGAGTTTGTGCCATACTGTTTAAATTATATAATAGTCATGGAGTGAGTACAAAATGCTTAATAGTTTATTACAAAACTTAAAAAGTACAATTGTATGGAAGCTTTTATTGTTAAGGGATGTGTGTAAACCATGGGCACTAGGATAGTGGTTTTATTTAACCTGTGAAATAGATATTAGACTAATACCGGTAGTCACAATTAGACCCTAATTCCATTGTTTTCTTTAATTTTGTTTCACGGGTTAAGTAAAACCACTCTAATAGTGACCAGTAGCCTCTTGCAACATTTGATGTAATTAAGATTCTTTCCAATAAATTTATTTTTAAAAGCTCACGGTTGTTAACAATTTCTAAGATTAGCTTCTGTATCAGCAATCATTAAAATAAACCAACAAAATACCTTTCTTAGTACAACAATATGTCCTATTACTTTTCTGACTTCCAAAGTTCAATAATTCCAAACCGACTGTCCAGTCAATCCAGTGCACTAAGTACACATATTAAATTAAGAGATGCAAGCATATGTCTGTGAAGTTAGTAAGTTTAATAGTAACCAAAACTGGGTTACAATAATTAAACTTATTAACATATTAACTTTACAGACAGATGTTGTGCTTGCATCTCTTTACTACATGTACTTTGTGCACTGGAGTGACAAATGACAGTCGGTTAGAATTATTGGACTTTAGAGGAAAAGTAATGACACTGCTGATCCAGAAGCTAATCTTTGAAATCGTCAATAATAATAATTATTGTGAGCTTTTTAAAATTGGAAAGAATCTTAGATCCTAGTGCCTATATGTAAACAATGTACATGTATATCATTTTCAATAATTCTTCTCAATTTCAATGTTTTCAACGATTATGAAAATGTAAAATATGTAGTCATTTAACTAGTGTTTTTTTCCCCACCAATTTCTGTACAGATAATGCTCCATTCAAAGCTGTGATCAACAAGGACATAATGTGTGACTTTGACTTTATCACGGAGAACATGGAGTCAGACATGCGAGTCATGGTTATTGATGCCCGTCCTAAAGGCAGATTCACTGGTGATGAGCCAGAACCACGCCCTGATCTCCAAAGTGGTCACATGCCTCATAGTACCAGCTTTCCATATGGCAAGTGCCTGGACCTTGAGAACAAGTGTTTCAAGAATCCTGCAAGCTTAAAGAAGGTTTTTGCTGATTCAGGTGTTGACCTGAACAAACCTCTGATTACTAGCTGTGGATCTGGTGTCACTGGTAGTGGTCTTCTCTTTGGAGCTTTTCTGTGTGGCAAGACAGACACAAAGCTGTATGATGGCTCTTGGACAGAGTATGTCCAACGAGCACCAGTTGATATGATTCTCAAGGGTGAATGAACAGAGTTTTTAGACATCAGCTATGGTTAAAGTTTGTTTTGTGTAAGGACATGGCAAGGTTAGAGTACAAATAACACTGGACTTCGTACACCAATAGTTGATAAGAATACATTTAATAAAACCATTGGAAGTGAGGTGTTGCTGATGTATTGGATAATTGTTTTCTTAGTTTAGAGTGAAGTGGATAAGCACTTTTAGAAAATGTTTCACAAGTGTAAAGTATGATTAATATTATGACTTTGAAAAATCATTAATAATTCATAAGGGTTTTAACCAATCCAAATGCAGCATTAGTCACATTGATAGGTCTGTAAATAATCTATAAGTATCAGCTACATAATACGACAGAACTGTCTCACAACTGATCATGGACCTCTCCTATTCCAAGGCAAAACATTAAGGAAAACTTGCCATCATGATGCATACAGACCATCTCACCATTATGTGATGATAATTTCAAGGAGCAATTTGTAAATTAAGATCAACAGTGAATTAAAGTATACAATTGGGCATAATAAGTGTAGTTATAAGTTTTAAAACTCTTTAGCAACACTTTCTATGTTCTCCATGGTTTTTACACTTGTACAAAATTCACTCCATACATTGTTTGGCAACCATAACAAATGGCTTAGATGTATTGCACCATTAATTGTGCCTACAAACAATTTAAGTATGCCTCTTGTAAAAAAGAATTTAATAGATTTCTTTAAATCTGCTTCTTTAAAATGTGTTTTCAAGATAGCTGCACACACCTAGGAGTCCTTCATTATCAAAGTAAATAAATAAATGCATGCTGGACGGCTACCCTCTACATCATTGTGTTTTCATTGCTTATAAATAGAAATGTTTTCTTTTCGGCTGAACGAAGTGAAAGAGAATAGAAGACCTGTTTCTGTTTGTCTCAGACACATGAGTACATGTCACCTATGACAATAATTATTTATTATTGAGACCTGGTACCACATACAGTTGTTATTTTCTTGAAACATTCATGTGACTTTCTTGTAACATGTGCATGGTTTCTTTAATTATAAAACATTTCTTGCTTCTTTATGCATCTAATTTACCTTCCTTAAAAAATATTGTCCCATGTTTCACACCTAAAAACTTCAACTGAGCAAGTACTCTAATATCTTCAAATGCTTGTGATGATTTAAAATCACTTATTCATCAAGAGTTTACCATAATAAATACATGTATGTGCATTGAACAATCCATTCAAATATTAAGGACGTTTTTATTGAAGTAATTAAACTTGAAGGCTCCTAAACTTCTATGATTTGATAGCTTAAGACCCCCAAATAAATGCGTAATCCATGATATAGAAATTACTTAATGGGAAGTCTGGCGTATGGTATTTACGCACGAGTTTGTTTTCACAAAACGAACGAGCGAGTGAGTTTTGTGAAAACAAACAAGTGTGTAAATAACATACAAAAGCTCTTTCCATCTTGTAATTTGTTTATTTTATACATACTGAGATTTTTCTCCAATATCAAACAGGTTATATTTAGGTCTTGTCAGTGAACACGTACATTTGTAGCTTTCAATTTTTTGTTTTGCATTTCGTATCCGACTCAACGTAGACTAAAATTTATGCTCAATACGATAAAAATGGAAAGAAAATCTTACTTTCTAAACTGAAATAGTTTTCAACATCAATATGAAACTGTCTTTGATTCAACAAATATAGTTTACATTGTCAATAGATTAGTATACCTGCTTTTTCCATGTTGTTTGCTACGAGTTTCCAGACATCTCCACGGCTTGTAGGTTTTCTCTGCTCACAGAATATTTACGATTTTTCGATGGTCTATGGAAGTCTAAATCACTCCACGATGGAATGAAAGCTCGTAATCTTTGCCGTATTTTCTTTTGACACTAAGAATGATTTCGCTTCTTCTTTGTCTCTTTACATCTGTTTCTCTAAGTTTTTGCTCTTGCGATTTTGTTTTCTTGGTCGATAATATACGCCTCAATTGACTTGGAAGTTTTGACATCGTTAGTTGGCTGTTTACAGATCAATATTACATTATTTAACAAAAAAATTAAAACCTCCAACTTTCGTAGTGAATGAAAGTGGCACCTCCAATTTCAAGTCCAGTTTGAAAATCCTGATATGTTTTGGCAGGTGTTTACTGATTGGACAAAACTCTTTTCGCACGTGTGAAAAATTCGTTTCGCAATTCTGATTGGCTAAGGAAAATTGTGAAGTGGGTTTTCGCATGAATGATTCCATTCGTAAATCTCAGTATGTATATGATCTGCTGTTGTAAGTTTCTTTAAGATATAGCTACATAATTACAATGTTGTCTCTGCCTGTACTATGTTCACAGGCTATACTCCTTAAGTAGTCTCCCAGCTATCACCAGTCTTTGGATTTCACTTGTCCCTTCATAGATCTCTGTAATCCTTGCATCTCTGTAATGTCTCTCAGCTGGCATATCTGTCACAAAGCCCATTCCACCAAGAATCTGAATACACTGTAACAAAAACACTACATTAACCATTGAAAATACACATAAGAACCACTCAGGAATTGTACTTTTAAAATTCATTTAGTACTTTGTTTTAAAATCTTCACGACTAATAGAATATATTGTTAAAAATAGCCAATTAAAATGATACACAATAATACTTTGAAGATATTTCTCTCCGTATGCTACTTGTATCAAAGCCAAACATGAATGGGCAGGACAGGGCTGTTGGCATACTTGCACAACAACTTTTACGAGGAAATGTCCCAAAACTGAATACTCTTCTACAATGCTAGATTTAATTTTGAGAAACTGATAGTTTTTGTCAAACATTTCTTTTATTCTTCCTTTTTCCCCTCATTTATTTTTATCTGCTTTTCAGTTCCAAAACTGTGACACCAGTAACCCTTGTTTAAGCCCTACTACAGCTGAGTGACCTGCAGTAATTATTGTTACAAGGTTCATAAAATAATATTAATTAAAATTTAAGAATAATATTAACTAAGGTTGCATTCGATTGATTGTATTCCAGAATAAAAATAGCTGAAATCACTGACTCAGGCACATTTTGCACAGTCTGTAAGCTACACACGCTTGCTGACATATGATATTCAGAAACATTTTAGTATTCCAGTGGCTAAAAATTCCTGATACGAGCTGTCTCTAGTGATCATTCTGTGTATTCTTATTCCAGAATATATGGTCAATCGAACACACCCTTGTATTCTGGAATAAGAATACATCGAATGACCACAGAGAGGATAGCTTGTATCGGGATTTGTTTAGCCCCTGGAATTCTGAATGTAACTTGAATATCATATGTCAGTAAGTGTTTTTAGCTTACAGACTGTATAGAATCGCATAGCCAAAGCTGAATCGCATGGTGCATTTGTGAAATCAGATGCTGATTGGCTGAGACAGAGTGGTGGATTCAGAGTGGAATCACCACTGAAGACTACGCGCGCTATTTATAACTTAGCAAAAATAATATCAACAAAAGTACTAAATCTTCAAGTAATTCATTGGACTATGCGATTCAAGGAAAATCACATGCCTGACTCGGTAATTCCATGTTACCTCGTCAAAGCAACTCGGACGATATCGGTTTTCTCGTGCAATTTAACATGGAATTACCTCGTCAGGTATGTGATTTTCCTATAAAATGTGCCTGAACCAGTGATTCCAGAGACTATTCCATCTATTCTTGTAGAATGCGGTCAATTGAACGTGCCCTAGATTAACAATTAAATGAAGGGATGTGTGCAACAAGGGCGTAAGTGACTCCTGATCAAGTTCTAAATTCCTTATCCAAAAGACTTGGTATCCCTGTGGATACATTCCATATATGGACAGTGTGGTCATGTGTGCAGTTAACTGTCAGGACTGCCTGTTGTCAGTTATTTGAGAAGGAAACAAATAACTTGAAGGAGAATATGATCAGGAGTCACTTATGCCCTTGTTGCACACAACCCTTCAAATGTACATTGTTTATACCTGATGAGAAACAAAGGTTGCTGCCTCAGAAGCTGCTAACTTAGCCATGGCTGCCTCCTGTTGAAGTGCAATAATTTTATAATAATAATAATAATAAGTTTATTTATATAGCGCCATATCAACTAATTTTTCATGGCGCTTTACATTGAATATTATATAAAAAATTGAATAATTAAAACTAAAATGAAATAACCTATTTACAATATTTTTAAAAATAATCAACCTAAAAATTTTCCCTATGGACAATGACGTAAGAAATTAAAATCAAATCAAATTAAAATACTGTTACCTAGCAACCATTGGTCAACTTTGAACAACATTGTAACCCTGTTCAGCTTAATTTTTAGTAGATGTTCAATATTCATGTGAATATTCTGCCATCGTAACGTTTGTTACTGAAAACAAAATTGAAATCGATGGAATATTAATTGATTAATTGAAATACAAAAATTCGAAGCGACACTGGTGAAGCTATAATTGCTCTCCTAGCTTAACCCCAACTTAACCAGAGTTAACCCCAACCCCTACTAAAACACTATAGATTTGTTGCTTTCCAATAAACGTTGGTGGAGGACTTGACATTGGACGGAGCTACAACATACCAAATGATCACGTGACCGAAGTGCACTGTTACCTAGCAACCATTGGTCAACTTTGAACAACATTGTAACCCTGTTCAGCTTAATTTTTAGTAGATGTTCAATATTCATGTGAATATTCTGCCATCGTAACGTTTGTTACTGCAAATAAAATTGAAATCGATTGAATATTAATTGAGATACAACAATTTGAATCAACACCGATGAAGCTATAATTGTTCGAAAACCAGTAATTATAAAATATCACCAAAATGCTGAAAGTTAGGTTATTTGTTTTTACACATAGTTATCTAGCTAACTTTTTTTTTTTTAAATTTAAAGATGTATTGGCATTTCTTGATATAATAGACCATTCTAAGACGGATAAGCCAAAAAATAAGGGGGAACAGGCTGAAGCACCTCACGTAGTAGAACTAGCATGTCAAGGCCAACCAATTCTGATGGAAGTGCACACGGGAGCCTCGTGTACAGTAATGAGTCGACGGGTATTTGAAAGACCACAAAAAAACACTGGGAGCCACATCAACCTGCAGCCTAACCGTAAGCCTGTGAGTAGGTACACCAAGGAACCAATCAAAACCGTACCAGTGGGACGTTTGAAGGAGAATTCACCTACAAGGGACCTATTAAATAAGATAAAGCTGGACTGGAGTGAAATTCAGGTAAATTCCATTGAGTCTAAATCAAACTCTTACACTCAGGTGAACCCAGTAAAGGACTTTCCCAAATTGTTTGAACCAGGGTTAGGTTTAGGCAAACTAGAAGGGATTAAAGCCAAAATACATGTCAATGAAGGGGCACTTCCCATTTATCAGAAGGCACGCCCTATTCCCTTCATAGAAAAAGAACTAGTTAATGCCGAACTGGACCATTTGGAAAATCTGGTGGTAATAGAACCTGTCCAGTTCTCAGAATTGGCATCACAAATAGTCCCAGTAAGGAAAAGCAATGGGAAATTTAGGTTATATGGAAACTATAAAACAACAGTAAACAAAGTCTCAAAACTTGATCGTCATCCCCTACCAAAAGTGCAATACTAGCAGGGGGAACACAATTTTCCAAACTGGACATGTCTGAAGCTTACGCCCAAGTAGAGCTTGCTCCGGCAATCTTTTAACGTTCCATTGAATCCGTCTTGGCAGGAATACAAAACGTCTTGGTATTCATAGATGACATATTAGTCACAGGTAAAACAATGCTTGACCACCAGGCAGAACCTGTATGAAGTACTAAGTAGACTAAAGAAAGTGGTCTGAAATTAGGTATAAGTAAAAGCCATTGTTTTATGGACTCCATAGTGTACTTGGGGCACTAAAAGATAAACTTCAAGCTATTGTAGAAATGCCAGAGCCCACCAATACATCCGATCGAGGTACAGGCTTATTTAGGCCATGTGAATTTCTATAGGAAATTTTTGCCAAACTTGTCGGATATATTGGCTCCAGTACATGAGCTATTGAAAAAAGACACCAAGTGGAAGTGGGCCAAAGAGCAACAATCGGCTTTTGACCAGGTAAAAAAACTGGTACAAACCACAGGGATCTTGGTACATTGTGACCCTGACCAAGAAATCGTGGTAACATGCGATGCATCTCCAAAGGGGGTTGGGGCAGTCTTGTATCACAAAATTTCAGACGGCTTGGAGCGCCCGGTCTTTATGGCGTCAAGATCACTAGCTCCGGCTGAAAAACGTTACAGCCAGATAGATCAAGGAAGCGCTAGCTTTGACATTTGCAGTGAAAAAAATCCACCAATATTTATATGGCCGACACTTTGTCGCATATACTAATCACAAACCACTACTGGGTCTGTTTGGGGAAAACAAATCCCTACCAGAACGGTCATCACCAAGAATTGTGCGATTATTACATATGATTACACACTACTGCAGAAACCAGGCAAAGATAATGACCAGGCAGATGGCCTAAGTAGATTATCATTACCTAAGGTACTAAAGGAGGCGCCAACCCCAGCAGATATCATAAATCTCATGGAGATGGGACCAATCGGGACCCAGTGCTGGCAAAATCAGACACTATACATTTTGACAAGGTGGCCGACAACAGTCGCCCCTGAGGGCATGCCCTACGTTATCAGAAAGAATGAATTGAGCATTGAAATCCGGTGTATACTATGGGGCGCTAGGGTAGTTGTACCACCACAGGGTCGGGAACGAATCATGAAAGGACTCCATGACACCCACCCTGGGATCACGCTCATGAAAGCCGTGGCAAGAAGTTTGGTGGCCTACGATTGATGTAGGTCTGGAGACAGTTGTAAAAACCTGTACATCCTGCCAAGAGTCACGAAAAGCGCCTCCTAAAATTTTACTACACCAATGGGAATACCCAAGAAACCTAGATAATACACGATAGACTACGTGGGACCACTGTTTGGGAGAATGTATTCGATTGTAGTGGATGCATTCTCCAAATGGGTAGAGGTAGCTATCACACACACGGCACCATCTGAGGCTACAATCGAAGGGTTGAGACAGATGTTTGCCACCCATGGGGTGCCCGACACCCTAGTGTCTGACAATGGTACCTGTTTCACCAGTGAACAGTTTAAGCAGTTTTTTTGAGAGAAATAACATCTCACACATCACAAGTGCGCTCTTCCACCCAGCTTCTAATGGGCTGGCGGAACGAGCAGTGCCGACATTTAAAACCAAATTGAAGCACATTAAAACAGGGAACCTAAGAACGAGAATTTCTCGGATTCTTTTGAGGTACCGCACCACGCCTCATAGCACTACAGGAGTACCAGCATGCCAATTGCTAATGGGACGCATGATAAAAACACCCATGTAGGCAGTATTTCCGTCGGTGCACGCCAAAGTCCTGGTCAAACAAGAAACCATGAAAAACACATTTGTCCAGAGAACAAATCCACGTAGTTTTAAAATCGGGAAAGTGTATTTTCACGAAACTATGGGCAGGGTGCAAAGTATTTACCTGGACAGGTAATGGATAAACTGGGACCTGTTACTTATGAAGTGTTACTAGAGGACAACCGATATGCCAAACGGCATACAAACCAGAATGTCAGAGTGATGAACGGGTGGAAGGTATCAGTGAATTTCCTCCCGTGGAATTAGCATTGTCTGAACTCGGCAATCAAATTCAACCACCTCCATCTAGCATGATTAGCCGAGGATCAAAACACCTGTTTGAACCCAGTGTCTCCTCGAAGTCCAGTCGGCAGGCTTGGAGAGGCGGTACAAAGTCACAATGCTGCATCGGGGGAACCTAGCACAACTCAGCTAGAGATCGATAAAGCTGTAACAGCCGAGCTTAGGGACCGGCAGGAGCCCATAACCAGGAGCGTCCATCCCGCATACTAGGCCTATGTCACAGCGTTTTCACAAGTTTATAGGTTATTTTTAGAACGGCTTCCCGCTATTGTTGAGTTGCAATTGTTCCTAAGGGAAGAAAATCACAAAAGCGTATCAGCCATGTTGTTTGGTTTTACAAACGTAGCTAATGAGGCCTCTTTTGTTCCCCCCACGGTGCAACCCACAAATTGGCGGAAGAAATAGTCTAAAAATAGCCCAACTTGTAAAAACGCTGTGACACCTGTTTGGGAGATTGGACGCTCCTGGTTATGGGCTCCTGGGACCGGTCAATATTTAGAGGGGGAGGGCTGGTGCAAATAGAGGGAGGGTACGTACCCAGTTTTCATGCAGCAAATTAGGGGGCCATAGTATGCTAGAGGGAAATTGGGGGAGGGGTCATCAAAAATTGAGCATGGCGTATTTCATTTGCACCACCCCCCCCCCCCCCCCCCCCCCCCTTCTAATCAATGACCAGTCCCTCAGCTTCGACTGGGATGAAGGTTCCTCATTCGCATCAGAACTACGTTGCGCTTACTGGCTTTCTAACATGCCTGTGATATGTTCTGAAAAAATAATATATATTTACAGTAGTATATTACGCAGTGTTCATGTGCCCTTGTGTTGGCCCCTAACACAGTAGATGGTGTGTCTATTTATAGCCGCGAAGTTCTGGTATGCGATTACGTTGTCTTTTGTTCTCTTGCGCTTTAGTAAAAAACTAAATATTTATGATAACTAGTTTACAATATCCTATTGGTGTTTATGTGACCGTATTCAAGAGAAACAGACACGAAAGGTTTTTTTTCTAGAATTGTTGGGATTGGTAAAAAACGACAGGAAAATGGTCTATTATTACCACGAGCTAAAAATGTCCTTTTCCTCGCTAAACATTTATGATAACTCATTTACAATATCCTATTGGTGTTTATGTGACCGCCTTCAAGAGAAACAGACACGAAAGGTTTTTTTCTAGAATTGTTGGGATTGGTAAAAAACGACAGGAAAATGGTCTATTATTACCACGAGATAAAAATGTCCTTTTCCTCACTAAATATTTATGATAACTAGTTTACAATATCCTATTGGTGTTTATGTGACCGCCTTCAAGAGAAACAGACACGAAAGGTTTTTTTCTAGAATTGTTGGGATTGGTAAAAAACGACAGGAAAATGGTCTATTATTACCACGAGATAAAAATGTCCTTTTCCTCACTAAATATTTATGATAACTAGTTTACAATATCCTATTGGTGTTTATGTGACCGTATTCAAGAGAAACAGACACGAAAGGTTTTTTTTCTAGAATTGTTGGGATTGGTAAAAAACGACAGGAAAATGGTCTATTATTACCACGAGCTAAAAATGTCCTTTTCCTCGCTAAACATTTATGATAACTCATTTACAATATCCTATTGGTGTTTATGTGACCGTATTCAAGAGAAACAGACACGAAAGTTTTTTTTTATAGAATTGTTGGGATTGGTAAAAAACGACAGGAAAATGGTCTATTATTACCACGAGATAAAAATGTCCTTTTCCTCACTAAATATTTATGATAACTAGTTTACAATATCCTATTGGTGTTTATGTGACCGCCTTCAAGAGAAACAGACACGAAAGGTTTTTTTCTAGAATTGTTGGGATTGGTAAAAAACGACAGGAAAATGGTCTATTATTACCACGAGCTAAAAATGTCCGTTTCCTCACTAAACATTTATGATAACTGACGTTTACAACATCCTATTGGCGTTGCAATAAACAAATGAAATAAAATAATCTGAGTGGCTATGACTGACTATCTAACTACTTATACTGATAAAAGTACAGAAGCATAATAAGACTCTTGACTGATCTTGCCCGTAAACCGGTTCAACTTGGCGTCTTGATTGCACGCATGTCAAGCGGCTTCAGTTCTGTTTCTGTCTACACATTTATGCACGTAAACCCGTTGAGTTCAAGTCGATAAAGCCCGTTCGATCTTTAGTTTTGCCGTCTTGATTGCAGGTCAAGCAGAATCACTCAGTTCAGTTCCCCGTTTGATCTTCAGTTCTGTTTCTGTCTTCAGGCATAAATTTCTATGCAACGCTTCCGGTATTCGGTTACACATAATTGGGTATGTACTCCATGGGAGAATGCCATGGATGCACCGGATTGTTCAGTGACAGCAAGTATGATATACCATTACTTACCCTCATTCACTATCATCTAAGCTTATCCACTATCATCTAAGTTTATCCACTATCATCTAGCCTCATTCACTATCATCTAGGCTCATCCACCATCCACTATCATCTAGGCTCATCCACTATCATCTAGGCTCATCCACTATCATCTAGGCTCATCCACTATCATCTAGGCTCATCCACTATCATCTTGGCTCATCCACTATCATCTACCCTCATCCACTATCATCTAGGCTCATCCACTATCATCTAACCTCATTCACTATCATCTCGGCTCATCCACTCCCATCCATGCTCATCCACTCTCATCCAGGCTCATCCACTATCATCTAGCGTCATTCACTATCATCTAGGCTCATCCACTATCATCTACCCTTATACACTATCATCTAGGCTCATCCACTATCATCTACCCTCATCCACTATCATCTAGGCTCATTCACTATCATCTAGGCTCATCCACTATCATCTAGGTTCATCCACTATCATCTAGGCTCATCCACTATCATCTACCCTCATCCACTATCATCTACCCTCATCCACTATCATCTTGCCTCATCCACTATCATCTTGCCTCATCCACTCTCATCCATGCTCATCCACTCTCACCCAGGCTCATCCACTGTCATCCAGGCTCATCCACTGTCATCTACCCTCATTCACTGTCATCTATCCTCATCCACTGTCATCTACACTCATCTACTATCATCTACCCTCATCTACCCTCATTCACTATCATCTCGGCTCATCCACTATCATCTAGCCTCATCCACCCTCATCCACTATCATCTACCCTTACTCGCTATCATCTAGCCTCATCCACTCCCATCCATGCTCATCCACTCTCATCCAGGCTCATCCACTATCATCTAACCTCATTCACTAACATCCAGGCTCATCCACTATCATCCAGGCTCATCTGCTATCATCTAGCCTCATCCACGCTATCATCTACCCCCATTCACTATCATCTAGGCTCATTTACCCTCATCCACTATCATCTAGCCTCATCCACTCTCATCCAGGCTCATCCACTGTCATCCAGGCTCATCCACTGTCATCTACTCTCATTCACTGTCATCTACCCTCATCCACTATCATCTACACTCATCTACTATCATCTACCCTCATCTACTATCATCTACCCTCATTCACTATCATCTCGGCTCATCCACTATCATCTAGCCTCATCCACCCTCATCCACTATCATCTACCCTTATTCGCTATCATCTAGCCTCATCTCCTATCATCTACCCTCATTCGCTATCATCTAGGCTCATTTACCCTCATCCACTATCATCTAGCCTCATTCACTCTCATCCAGGCTCATCCACTGTCATCTACTCTCATTCACTGTCATCTACCCTCATCCACTATCATCTACCCTCATCCACTATCATTTAGCCTCATCCACTATCATCTAGCCTCATCCACTCTCATCCATGCTCATCCACTCTCATCCAGGCTCATCCACTCTCATCCAGGCTCATCTACTCTCATCTACTCTCATTCACTGTCATCTACCCTCATCTACTATCATCTACCCTCATTCACTATCATCTCGGCTCATCCACTATCATCTAGCCTCATCCACTATCGTCTACCCTCATTCGCTATCATCTAGCCTCATCTACTATCATCTACCCTCATTCGCTATCATCTAGGCTCATTTACCCTCATTCACTATCATCTAGGCTCATTCACTATCATCTAGGCTCATCCACTATCATCTAGCCTCATTCACTATCATCTAGGCTCATCCACTATCATCTAGCCTCATCCACTATCATCTAGGCTCATCCACTATCATCTACCCTCATCCACTATCATCTACCCTCATCCACTATTATCTACCCTCATCCACTATCAACCACTATGATCTACCGTCATCCACTATCGTCTACCCTCATCCACTATCATCCACTATCATCTAGCCTCATCCACTATCATCCAGGCTCATTCACTCTCATAGAGGCTCATCCACTGTCATCTACTCTCATTCACTGTCATCTAGCCTCATCCACGCTATCATCTACCCCCATTCACTATCATCTAGGCTCATTTACCCTCATCCACTGTCATCTAGCCTCATCCACTATCATCTAGCCTCATCCACTCTCATCCAGGCTCATTCACTCTCATACAGGCTCATCCACTGTCATCTACTCTCATTCACTGTCATCTAGCCTCATTCACTATCATCTACCCTCATCCACTATCATCTTGCCTCATCCACTATCATCTTGCCTCATCCACTCTCATTCATGCTCATCCACTCTCACCCAGGCTCATCCACTGTCATCCAGGCTCATCCACTGTCATCTACCCTCATTCACTGTCATCTATCCTCATCCACTGTCATCTACACTCATCTACTATCATCTACCCTCATCTACCCTCATTCACTATCATCTCGGCTCATCCACTATCATCTAGCCTCATCCACCCTCATCCACTATCATCTACCCTTATTCGCTATCATCTAGCCTCATCCACTCCCATCCATGCTCATCCACTCTCATCCAGGCTCATCCACTATCATCTAACCTCATTCACTAACATCCAGGCTCATCCACTATCATCCAGGCTCATCTGCTATCATCTAGCCTCATCCACGCTATCATCTACCCCCATTCACTATCATCTAGGCTCATTTACCCTCATCCACTATCATCTAGCCTCATCCACTCTCATCCAGGCTCATCCACTGTCATCCAGGCTCATCCACTGTCATCTACTCTCATTCACTGTCATCTACCCTCATCCACTATCATCTACACTCATCTACTATCATCTACCCTCATCTACTATCATCTACCCTCATTCACTATCATCTCGGCTCATCCACTATCATCTAGCCTCATCCACCCTCATCCACTATCATCTACCCTTATTCGCTATCATCTAGCCTCATCTCCTATCATCTACCCTCATTCGCTATCATCTAGGCTCATTTACCCTCATCCACTATCATCTAGCTTCATTCACTCTCATCCAGGCTCATCCACTGTCATCTACTCTCATTCACTGTCATCTACCCTCATCCACTATCATCTACCCTCATCCACTATCATTTAGCCTCATCCACTATCATTTAGCCTCATCCACTCTCATCCATGCTCATCCACTCTCATCCAGGCTCATCCACTCTCATCCAGGCTCATCTACTCTCATCTACTCTCATTCACTGTCATCTACCCTCATCTACTATCATCTACCCTCATTCACTATCATCTCGGCTCATCCACTATCATCTAGCCTCATCCACTATCGTCTACCCTCATTCGCTATCATCTAGCCTCATCTACTATCATCTACCCTCATTCGCTATCATCTAGGCTCATTTACCCTCATTCACTATCATCTAGGCTCATTCACTATCATCTAGGCTCATCCACTATCATCTAGCCTCATTCACTATCATCTAGGCTCATCCACTATCATCTAGCCTCATCCACTATCATCTAGGCTCATCCACTATCATCTACCCTCATCCACTATCATCTACCCTCATCCACTATTATCTACCCTCATCCACTATCAACCACTATGATCTACCGTCATCCACTATCGTCTACCCTCATCCACTATCATCCACTATCATCTAGCCTCATCCACTATCATCCAGGCTCATTCACTCTCATACAGGCTCATCCACTGTCATCTACTCTCATTCACTGTCATCTAGCCTCATCCACGCTATCATCTACCCCCATTCACTATCATCTAGGCTCATTTACCCTCATCCACTGTCATCTAGCCTCATCCACTATCATCTAGCCTCATCCACTCTCATCCAGGCTCATTCACTCTCATACAGGCTCATCCACTGTCATCTACTCTCATTCACTGTCATCTAGCCTCATTCACTGTCATCTAGCCTCATCCACTATCATCTACTCTCATTCACTAACATCTAGGCTCATCCACTATCATCCAGGCTCATCCACTATCATCCAGCCTCATGTACTCTCATCTACCCTTATTCACTATCATCTAGCCTCACCCACTATCATCTAGGCTAATCCACTATAATCTACCCTCATTCACTATCATCTAGCCTCATTCACTATTATCTACCCTCATCTACCCTCATCCACTATCATCTACCCTCATCCACTATCATCTAGCCTCATCCACCCTCATCCACTATCATCTACCCTCATTCACTATCATCTCGGCTCATCCACTATCATCTAGCCTCATCTACTATCATCTACCCTCATTCGCTATCATCTAGGCTCATTTACCCTCATTCACTATCATCTAGGCTCATTCACTATCATCTAGGCTCATCCACTATCATCTAGCCTTATCCACTATCATCTAGGCTCATCCACTATCATCTACCCTCATCCACTATCATCTACCCTCATCCACTATCATCTACCCTCATCCACTATCATCTACCCTCATCCACTATCATCTACCCTCATCCACTATCATCCACTATCATCTAGCCTCATCCACTCCCATCCATGCTCATCCACTCTCATCCAGGCTCATCCACTCTCATCCAGGCTCATCCACTCTGATCTACTCTCATTCACTGTCATCTACTCTCATTCACTGTCATCTAGCCTCATCCACTATCATCTGGCCTCATCTGCTATCATCTAGCCTCATCCACGCTATCATCTACCCCCATTCACTATCATCTAGGCTCATTTACCCTCATCCACTATCATCTAGCCTCATCCACTCTCATCCAGGCTCATCCACTGTCATCCAGGCTCATCCACTGTCATCTACTCTCATTCACTGTCATCTACCCTCATCCACTATCATCTACACTCATCTACTATCATCTACCCTCATCTACTATCATCTACCCTCATTCACTATCATTTAGCCTCATCCACTATCATCTAGCCTCATCCACTCTCATCCATGCTCATCCACTCTCATCCAGGCTCATCCACTCTCATCCAGGCTCATCTACTCTCATCTACTCTCATTCACTGTCATCTACCCTCATCTACTATCATCTACCCTCATTCACTATCATCTCGGCTCATCCACTATCATCTAGCCTCATCCACTATCGTCTACCCTCATTCGCTATCATCTAGCCTCATCTACTATCATCTACCCTCATTCGCTATCATCTAGGCTCATTTACCCTCATTCACTATCATCTAGGCTCATTCACTATCATCTAGGCTCATCCACTATCATCTAGCCTCATTCACTATCATCTAGGCTCATCCACTATCATCTAGCCTCATCCACTATCATCTAGGCTCATCCACTATCATCTACCCTCATCCACTATCATCTACCCTCATCCACTATTATCTACCCTCATCCACTATCAACCACTATGATCTACCGTCATCCACTATCGTCTACCCTCATCCACTATCATCCACTATCATCTAGCCTCATCCACTATCATCCAGGCTCATTCACTCTCATACAGGCTCATCCACTGTCATCTACTCTCATTCACTGTCATCTAGCCTCATCCACGCTATCATCTACCCCCATTCACTATCATCTAGGCTCATTTACCCTCATCCACTGTCATCTAGCCTCATCCACTATCATCTAGCCTCATCCACTCTCATCCAGGCTCATTCACTCTCATACAGGCTCATCCACTGTCATCTACTCTCATTCACTGTCATCTAGCCTCATTCACTGTCATCTAGCCTCATCCACTATCATCTACTCTCATTCACTAACATCTAGGCTCATCCACTATCATCCAGGATCATCCACTATCATCCAGCCTCATGTACTCTCATCTACCCTTATTCACTATCATCTAGCCTCACCCACTATCATCTAGGCTAATCCACTATAATCTACCCTCATTCACTATCATCTAGCCTCATTCACTATTATCTACCCTCATCTACCCTCATCCACTATCATCTACCCTCATCCACTATCATCTAGCCTCATCCACCCTCATCCACTATCATCTACCCTCATTCACTATCATCTCGGCTCATCCACTATCATCTAGCCTCATCTACTATCATCTACCCTCATTCGCTATCATCTAGGCTCATTTACCCTCATTCACTATCATCTAGGCTCATTCACTATCATCTAGGCTCATCCACTATCATCTAGCCTTATCCACTATCATCTAGGCTCATCCACTATCATCTACCCTCATCCACTATCATCTACCCTCATCCACTATCATCTACCCTCATCCACTATCATCTACCCTCATCCACTATCATCTACCCTCATCCACTATCATCCACTATCATCTAGCCTCATCCACTCCCATCCATGCTCATCCACTCTCATCCAGGCTCATCCACTCTCATCCAGGCTCATCCACTCTGATCTACTCTCATTCACTGTCATCTACTCTCATTCACTGTCATCTAGCCTCATCCACTATCATCTGGCCTCATCTGCTATCATCTAGCCTCATCCACGCTATCATCTACCCCCATTCACTATCATCTAGGCTCATTTACCCTCATCCACTATCATCTAGCCTCATCCACTCTCATCCAGGCTCATCCACTGTCATCCAGGCTCATCCACTGTCATCTACTCTCATTCACTGTCATCTACCCTCATCCACTATCATCTACACTCATCTACTATCATCTACCCTCATCTACTATCATCTACCCTCATTCACTATCATCTCGGCTCATCCACTATCATCTAGCCTCATCCACCCTCATCCACTATCATCTACCCTTATTCGCTATCATCTAGCCTCATCTCCTATCATCTACCCTCATTCGCTATCATCTAGGCTCATTTACCCTCATCCACTATCATCTAGCCTCATTCACTCTCATCCAGGCTCATCCACTGTCATCTACTCTCATTCACTGTCATCTACCCTCATCCACTATCATCTACCCTCATCCACTATCATTTAGCCTCATCCACTATCATCTAGCCTCATCCACTCTCATCCATGCTCATCCACTCTCATCCAGGCTCATCCACTCTCATCCAGGCTCATCTACTCTCATCTACTCTCATTCACTGTCATCTACCCTCATCTACTATCATCTACCCTCATTCACTATCATCTCGGCTCATCCACTATCATCTAGCCTCATCCACTATCGTCTACCCTCATTCGCTATCATCTAGCCTCATCTACTATCATCTACCCTCATTCGCTATCATCTAGGCTCATTTACCCTCATTCACTATCATCTAGGCTCATTCACTATCATCTAGGCTCATCCACTATCATCTAGCCTCATTCACTATCATCTAGGCTCATCCACTATCATCTAGCCTCATCCACTATCATCTAGGCTCATCCACTATCATCTACCCTCATCCACTATCATCTACCCTCATCCACTATTATCTACCCTCATCCACTATCAACCACTATGATCTACCGTCATCCACTATCGTCTACCCTCATCCACTATCATCCACTATCATCTAGCCTCATCCACTATCATCCAGGCTCATTCACTCTCATACAGGCTCATCCACTGTCATCTACTCTCATTCACTGTCATCTAGCCTCATCCACGCTATCATCTACCCCCATTCACTATCATCTAGGCTCATTTACCCTCATCCACTGTCATCTAGCCTCATCCACTATCATCTAGCCTCATCCACTCTCATCCAGGCTCATTCACTCTCATACAGGCTCATCCACTGTCATCTACTCTCATTCACTGTCATCTAGCCTCATTCACTGTCATCTAGCCTCATCCACTATCATCTACTCTCATTCACTAACATCTAGGCTCATCCACTATCATCCAGGCTCATCCACTATCATCCAGCCTCATGTACTCTCATCTACCCTTATTCACTATCATCTAGCCTCACCCACTATCATCTAGGCTAATCCACTATAATCTACCCTCATTCACTATCATCTAGCCTCATTCACTATTATCTACCCTCATCTACCCTCATCCACTATCATCTACCCTCATCCACTATCATCTAGCCTCATCCACCCTCATCCACTATCATCTAGCCTCATTCACTCTCATCCAGGCTCATCCACTGTCATCTATTCTCACTCACTGTCATCTACCCTCATCCACTATCATCTACCCTCATCCACTATCATCTAGCCTCATCCACTATCATCTAGCCTCATCCACTCTCATCCATGCTCATCCACGCTCATCCACTCTCATCCAGGCTCATCTACTCTCATCTACTCTCATTCACTGTCATCTACCCTCATCTACTATCATCTACCCTCATTCACTATCATCTCGGCTCATCCACTATCATCTAGCCTCATCCACTATCGTCTACCCTCATTCGCTATCATCTAGCCTCATCTACTATCATCTACCCTCATTCGCTATCATCTAGGCTCATTTACCCTCATTCACTATCATCTAGGCTCATTCACTATCATCTAGGCTCATCCACTATCATCTAGCCTCATCCACTATCATCTAGGCTCATCCACTATCATCTACCCTCATCCACTATCATCTACCCTCATCCACTATCATCTACCCTCATCCACTATCATCTACCCTCATCCACGATCAACCACTATCATCTACCGTCATCCACTATCGTCTACCCTCATCCACTATCATCTAGCCTCATCCACTATCATCTACCCTCATTCACTAAGATCTAGGCTCATCCACTATCATCAAGGCTCATCTGCTATCATCTAGCCTCATCCACGCTATCATCTACCCCCATTCACAATCATCTAGGCTCATTTACCCTCATCCACTGTCATCTAGCCTCATCCACTATCATCTAGCCTCATCCACTCTCATCCAGGCTCATTCACTCTCATACAGGCTCATCCACTGTCATCTACTCTCATTCACTGTCATCTAGCCTCATTCACTGTCATCTAGCCTCATCCACTATCATCTACTCTCATTCACTAACATCTAGGCTCATCCACTATCATCCAGGCTCATCCACTATCATCCAGCCTCATTAACTCTCATCTACCCTTATTCACTATCATCTAGCCTCACCCACTATCATCTAGGCTACTCCACTATAATCTACCCTCATTCACTATCATCTAGCCTCATTCACTATCATCTAGCCTCATCTACTATCATCTACCCTCATTCACTATCATCTCGGCTCATCCACTATCATCTAGCCTCATCCACCCTCATCCACTATCATATAGGCTCATCCACTATCATCTACCCTCATCCACTATCATCTACCCTCATCCACTATCATCTACCCTCATCCACTATCATCTAGCCTCATCCACTATCATCTACCCTCATTCACTATCATCTCGGCTCATCCACTATCATCTAGCCTCATCTACTATCATCTACCCTCATTCGCTATCATCTAGGCTCATTTACCCTCATTCACTATCATCTAGGCTCATTCACTATCATCTAGGCTCATCCACTATCATCTAGCCTTATCCACTATCATCTAGGCTCATCCACTATCATCTACCCTCATCCACTATCATCTACCCTCATCCACTATCATCTACCCTCATCCACTATCATCTACCCTCATCCACTATCATCCACTATCATCTAGCCTCATCCACTCCCATCCATGCTCATCCACTCTCATCCAGGCTCATCCACTCTCATCCAGGCTCATCCACTCTCATCTACTCTCATTCACTGTCATCTACTCTCATTCACTGTCATCTAGCCTCATCCACTATCATCTGGCCTCATCCACTATCATCTACCCTCATTCGCTATCATCTACCCTCATTCACTATCATCTAGCCTCATCTACTATCATCTACCCTCATCCACTATCATCTACCCTCATCCACTATCATCTACCCTCATCCACTATCATCTAGCCTCATCCACTATCATCTACCCTCATTCACTATCATCTCGGCTCATCCACTATCATCTAGCCTCATCTACTATCATCTACCCTCATTCGCTATCATCTAGGCTCATTTACTATCATCTAGACTCATCCACTATCATCTAGCCTTATCCACTATCATCTAGGCTCATCCGCTCCCATCCATGCTCATCCACTCTCATCCAGGCTCATCCACTATCATCTAACCTCATTCACTAACATCTAGGCTCATCCACTATCATCCAGGCTCATCTGCTATCATCTAGCCTCATCCACGCTATCATCTACCCCCATTCACTATCATCCACTATCATCTAGCCTCATCCACTCCCATCCAGCCTCATCCACTCTCATCCAGGCTCATTCACTCTCATACAGGCTCATCCACTGTCATCCAGGCTCATCCACTGTCATCTACTCTCATTCACTGTCATCTACCCTCATCCACTATCATCTGGCCTCATCCACTATCATCTACCCTCATTCGCTATCATCTACCCTCATTCACTATCATCTAGCCTCATCTACTATCATCTACCCTCATCCACTATCATCTACCCTCATCCACTATCATCTACCCTCATCCACTATCATCTAGCCTCATCTACTATCATCTACCCTCATTCGCTATCATCTAGGCTCATTTACTATCATCTAGACTCATCCACTATCATCTAGCCTTATCCACTATCATCTAGGCTCATCCGCTCCCATCCATGCTCATCCACTCTCATCCAGGCTCATCCACTATCATCTAACCTCATTCACTAACATCTAGGCTCATCCACTATCATCCAGGCTCATCTGCTATCATCTAGCCTCATCCACGCTATCATCTACCCCCATTCACTATCATCTAGGCTCATTTACCCTCATCCACTATCATCTAGCCTCATCCACTCTCATCCAGGCTCATTCACTCTCATACAGGCTCATCCACTGTCATCCAGGCTCATCCACTGTCATCTACTCTCATTCACTGTCATCTACCCTCATCCACTATCATCTACACTCATCTACTATCATCTACCCTCATCTACTATCATCTACCCTCATTCACTATCATCTCGGCTCATCCACTATCATCTAGCCTCATCCACCCTCATCCACTATCATCTACCCTTATTCGCTATCATCTAGCCTCATGTACTATCATCTACCCTCATTCGCTATCATCTAGGCTCATTTACCCTCATCCACTATCATCTAGCCTCATTCACTCTCATCCAGGCTCATCCACTGTCATCTATTCTCACTCACTGTCATCTACCCTCATCCACTATCATCTACCCTCATCCACTATCATCTAGCCTCATCCACTATCATCTAGCCTCATCCACTCTCATCCATGCTCATCCACGCTCATCCACTCTCATCCAGGCTCATCTACTCTCATCTACTCTCATTCACTGTCATCTACCCTCATCTACTATCATCTACCCTCATTCACTATCATCTCGGCTCATCCACTATCATCTAGCCTCATCCACTATCGTCTACCCTCATTCGCTATCATCTAGCCTCATCTACTATCATCTACCCTCATTCGCTATCATCTAGGCTCATTTACCCTCATTCACTATCATCTAGGCTCATTCACTATCATCTAGGCTCATCCACTATCATCTAGCCTTATCCACTATCATCTAGGCTCATCCACTATCATCTACCCTCATCCACTATCATCTACCCTCATCCACTATCATCTACCCTCATCCACTATCATCTACCCTCATCCACTATCATCCACTATCATCTAGCCTCATCCACTCCCATCCATGCTCATCCACTCTCATCCAGGCTCATCCACTCTCATCCAGGCTCATCCACTCTCATCTACTCTCATTCACTGTCATCTACTCTCATTCACTGTCATCTAGCCTCATCCACTATCATCTGGCCTCATCCACTATCATCTACCCTCATTCGCTATCATCTACCCTCATTCACTATCATCTAGCCTCATCTACTATCATCTACCCTCATCCACTATCATCTACCCTCATCCACTATCATCTACCCTCATCCACTATCATCTAGCCTCATCCACTATCATCTACCCTCATTCACTATCATCTCGGCTCATCCACTATCATCTAGCCTCATCTACTATCATCTACCCTCATTCGCTATCATCTAGGCTCATTTACTATCATCTAGACTCATCCACTATCATCTAGCCTTATCCACTATCATCTAGGCTCATCCGCTCCCATCCATGCTCATCCATGCTCATCCAGGCTCATCCACTATCATCTAACCTCATTCACTAACATCTAGGCTCATCCACTATCATCCAGGCTCATCTGCTATCATCTAGCCTCATCCACGCTATCATCTACCCCCATTCACTATCATCCACTATCATCTAGCCTCATCCACTCCCATCCAGCCTCATCCACTCTCATCCAGGCTCATTCACTCTCATACAGGCTCATCCACTGTCATCCAGGCTCATCCACTGTCATCTACTCTCATTCACTGTCATCTACCCTCATCCACTATCATCTGGCCTCATCCACTATCATCTACCCTCATTCGCTATCATCTACCCTCATTCACTATCATCTAGCCTCATCTACTATCATCTACCCTCATCCACTATCATCTACCCTCATCCACTATCATCTACCCTCATCCACTATCATCTAGCCTCATCCACTATCATCTACCCTCATACACTATCATCTCGGCTCATCCACTATCATCTAGCCTCATCTACTATCATCTACCCTCATTCGCTATCATCTAGGCTCATTTACTATCATCTAGACTCATCCACTATCATCTAGCCTTATCCACTATCATCTAGGCTCATCCGCTCCCATCCATGCTCATCCACTCTCATCCAGGCTCATCCACTATCATCTAACCTCATTCACTAACATCTAGGCTCATCCACTATCATCCAGGCTCATCTGCTATCATCTAGCCTCATCCACGCTATCATCTACCCCCATTCACTATCATCTAGGCTCATTTACCCTCATCCACTATCATCTAGCCTCATCCACTCTCATCCAGGCTCATTCACTCTCATACAGGCTCATCCACTGTCATCCAGGCTCATCCACTGTCATCTACTCTCATTCACTGTCATCTACCCTCATCCACTATCATCTACACTCATCTACTATCATCTACCCTCATCTACTATCATCTACCCTCATTCACTATCATCTCGGCTCATCCACTATCATCTAGCCTCATCCACCCTCATCCACTATCATCTACCCTTATTCGCTATCATCTAGCCTCATGTACTATCATCTACCCTCATTCGCTATCATCTAGCTCATTTACCCTCATCCACTATCATCTAGCCTCATTCACTCTCATCCAGGCTCATCCACTGTCATCTATTCTCACTCACTGTCATCTACCCTCATCCACTATCATCTACCCTCATCCACTATCATCTAGCCTCATCCACTATCATCTAGCCTCATCCACTCTCATCCATGCTCATCCACGCTCATCCACTCTCATCCAGGCTCATCTACTCTCATCTACTCTCATTCACTGTCATCTACCCTCATCTACTATCATCTACCCTCATTCACTATCATCTCGGCTCATCCACTATCATCTAGCCTCATCCACTATCGTCTACCCTCATTCGCTATCATCTAGCCTCATCTACTATCATCTACCCTCATTCGCTATCATCTAGGCTCATTTACCCTCATTCACTATCATCTAGGCTCATTCACTATCATCTAGGCTCATCCACTATCATCTAGCCTCATCCACTATCATCTAGGCTCATCCACTATCATCTACCCTCATCCACTATCATCTACCCTCATCCACTATCATCTACCCTCATCCACTATCATCTACCCTCATCCACGATCAACCACTATCATCTACCGTCATCCACTATCGTCTACCCTCATCCACTATCATCTAGCCTCATCCACTATCATCTACCCTCATTCACTAAGATCTAGGCTCATCCACTATCATCAAGGCTCATCTGCTATCATCTAGCCTCATCCACGCTATCATCTACCCCCATTCACAATCATCTAGGCTCATTTACCCTCATCCACTGTCATCTAGCCTCATCCACTATCATCTAGCCTCATCCACTCTCATCCAGGCTCATTCACTCTCATACAGGCTCATCCACTGTCATCTACTCTCATTCACTGTCATCTAGCCTCATTCACTGTCATCTAGCCTCATCCACTATCATCTACTCTCATTCACTAACATCTAGGCTCATCCACTATCATCCAGGCTCATCCACTATCATCCAGCCTCATTAACTCTCATCTACCCTTATTCACTATCATCTAGCCTCGCCCACTATCATCTAGGCTACTCCACTATAATCTACCCTCATTCACTATCATCTAGCCTCATTCACTATCATCTAGCCTCATCTACTATCATCTACCCTCATTCACTATCATCTCGGCTCATCCACTATCATCTAGCCTCATCCACCCTCATCCACTATCATATAGGCTCATCCACTATCATCTACCCTCATCCACTATCATCTACCCTCATCCACTATCATCTACCCTCATCCACTATCATCTAGCCTCATCCACTATCATCTACCCTCATTCACTATCATCTCGGCTCATCCACTATCATCTAGCCTCATCTACTATCATCTACCCTCATTCGCTATCATCTAGGCTCATTTACCCTCATTCACTATCATCTAGGCTCATTCACTATCATCTAGGCTCATCCACTATCATCTAGCCTTATCCACTATCATCTAGGCTCATCCACTATCATCTACCCTCATCCACTATCATCTACCCTCATGCACTATCATCTACCCTCATCCACTATCATCTACCCTCATCCACTATCATCCACTATCATCTAGCCTCATCCACTCCCATCCATGCTCATCCACTCTCATCCAGGCTCATCCACTCTCATCCAGGCTCATCCACTCTCATCTACTCTCATTCACTGTCATCTACTCTCATTCACTGTCATCTAGCCTCATCCACTATCATCTGGCCTCATCCACTATCATCTACCCTCATTCGCTATCATCTACCCTCATTCACTATCATCTAGCCTCATCTACTATCATCTACCCTCATCTACTATCATCTACCCTCATCTACTATCATCTACCCTCATTCACTATCATCTCGGCTCATCCACTATCATCTAGCCTCATCCACCCTCATCCACTATCATCTATCCTCATTCGCTATCATCTAGCCTCATCTACTATCATCTACCCTCATTCGCTATCATCTAGGCTCATTTACCCTCATCCACTATCATCTAGCCTCATTCACACTCATCCAGGCTCATCCACTGTCATCCAGGCTCATCCACTGTCATCTAATCTCATTCACTGTCAACTACCCTCATCCACTGTTATCTAGCCTCATCCACTATCATCTAGCCTCATCCACTCTCATCCAGGCTCATCCACTCTCATACAGTCTCATCCACTGTCATCTACTCTCATTCACTGTCATCTACCCTCATTCACTGTCATCTAGCCTCATCCACTATCATCTACCCTCATTCACTAACATCTAGACTAATCCACTATCATCCAGGCTCATCTGCTATCATCTAGCCTCATCCACGCTATCATCTACCCCCATTCACTATCATCTAGGCTTATCCACTATCATCTACCCTCATTCACTATCATCTAGCCTCACCCACTCTCATCTACCCTCATCCACTATCATCTACCCTCAATCACTATCATCTAGCCTCATCTATTATCATCTACCCTCATTCACTATCATCTAGGCTCATTTACAAAGTAAATTTTAAATCCTATCTCTTTTGTAAATATTAATCATGATTAATTATTATTAAGGATACAGGTAACGCAAAAAATAACAAGGAAAAAACGCCAGTTCGTCATAGTTACTCGTTATGTCTATCCACTTGCTGTTATTTTAAGAGGAAGCCTAAATTCACATAAGCCCTTAATGGTTTCTTTTTAGGCTTCCTCGCCATTAACCTTTATATATATTTACTTTGTATTATCTACTTTGTAACTTCTATTAGTGGCGAATAAAATACAATACAATACAATACAATACAACAATACAATACAATACCCTCACTATCATCTAGGCTCATCTGCTATATATCATCTAGCCTCATCCACGCTATCATCTACCCCCATTCACTAACATCTAGGCTCATTTACCCTCATCCACTATCATCTAGGCTCATCCACTATCATCTACCCTCATTCACTATCATCTAGCCTCATCCAGGCTCATCCACTGTCATCTACCCTCATTCACTGTTATCTACCCTTATTCACTATCATCTAGGCTCATCCACTGTCATCTACCCTCATCCACTATCATTTACCCTCACTCGCTATCATCTAGGCTCATCTGCTATCATCTAGCCTCATCCACGCTATCATCTACCCCCATTCACTATCATCTAGGCTCATTTACCCTCATTCACTATCATCCAAGTTCATCCACTATCATGCAGGCTCATCCACTATCATCTAGCCTCATTCACTATCATCCATAGCTTCACGCACTCTCATCTACCCTCATTCACTATCATCTAGCCTCATCCACGCTATCATCTACCCCATTCACTATCATCTAGGCTCATTTACGTTGTCCTTTTGTCTATCTGTGGTCTAGAAATGGGAATGGCGTTTATCGGGCATTTCTCTCAGTTTGGGTTTCCCTTTCTTCTCTGTGACAGAGAGAAGATATTGCTCGTCTGTGGCACAGCTAAGTGACAAACTCCAAAAAGTAGTTTTGGCACAAATCGCACCTTTTGTTGCATTTAAAACAACCGGACTCGAGTTGTTGCTTTGAAAGAAATTTTGAAGGCGCAAGTTTAATTCTTTTAAGTTCTTAGGCCTTCTAAATGCCGTGGTAATACTGATATATATATATATATATATATATATATAAACATTAAGTATCAGCAGAGAGAAGAAAACCCATCCCTAATATTAACAATCAGAATAAAGGTGAAAGAGAAAAACATGACCTGAGTGGGATTCGAACCCATGGCTTCGGCATACTAATCCGATTTGTTAACCACTACACCATCAGAACGTATCAAGATATATATCTACTCTGTTTTCACAAAAGGAGCCCTAGAACTTAAGACCCCCTTTTGTGAAAACATGCTAGATCTTGTGTGCCTTTAGCTTTAAAAGCCAGTAACTCGTGTTTTTGCCGTTTTCTCGACAGTTTAAGACTTTTCTGGCCTTACTATCCCATAATTTACTTGTGTGAGATCTATCCCATAATTTCTTTATTTGAGAGCTAGAGGTTAGGGTTAGGTTAGAAAAAGGCCATTTTCTGGTATTTTTACTGAAAATACAGGAAAATTCCTTGAATTAAACTTGATCTACAGGACGAGAACGTTGTATTGCCGTATAGTACATCGAAATCCATTAAAAGGTCGAGAAATGGCGCCACTTTGAAATTTAGGTTACACAAGTAAATGCGTACTTGTTGGCTTTAAGAGCCAGTAACTCACTTTTCAACGTTTTCATCCAAAAAATGCACTTTTTTTCTCAGACCTAGTGGAAAATGTACATCTTTGACTAAGCAAATCGTTGCGCCATACGTCAGGCAAAGTTGGTTTTTCGCGAAAATTTTTGAACTACTCCTCCCCACCCCACACCACCCCCATAAAATACCTAGAGATCAATTATTGGAAAGAAAGGCCAGAAAAGTCGTAAACTGTCATTTGCGCTTCGAATAAAACGGCAGAAACACGAGTTACTGGCTTTTAAAGCTAAAGGCACACAAGATCTACGCTGTTTTCACAAAAGGAGCCCTAGAACTTAAAGACCCCCTTTTGTGAAAACATGCTAGATATCTATATACACACCCGTTTTCAAAAACATTGCACTGCAAATATATATATACCTTTTGTATTCTTGTCAAATTTGACAGCTAAAACAATGGAGAACAAAAGGTATATATATATAAATCAAAAGCAATGTTTTTGAAAACGAGTGTATACATATATATATATATCCTCATATGTGTGTTTGTTTTTCCTAATGCGCAAACAATCGCTTCGTTTAGTGCCTAAATGCCTAACAATATCTGACAATATTCCTTAGCGCCAGCGGTTACTTGAAATCAACAAACGTTAGAAACAATAAAGGAAAGTTTAAGTTCTTATAGTGCAGCATTTATTTACATTCGGCTTGGGTCTTGTTGTGGCTAAATCGATACAATATAAAAGCTAGGGGATTTAGTTATAATTTTGGCTTTCAAAATAACATTTCAAAATCAAACAAGTGTTTCTGAGAAGTTTCCTTTTTATTATAGCGAAATCGCATTAACCCGTGAAACAAAAGGCCCATTTACACTACAGTGACTTTTTGGCACGGCTCGGATAAGTGGTACGGGTACCAAACAAATGGTTTCGCTCCTCGTTTACACTATCATTTTTTTGCCGTACCAAATAACCATTTGGTACGGGCGCCGAAATTTTGGTATTGATTATTTACTTCAGAACGCATGCGCTGTTCGTCCATCCAAGATGGCGGATAAAGAAAGTTTGGAAGCCTTATATAATGCCAACAACATCAACGTAAGTTCTAGACTTGATAAAGGTATGAAAAGGCGTTAGCAAAACCAGGGCCGAATAAAAAACGGGACTCGGATTGTTCATGAGGTTAACAGCTACGCTAATCTCTCCTCCTTCGTTTTTTTTCCGTTTTCAAGGCTTCATTTCATGGTTTCTTCTTTCATTATTTTGAGAAGTTTCTTTCCAAGCAATTCACAGCCACAGCCAAGAAAATGTGCGGCCTGCGTTTGTCCGCCATCTTGAATTGTAAACTTCTGAGTGTGACCGCTTGCCAATACGATCGAAGGCCATATATAGAATACCATCGCGTTTGGTCCGGGTGATCGTTTACACTACGAATTTTATCCCAGCCGAACCCATATTTTGGTACCCGTACCAATTTTACCCGTGCTCGGACTACCTATTTAGAAGGGCCAGGCACGGGTAAAATTGTTGGTTCGGCACGGCTAAAATTAGGCGCGGCAAGCCATTTACACTACTAAATTTTCCGAGCCGAACTCTTTTTTTTAGTACGCGTACCAATTTTATCCAAGCCGTGTATTAGTTAGATTGATATATAGTCAAATAGACGCAAAAGAAAACAAAAGAATTAGGGTGTAATAGTATGCTATTACTTTACTATATATTTCACGGCCCGGGTTAATCACTCCAATGGTAGAAATACGCTGTCGTTGTTTTAATATGTTCAGTTAGGGGTTTATCACCTAATCAGGACGCATGAAAACTCTTAATACTCCTGTATTAATTACAAACTGATATTCGTTATATTAAGAAATTACTAAAATAAACTGCTCGGAATCGGAGATAAATATTAATTAACAGTTATATCTGTGAAACTAAAATATGTTGCTTACTTTAATCTTTGAAAACAAAACCTTTTTGTTTGCTTCAGTAGCATGATTCAACGTAAACAAAAAGCGGCCGTGATTCTTGTCAGGTAACCGCGTCCGAAAGAATGAAAAATTCGCGCGTATTACAAAAAAACACAAGTTTAATAACTAAGGAACCGTCTATAACAGTTTACTCAGTAAAGCACGCGGCTGAGACAGTTACTTTATGAGTTAAAGTTTTTATAGCAAAATTTCTGCCACCTATAATCACTGGAAACTACCGTTCGTTATAACAAAAGGCAGGAGTTTAAATCTAAAAACCGCATCCAGTATAATAGCTAAATTTAGCAGGCCGTGGGTATACTGCACCCTAGTTCGTGCATTGTCTGGTCTACAATTTCATTTAGCTTGTAATTATAATATACAGGTAGGCATTATTCTTATAATTAGTATTACTTGGTCACTGCTGCATTTTAAACTAATTTTAGTGACGTTTTCTATAACTTAGAAACGTTTACAAAATTAGCTACTCAGGATTACAATACCATTCCTGCAAATACGTACGCAAACAATCGCTCATTTAGTGCCTAATGCCTAACAAATTTTCTTTGCGCCAGTGGGATTTGAAATTGCCAAAATTAGAAACAAAGGAAAGTTAAAGTTATTATAGCGTAGCATTTTTCGCAATTCCATTGTTTGATATTCTCTTGGAGCTTAAAAACAACTTTAATCAAGTACCAGTTCACTTTGAACACCTTTGCCTTAAGGTGGCTCGCCTGGATTTTCCAGGGACGCACCATATCCACTTTGAACGGCTGCTACTCCACTGTCAGAGCACGGTCGGGCTAGCCACTTCACCCATTTACTAGAAATAGAATAAACTTTCCAAAAATGTAGGTTTGTTTGACATCGGTGTTACCATAGCAACACAGCGTTGACGTCATGTGTTTTACATATCAGCAATTTTCTCGAAATCTAGACCTAAGCTTTTAAAACGACCTAGTGCTCCTTGTAGTCTAAATGTAGGCCTTCAAGACTGCAAAGTTTAAAAAAATTGTATGAGAGCGTTTTCGAACAAAAATGGGTTGAATATTTTCATTCAAAAAATTAACAGTTCGCCTTACTTCCTGTTTAGTCGTCGAGAACTGTGTTTGCCGGACCGATTCAAACGCTGTTTTTAGCATATTTCATACCTGTGGCAATTTGCTTTATTCGATTTCGGTTTATGGAATAATAAGTAATGTAATAAATATGCTCATTTTACTCAAAATAGTAACGTATTTGCTAAGGAAGCTGTAATTCGAAAACTAGTCGATAAATATTTTTTTAAATCCATTCACCTAAAATTCAACATGTACTACCCTTGCCCTGTAAATTTAAAGAACATTGAATCATTTTAAGGGCGCAAAATAAAAACAAAAACATAGGGAACTTTTACATTCATCCACGCAAGCTTCATTGCTGTATCATTTTGTTTATAGCTTGTGTCTTTCCGAAATTTCTCTTTTGTCTAGATTCTACATACTTGTGTGCTTTTGAACTAACAAGTTTACCATGCACGCATGCTACGCTTCGCTACCGCCGGAACGCTCGTGCAAATTCTGTTCTTAGGACAATGACATGCAAATTAGTTAAACCATGAAGCTTGGCAGTGCGGGATGATAATGTTGAATAAGTGTGTTTTTAGTAACCAGATCGGGAAAAAGTGCCCGTGACGTCTAGACCACATTTTCTAAATATAAATTAGAAACGAGATTTTGTATTAGTGATATTATAAAATAAATATTATAAATAAATATTATAAGTTATATTATAACAGCGTTACAACTGGCAGCGTGACTATTGTACTAAAAACAGAATTTGCACGAGCGTTCCGGCATTAGCGAAGTGTAGCAAGCGTGTATGGTAAACTTGTTAGTTCAAAAGCACACAAGTATGTAGAATCTAGACAAAAGAGAAATTTCGGAAAGACACAAGCTATAAACAAAATGATACAGCAATGAAGCTTGCGTGGATGAATGTAAAAGTTCCCTGTGTTTTTGTTTTTATTTCGCGCCCTTAAAATGATTCAATGCTCTTGAAATTTACAGGGCAAGGGTAGTACATGTTGAATTTCAGGTGAAAAGATTTAAACAACATTTTATCGACTAGTTTTCGAATTACAGCTGACTTAGCAAATACATTACTATTCTGAGTAAAATGAGCATATTTATTACATTACTTATTATTCTATAAACCGAAATCGAATAAAGCAAATGGATCGAATGAAATTTTCATGGCAAGTAGTCCTATGTCACAGGTATGCAATATGCTAAAAACAGCGTTTGAATCGGTCCAGAACACACAGTTCTCGACGACTAAACAGGAAGTAAGGCGAATTGTTTATTTTTTGAATGAAAATATTCAACCCATTTTTTTTCGAAAACGCTCTCATACAATTTCTTTTAAGCTTTGCAGTCTTGAAGGCCTACATTTAGACTACAAGGGACACTAGGTCGTTTTAAAAGTTTAGGTGTAGATTTCAAGAAAATTGCTGATATGTGAAACACATGACGTCAACGCTGTGTTACTATGGTAACACCGATGTCAAACAAACCTACATTTTTGGAAAGTTTGTTCTATTTCTAGTAAATGGGTGAAGTGGCTAGCTCGACCGTGCTCTGACAGTGGAGTAGCAGCCGTTCAAATTGGGTATGGTGCGTCTCTGGAAAATCCAGGCGAGCCACCTTAAGGATGAGTTTTGAGATAAGAATTGTGATGCCAAATCATTAGGGGATTTAGTAACTTGTTCGGAACGCTTAAAAAGCCAAAAAAAACGTAGCACACAGACCATTGTGCTTCTTACATTAAAAAAAAATTTTTTTTTATTAGCTTCAATAGCATAATTCTCCCTAGCAAAACTCGTCCGCCAATCTCGTCAAGTGCAGGAATATAATTACCGTGCGGTTGAAGATTAAAAAATCTGCTCTTCTTATCGGTCCCTAAAATATTAGCAGACTTCGAAACAATACTGTTTGATAATCAAAATAAATGTATACAGTGAGGTAGTTTATTCAGTAGAGCATGCGGTTGTTTGGATAAGTAGCTAAAATAGGATCTAGTATAGATGGTTTGCACTCAATCCCCAGAGATTCAAATGACAAAGGGCATGACAGCCATGTTGGTGTACAGAGGGGCTATGACGTAACGTGCAAAGGTCTATTGCTACTTCGGTAGTTTCCAGATAACAAAATGATTATAGGTGGCAGAAATTTCGCTATAAAAAACTTTAACTCATAAAATAACTGTCTCAGCCGCGTGCTTTACCGAGGAAACTGTTATAGACGGCTTCCTTAGTTATTAAACTTGTGTTTTTTTTGCCGATAATACGCGCGGATTTTTCACCCTTTCGGACACGGTTAATTCTTTACCTGACAAGAATCACGGCCGCTTTTTGTTTACGTTGAATCAGCTACTGAAGCAAACAAAAAGGTTTTGTTTTAAAAGATTAAAGTAAATAACATATTTTAGTTTCACAGTTATAACTATTAATTAATATTTATCTCCGTTTCTGGCCAGTTTATTTTAGTGATTTGTTAATATAACAAATATCAGAATTAATACGGAGTATTGAGAGTTTTCAAGCGTTCCGATTAGAAGCTTAAGACTAAACCCCCAAATAGAATATCAGCCAGGTTTTTCAAATTTGTAGGCCCAAACAACCGCTCGGTAAGGGTCGCTTCTTGAGGGGTCCGGGAGCATGCTTCACCGGAAATTTTTTAGATTTAGACTTTCACAAATGCCTTCTGCTGCACTTTCAGGTCATGTTTTGTGTATTTCGACAGCTCCTCAAGCCCAACATTCACTTGTAATAAGACAAGTAGGCTGTAAAATGTGTAGGTCCGGGCCTACGGGCCTATAGGCTAGATACGCCCTTGAATATATCAAAGAAACGAAAGTACATTTCTACCACTATTGTGATTTTGCTACAATAAAAAGAAAACTTCTCAGAAAAGTAAGGGGAACAACACTTGTTTGATATTGAAATATTATTTTGAAAGCCAAAGTTATAACTAAACGTTATAAATGCTGCACTATAAGAACTTTAAAAACATCCTTTGTTTCTAACGTTTGTTGATTTCAAGTCCCACTGGTGCTAAGAAAAATTGTTAGGCATTTAGGCACTAAACGAATCGATTGTTTGTGCATTGTAGGAAAAACAAACACACATATGGGGATATATATATATATATAAACGAATTTATATCCGGCATTGATAAGTGCATAAAGCAAAGCTAAATTAAGGTCCAATAATAATCGAGCCTTTGCGTGTATATAGCCCGTTAAAAATTCCTTCCCGACCTAATTATTGTAGAGCGAAACGTCCCTGAATGATGTGTCAATCATATTTTCTCTTAATTTCAAGGGCCTCGCAAATAAGAGAAAGAAGAAATAAATGAGGAGATAGCAAAATTACATGAATAATAATGCCTACCAGCTAGATATTAGCGAACTAGAGGTTCCGCGCAGCCTGACTACTTGGACCGTATAAGATTAAAATTTGTTATAGAATCAGACAACCGTAATAAAACACTTTCATGTTTTCAATATCCCGTGAGAAGACGTCAGTTTATTTCCTATGCGCAATATTAATTCACATAGTCGATTATTCAACATCTACCGTTTCACATTAAAAGGCTAAAATATACCTAAATACCTAGAAGTTGAATTTTGCCATGTATCCAGTCCTATAGAGTTAGAGCGCATTAAAGATTAGAAAACGATTCTAAAGATGGCTTTGCCATCGCGCCACTTGTATGTCATGAAGATGGCAATCAATGGCCGCCATAAATATGTATATTTGTAATGTAAATTTGTAATGTTGGTTCCTTGGATAAGTCGCAGCAATGAATGGACCTTAAAAAGATAATAGTGAATTAGCCTAGATAATATAGTGACTGAGCCTAGATGATAGCTAATGAGCCCGGATGATATATAGGTAATGAGCCTTACCGGATGATAGTGGATGAGAGTAGATGATAGTGAATGAGGCTTACGATGATAGTGAATAATGAGGGTAGATGATAGTGAATGAGCCTAGATGATAGTGGATGAGCCTAGATGATAGTGGATTTGCCTAGATGATAGTGAATGAGGGTAGATGATAGTGGATGGGCCTAGATGATACTGAATGAGGGTAGATGATAGTTGATGAGCCTAGATGAGAGTGGATGAGGGTTGATGATAGTGAATGAGGGTAGATGATAGTGGATGATAGTGGATGAGGGTAGATGATATTGGATGAGCCTAGATGATAGTGAATGAGGCTAGATGATAGTGGATGAGCCTAGGTGATAGTGAATGAGGGTAGATGATAGTTGATGAGCCTAGATGAGAGTGGATGAGGGTTGATGATAGTGAATGAGGGTAGATGATAGTGGATGATAGTGGATGAGGGTAGATGATATTGGATGAGCCTAGATGATAGTGAATGAGGCTAGATGATAGTGGATGAGCCTAGGTGATAGTGAATGAGGGTAGATGATAGTGGATGAGCCTAGATGATAGTGAATGAGGCTAGATGATAGTGAATGAGGCTAGATTATAGTGGATTAGCCTAGATGATAGTAGATGAGCCTAGATGATAGTGAATGAGGGTAGATGATATTGGATGAGACTAGATGATAGTGAATGAGGCGAGATGATAGTGGATGGGCCTAGATGATAGTGAATGAGGGTAGATGATAGTGGATGAGCCTAAATGATGGTGTAAGAGGGTAGATGATAGTGGATGAGCCTAGGTGAGTGTGAATGAGGGTAGATGATAGTGGATGAGCCTAAATGATAGTGGATGAGGGTTTATGATAATGGCTGAGCCAAGATGATAGTGAATTAGGGTAGATGATAGTGGATCAGCCTAGATGATAGTGGATGAGGCTAGATGATAGTGGATGAGTTTAGATGAAAGTGGATGAGGGTAGATGATATTGGATGAGCTAAGATGATAGTGAATGAGGCTAGATGATAGTGGATGAGCCTATATGATAGTGAATGAGGCTAGATGATAGTGGATGAGTTTAGATGATAGTAAATGAGGGTAGATGAGAGTGGATGGGCCTAGATGATAGTGAATGAGGGTAGATGATAGTGGATCAGCCTAGATGATAGTGGATGAGCCTATATGATAGTGAATGAGGCTAGATGATAGTGGATGAGTTTAGATGATAGTGAATGAGGCTAGATGATAGTGGATGAGCCTAGATGATAGTGAATGAGGCTAGATGATAGTGAATGAGGGTAGATTATAGTAAATGAGGGTGGATGATAGTGGATGAGGCTAGATGATAGTAAATGAGGGTGGATGATAGTGGATGAGGCTAGATGATAGTGGATGAGCCAAGATGATAGTAAATGAGGGTGGATGAGCCTAGATGATATTGGATGAGCTTAGATGATAGTGGATGAGGGTAGATGATAGTGGATGAGCCTAGATGAGAGTGGATGAGGGTAGATGATAGTGAATGACGGTAGATGATAGTGGATTTGCCTAGATGATAGTGAATGAGGGTAGATGATAGTGGATGGGCCTAGATGATACTGAATGAGGGTAGATGATAGTTGATGAGCCTAGATGAGAGTGGATGAGGGTTGATGATAGTGAATGAGGGTAGATGATAGTGGATGAGCCTAGATGATAGTGAATGAGGGTAGATGATAGTGGATGGGCCTAGATGATACTGAATGAGGGTAGATGATAGTGGATGAGCCTAGATGATAGTAGATGAGGCTAGATGAGGGTAGATGATAGTGGATGGGCCTAGATGATACTGAATGAGGGTAGATGATAGTGGATGAGGCTAGATGATAGTGGATGAGCCAAGATGATAGTAAATGAGGGTGGATGAGCCTAGATGATATTGGATGAGCTTAGATGATAGTGGATGAGGGTAGATGATAGTGGATGAGCCTAGATGAGTGTGGATGAGGGTAGATGATAGTGAATGACGGTAGATGATAGTGGATTTGCCTAGATGATAGTGAATGAGGGTATATGATAGTGGATGGGCCTAGATGATACTGAATGAGGGTAGATGATAGTGGATGAGCCTAGATGAGTGGATGAGCCTAGATGGGAGTGGATGAGCCTAGATGATAGTGGATGAGCCTAGATGAGAGTGAATGAGGCTAGATGATAGTGGATGAGTTTAGATGATAGTAAATGAGGGTAGATGAGAGTGGATGGGCCTAGATGATAGTGAATGAGGGTAGATGATAGTGGATCAGCCTAGATGATAGTGGATCAGCCTATATGATAGTGAATGAGGGTAGATGATAGTGGATGAGCCTAGATGATAGTGAATGAGGCTAGATGATAGTGAATGAGGGTAGATTATAGTAAATGAGGGTGGATGATAGTGGATGAGGCTAGATGATAGTAAATGAGGGTGGATGATAGTGGATGAGGCTAGATGATAGTGGATGAGCCAAGATGATAGTAAATGAGGGTGGATGAGCCTAGATGATATTGGATGAGCTTAGATGATAGTGGATGAGGGTAGATGATAGTGGATGAGCCTAGATGATACTGAATGAGGGTAGATGATAGTTGATGAGCCTAGATGAGAGTGGATGAGGGTTGATGATAGTGAATGAGGGTAGATGATAGTGGATTTGCCTAGATGATAGTGAATGAGGGTAGATGATAGTGGATGGGCCTAGATGATACTGAATGAGGGTTGATGATAGTGGATGAGCCTAGATGACAGTAGATGAGGCTAGATGAGGGTAGATGATAGTGGATGGGCCTAGATGATACTGAATGAGGGTAGATGATAGTGGATGAAGCTAGATGATAGTGGATGAGCCAAGATGATAGTAAATGAGGGTGGATGAGCCTAGATGATATTGGATGAGCTTAGATGATAGTGGATGAGGGTAGATGATAGTGGATAAGCCTAGATGATAGTGGATGAGGGTAGATGATAGTGGATGAGCCTAGATGAGTGTGGATGAGGGTAGATGATAGTGAATGACGGTAGATGATAGTGGATTTGCCTAGATGATAGTGAATGAGGGTAGATGATAGTGGATGGGCCTAGATGATACTGAATGAGGGTAGATGATAGTGGATGAGCCTAGATGAGAGTGGATGAGCCTAGATGAGAGTGGATGAGCCTAGATGAGAGTGGATGAGCCTAGATGAGAGTGGATGAGGGTAGATGATAGTGAATGAGGGTAGATGAGAGTGGATGAGCCTAGATGAGAGTGGATGAGGCTAGATGGTAGTGAATGAGGGTTGATGAGAGTGGATGGGCCTAGATGATAGTGGATGAGGCTAGATGATAGTGGATGAGCCTAGATGATAGTAGATGAGGCTAGATGAGGGTAGATGATAGTGGATGGGCCTAGATGATACTGAATAAGGGTAGATGATAGTGGATGAGCCTAGATGAGAGTGGATGAGGGTAGATGATAGTGAATGAGGGTAGATGATAGTGGATTTGCCTAGATGATAGTAGATGAGGCTAGATGAGGGTAGATGATAGTGGATGGGCCTAGATGAAACTGAATAAGGGTAGATGATAGTGGATGAGCCTAGATGAGAGTGGATGAGGGTAGATGATAGTGAATGAGGGTAGATGATAGTGGATTTGCCTAGATGATAGTAGATGAGGCTAGATGAGGGTAGATGATAGTGGATGGGCCTAGATGATACTGAATGAAGGTAGATGATAGTGAATGAGGGTAGATTATAGTAAATGAGGGTGGATGATAGTGGATGAGGCTATATGATAGTAAAGGAGGGTGGATGATCGTGGATGAGGCTAGATGATAGTGAATGAGCCAAGATGATAGTAAATGAGGGTGGATGAGCCTAGATGATATTGGATGATCTTAGATGATAGTGGATGAGGGTAGATGATAGTGGATGAGCCTAGATGAGAGTGGATGAGGGTAGATGATAGTGAATGACGGTAGATGATAGTGGATTTGCCTAGATGATAGTGAATGAGGGTAGATGATAGTGGATGGGCCTAGATGATACTGAATGAGGGTAGATGATAGTGGATGAGCCTAGATGAGAGTGGATGAGGGTAGATGATAGTGGTTGAGCCTAGATGAGAGTGGATGAGCCTAGATGAGAGTGGATGAGGGTAGATGATAGTGAATGAGGGTAGATGAGAGTGGATGAGCCTAGATGAGAGTGGATGAGGCTAGATGGTAGTGGATGAGCTTAGATGATAGTGGATGAGGGTAGATGATAGTGGATGAGCCTAGATGAGTGTGGATGAGGGTAGATGATAGTGAATGACGGTAGATGATAGTGGATTTGCCTAGATGATAGTGGATGAGCCTAGATGAGAGTGGATGAGCCTAGATGATAGTGGATGAGCCTAGATGAGAGTGAATGAGGCTAGATGATAGTGGATGAGTTTAGATGATAGTAAATGAGGGTAGATGAGAGTGGATGGGCCTAGATGATATTGAATGAGGGTAGATGATAGTGGATCAGCCTAGATGATAGTGGATGAGCCTATATGATAGTGAATGAGGGTAGATGATAGTGGATGAGCCTAGATGATAGTGAATGAGGCTAGATGATAGTGAATGAGGGTAGATTATAGTAAATGAGGGTGGATGATAGTGGATGAGCCTAGATGAGTGTGGATGAGGGTAGATGATAGTGAATGACGGTAGATGATAGTGGATGAGCCAAGATGATAGTAAATGAGGGTGGATGAGCCTAGATGATATTGGATGAGCTTAGATGATAGTGGATGAGGGTAGATGATAGTGGATGAGCCTAGATGATACTGAATGAGGGTAGATGATAGTTGATGAGCCTAGATGAGAGTGGATGAGGGTTGATGATAGTGAATGAGGGTAGATGATAGTGGATTTGCCTAGATGATAGTGAATGAGGGTAGATGATAGTGGATGGGCCTAGATGATACTGAATGAGGGTAGATGATAGTGGATGAGCCTAGATGATAGTAGATGAGGCTAGATGAGGGTAGATGATAGTGGATGGGCCTAGATGATACTGAATGAGGGTAGATGATAGTGGATGAGGCTAGATGATAGTGGATGAGCCAAGATGATAGTAAATGAGGGTGGATGAGCCTAGATGATATTGGATGAGCTTAGATGATAGTGGATGAGGGTAGATGATAGTGGATAAGCCTAGATGATAGTGGATGAGCCTAGATGAGTGTGGATGAGGGTAGATGATAGTGAATGACGGTAGATGATTTGCCTAGATGATAGTGAATGAGGGTAGATGATAGTGGATGGGCCTAGATGATACTGAATGAGGGTAGATGATAGTGGATGAGCCTAGATGAGAGTGGATGAGCCTAGATGAGAGTGGATGAGCCTAGATGAGAGTGGATGAGCCTAGATGAGAGTGGATGAGGGTAGATGATAGTGAATGAGGGTAGATGAGAGTGGATGAGCCTAGATGAGAGTGGATGAGGCTAGATGGTAGTGAATGAGGGTTGATGAGAGTGGATGGGCCTAGATGATAGTGGATGAGGCTAGATGATAGTGGATGAGCCTAGATGATAGTAGATGAGGCTAGATGAGGGTAGATGATAGTGGATGGGCCTAGATGATACTGAATAAGGGTAGATGATAGTGGATGAGCCTAGATGAGAGTGGATGAGGGTAGATGATAGTGAATGAGGGTAGATGATAGTGGATTTGCCTAGATGATAGTAGATGAGGCTAGATGAGGGTAGATGATAGTGGATGGGCCTAGATGATACTGAATAAGGGTAGATGATAGTGGATGAGCCTAGATGAGAGTGGATGAGGGTAGATGATAGTGAATGAGGGTAGATGATAGTGGATTTGCCTAGATGATAGTGAATGAGGGTAGATGATAGTGGATGGGCCTAGATGATACTGAATGAGGGTAGATGATAGTGGATGAGCCTAGATGATAGTAGATGAGGCTAGATGAGGGTAGATGATAGTGGATGGGCCTAGATGATACTGAATGAGGGTAGATGATAGTGGATGAGCCTAGATGATAGTAGATGAGGCTAGATGAGGGTAGATGATAGTGGATGGGCCTAGATGATACTGAATGAGGGTAGATGATAGTGGATGATCCTAGATGAGAGTGGATGAGGGTAGATGATAGTGAATGAGGGTAGATGATAGTGGATTTGCCTAGATGATAGTGAATGAGGGTAGATGATATTGGATGGGCCTAGATGATAGTGAATGAGGCTAGATGATAGTGGATGGGCCTAGATGATAGTGAATGAAGGTAGATGTTAATGGATGAGTCTAGATGAAAGTGAATGAGGGTAAGTGATAGTGGATGAGCCTATATGATAGTGGATGAGCCTATATAATAGTGAATGAGGGTAGATGATAGTGGATGAGTCTAGATGATAGTGAATGAGGGTACGTGATAGTGAATCAAGCAGGATGTTACTGAACATCCGCTGTTCAACAACTGATGCGGGTGCATCCATGGCATTCTCCCATGGAGTACTTACCCATAATTGGTTCATTTCGACAACAATGTTGTCGCGTATGACCAATCATTGTTTGGGCCGTTTTCAACTTTCTGGATGCTTTCTTAATTGCTAGAGGACATGGCAGTTTCTCCTTTGGTAAAAGCTTCATGGCTTCGCCAGAAGATGCTAGAGGGTGCAAAAAATCTCCGAATTCTGGATGGATCGTGGTTTCTTCCAAGTGCTAAACGCGAGCCTGAAAAAGAGTTCTTACAAAAACGCATCCCTGGTGCAAGATACTTTGATATCGACGAGTGCTGTGACAAGTCCTTGCCGTACGAACACATGCTACCAAGTGAAGATTACTTTGGAAAATATGTTCATAATCTGGGCATTACTAATGACAGCCATGTAGTAGTGTACGATAACAGCGAAAAACTTGGTGTATTCTCTGCTCCGCGCGTGTGGTGGACATTCCGTGCACTTGGACACGAGCGCGTGTCTGTTTTGGATGGAGGGCTGCCCAAGTGGTGTGCTGAGGGATATCCAACTGAACGTGGGCCAGTAGAGGACGAGTCTTTCCAAAGTACGAGAAGTATTTAACATAATTTGCCCTCATGAGATGTAAGCCGCGTTTCGGACGTTTCTGCACATGCAACCCAAGCTAATTGCGAAATTTGTTGGTCGAACCAACTAGCAATTAGAGCTCTGAATGTCTCTCTGAATTTCTAACGAGACCTGAAACAATCGTGGGGTCTGATCAAAGTCAGGACCCGGCTAAATCACAGATCCAATTGGAATTTAGCGCGTTGGTTTTTGTGGAGGGAGGAAAACCGTAGAAAAACTCTCGGAGCAAGAGCGAGATACCAACGAACCACTGCCGCCACCTCGGCTTGGGTTGCCTGTGGTCAAAAGTGCTGAGTTTCAGTAAATCACTAGAGCATAAATTTCTTTTTTCCACACTGGTCATTACAGGGTTTTAGTGCAATCTTGAATTATGTACTGCTTAAAAGGGAACCTCATCTGAAAAACAATGTTTGCTATGGATGCCTAAACCTACATGTATTGCTGTTTGTTTTCTGTAAATTGTACACTGCAGCTGTTATCTACGGGCCGATTTTCCTGTCCAAAAGTCTTGAATTTCATGCGCGTCACCATCTTAGATCTTATGACAACACAGTGTCTTGAACCGGCCTCACGGATAGCTCAGCTGTTAGAGCGCCGGTCTGTTGTGCGGGAGATTGTGGGTTCAAACCCCGGTCGGACCAACACTCGGGGTCTTAAAAATAACTGAGGTGGTGGTGCTGCCTCTGCTCTAACACCTGCAAATGGTTAGACATTCGCCATGGCTTGGATGACCTCGTAAATGGCGGTCCCGTCTCCAAATATTGGGGATGTAAAAGAACCACTGTGGACGCAATAAACCCTGGCCGTTACCACCCACAGTGCCAGCAAGAGGTCGGCTTGCTGGATTAGTGCTGGGCTACTGGTGAATGAGACCTCTAACATGTATAACACCCAGTAGTCCAATGGAACTAATAGCGAGCGCTGGAATAACACTGAAGAACAGGGTATGGAAATTTGAGTTTTTTTGTCTTAAACAGGGTAAGGGTTTCAGAGCCTCAGCAGCACACCCCTACCCAACTTTGGGTAGAGTACCCCCACTGGGTGTTGCCCCTATTGTTGTACAAGAAAAGAGCTACTGTTTTCTGACAATAGGGGCAACACTGTGATGTCATGAGATCCAAGATTGCAGTACACAGGAAATTCAAATGACTTAATTGGACATGAAAATTAGTTCATAACTGACATCTAGTATACAATGTACAGGAGACAAACACAGCAATGTATTTAGGCATCCATAAGGAACCATTCCATAAGGAACAGGAGACAAACACAGCAATGTATTTAGGCATCCATAAGGAACCATTCCATAAGGAACAGGAGACAAACACAGCAATGTATTTAGGCATCCATAAGGAACCATTCCATAAGGAACAGGAGACAAACACAGCAATGTATTTAGGCATCCATAAGGAACCATTCCATAAGGAACAGGAGACAAACACAGCAATGTATTTAGGCATCCATAAGGAACCATTCCATAAGGAACAGGAGACAACCACAGCAATGTATTTAGGCATCCATAAGAAACCATTCCTTAAGGAACAGGAGACAAACACAGCAATGTATTTAGGCATCCATAAGGAACCATTCCATAAGGAACAGGAGACAAACACAGCAATGTATTTAGGCATCCATAAGGAACCATTCCATAAGGAACAGGAGACAACCACAGCAATGTATTTAGGCATCCATAAGAAACCATTCCTTAAGGAACAGGAGACAAACACAGCAATGTATTTAGGCATCCATAAGGAACAGGAGACAAACACAGCAATGTATTTAGGCATCCATAAGGAACAGGAGACAAACACAGCAATGTATTTAGGCATCCATAAGGAACCATTCCATAAGGAACAGGAGACAAACATAGCTATAGATTTAGGCATCTATAAGGAACCATTCCATAAGGAACATTTGGGAACAACCTGATAAATTACTTCCTCTTGAGTTTGTGCCATACTGTTTAAATTATATAATAGTCATGGAGTGAGTACAAAATGCTTAATAGTTTATTACAAAACTTAAAAAGTACAATTGTATGGAAGCTTTTATTGTTAAGGGATGTGTGTAAACCATGGGCACTAGGATAGTGGTTTTATTTAACCTGTGAAATAGATATTAGACTAATACCGGTAGTCACAATTAGACCCTAATTCCATTGTTTTCTTTAATTTTGTTTCACGGGTTAAGTAAAACCACTCTAATAGTGACCAGTAGCCTCTTGCAACATTTGATGTAATTAAGATTCTTTCCAATAAATTTATTTTTAAAAGCTCACGGTTGTTAACAATTTCTAAGATTAGCTTCTGTATCAGCAATCATTAAAATAAACCAACAAAATACCTTTCTTAGTACAACAATATGTCCTATTACTTTTCTGACTTCCAAAGTTCAATAATTCCAAACCGACTGTCCAGTCAATCCAGTGCACTAAGTACACATATTAAATTAAGAGATGCAAGCATATGTCTGTGAAGTTAGTAAGTTTAATAGTAACCAAAACTGGGTTACAATAATTAAACTTATTAACATATTAACTTTACAGACAGATGTTGTGCTTGCATCTCTTTACTACATGTACTTTGTGCACTGGAGTGACAAATGACAGTCGGTTAGAATTATTGGACTTTAGAGGAAAAGTAATGACACTGCTGATCCAGAAGCTAATCTTTGAAATCGTCAATAATAATAATTATTGTGAGCTTTTTAAAATTGGAAAGAATCTTAGATCCTAGTGCCTATATGTAAACTACATGTACAATGTACATGTATATCATTTTCAATAATTCTTCTCAATTTCAATGTTTTCAACGATTATGAAAATGTAAAATATGTAGTCATTTAACTAGTGTTTTTTTCCCCACCAATTTCTGTACAGATAATGCTCCATTCAAAGCTGTGATCAACAAGGACATAATGTGTGACTTTGACTTTATCACGGAGAACATGGAGTCAGACATGCGAGTCATGGTTATTGATGCCCGTCCTAAAGGCAGATTCACTGGTGATGAGCCAGAACCACGCCCTGATCTCCAAAGTGGTCACATGCCTCATAGTACCAGCTTTCCATATGGCAAGTGCCTGGACCTTGAGAACAAGTGTTTCAAGAATCCTGCAAGCTTAAAGAAGGTTTTTGCTGATTCAGGTGTTGACCTGAACAAACCTCTGATTACTAGCTGTGGATCTGGTGTCACTGGTAGTGGTCTTCTCTTTGGAGCTTTTCTGTGTGGCAAGACAGACACAAAGCTGTATGATGGCTCTTGGACAGAGTATGTCCAACGAGCACCAGTTGATATGATTCTCAAGGGTGAATGAACAGAGTTTTTAGACATCAGCTATGGTTAAAGTTTGTTTTGTGTAAGGACATGGCAAGGTTAGAGTACAAATAACACTGGACTTCGTACACCAATAGTTGATAAGAATACATTTAATAAAACCATTGGAAGTGAGGTGTTGCTGATGTATTGGATAATTGTTTTCTTAGTTTAGAGTGAAGTGGATAAGCACTTTTAGAAAATGTTTCACAAGTGTAAAGTATGATTAATAATTATTATGACTTTGAAAAATCATTAATAATTCATAAGGGTTTTAACCAATCCAAATGCAGCATTAGTCACATTGATAGGTCTGTAAATAATCTATAAGTATCAGCTACATAATACGACAGAACTGTCTCACAACTGATCATGGACCTCTCCTATTCCAAGGCAAAACATTAAGGAAAACTTGCCATCATGATGCATACAGACCATCTCACCATTATGTGATGATAATTTCAAGGAGCAATTTGTAAATTAAGATCAACAGTGAATTAAAGTATACAATTGGGCATAATAAGTGTAGTTATAAGTTTTAAAACTCTTTAGCAACACTTTCTATGTTCTCCATGGTTTTTACACTTGTACAAAATTCACTCCATACATTGTTTGGCAACCATAACAAATGGCTTAGATGTATTGCACCATTAATTGTGCCTACAAACAATTTAAGTATGCCTCTTGTAAAAAAGAATTTAATAGATTTCTTTAAATCTGCTTCTTTAAAATGTGTTTTCAAGATAGCTGCACACACCTAGGAGTCCTTCATTATCAAAGTAAATAAATAAATGCATGCTGGACGGCTACCCTCTACATCATTGTGTTTTCATTGCTTATAAATAGAAATGTTTTCTTTTCGGCTGAACGAAGTGAAAGAGAATAGAAGACCTGTTTCTGTTTGTCTCAGACACATGAGTACATGTCACCTATGACAATAATTATTTATTATTGAGACCTGGTACCACATACAGTTGTTATTTTCTTGAAACATTCATGTGACTTTCTTGTAACATGTGCATGGTTTCTTTAATTATAAAACATTTCTTGCTTCTTTATGCATCTAATTTACCTTCCTTAAAAAATATTGTCCCATGTTTCACACCTAAAAACTTCAACTGAGCAAGTACTCTAATATCTTCAAATGCTTGTGATGATTTAAAATCACTTATTCATCAAGAGTTTACCATAATAAATACATGTATGTGCATTGAACAATCCATTCAAATATTAAGGACGTTTTTATTGAAGTAATTAAACTTGAAGGCTCCTAAACTTCTATGATTTGATAGCTTAAGACCCCCAAATAAATGCGTAATCCATGATATAGAAATTACTTAATGGGAAGTCTGGCGTATGGTATTTACGCACGAGTTTGTTTTCACAAAACGAACGAGCGAGTGAGTTTTGTGAAAACAAACAAGTGTGTAAATAACATACAAAAGCTCTTTCCATCTTGTAATTTGTTTATTTTATACATACTGAGATTTTTCTCCAATATCAAACAGGTTATATTTAGGTCTTGTCAGTGAACACGTACATTTGTAGCTTTCAATTTTTTGTTTTGCATTTCGTATCCGACTCAACGTAGACTAAAATTTATGCTCAATACGATAAAAATGGAAAGAAAATCTTACTTTCTAAACTGAAATAGTTTTCAACATCAATATGAAACTGTCTTTGATTCAACAAATATAGTTTACATTGTCAATAGATTAGTATACCTGCTTTTTCCATGTTGTTTGCTACGAGTTTCCAGACATCTCCACGGCTTGTAGGTTTTCTCTGCTCACAGAATATTTACGATTTTTCGATGGTCTATGGAAGTCTAAATCACTCCACGATGGAATGAAAGCTCGTAATCTTTGCCGTATTTTCTTTTGACACTAAGAATGATTTCGCTTCTTCTTTGTCTCTTTACATCTGTTTCTCTAAGTTTTTGCTCTTGCGATTTTGTTTTCTTGGTCGATAATATACGCCTCAATTGACTTGGAAGTTTTGACATCGTTAGTTGGCTGTTTACAGATCAATATTACATTATTTAACAAAAAAATTAAAACCTCCAACTTTCGTAGTGAATGAAAGTGGCACCTCCAATTTCAAGTCCAGTTTGAAAATCCTGATATGTTTTGGCAGGTGTTTACTGATTGGACAAAACTCTTTTCGCACGTGTGAAAAATTCGTTTCGCAATTCTGATTGGCTAAGGAAAATTGTGAAGTGGGTTTTCGCATGAATGATTCCATTCGTAAATCTCAGTATGTATATGATCTGCTGTTGTAAGTTTCTTTAAGATATAGCTACATAATTACAATGTTGTCTCTGCCTGTACTATGTTCACAGGCTATACTCCTTAAGTAGTCTCCCAGCTATCACCAGTCTTTGGATTTCACTTGTCCCTTCATAGATCTCTGTAATCCTTGCATCTCTGTAATGTCTCTCAGCTGGCATATCTGTCACAAAGCCCATTCCACCAAGAATCTGAATACACTGTAACAAAAACACTACATTAACCATTGAAAATACACATAAGAACCACTCAGGAATTGTACTTTTAAAATTCATTTAGTACTTTGTTTTAAAATCTTCACGACTAATAGAATATATTGTTAAAAATAGCCAATTAAAATGATACACAATAATACTTTGAAGATATTTCTCTCCGTATGCTACTTGTATCAAAGCCAAACATGAATGGGCAGGACAGGGCTGTTGGCATACTTGCACAACAACTTTTACGAGGAAATGTCCCAAAACTGAATACTCTTCTACAATGCTAGATTTAATTTTGAGAAACTGATAGTTTTTGTCAAACATTTCTTTTATTCTTCCTTTTTCCCCTCATTTATTTTTATCTGCTTTTCAGTTCCAAAACTGTGACACCAGTAACCCTTGTTTAAGCCCTACTACAGCTGAGTGACCTGCAGTAATTATTGTTACAAGGTTCATAAAATAATATTAATTAAAATTTAAGAATAATATTAACTAAGGTTGCATTCGATTGATTGTATTCCAGAATAAAAATAGCTGAAATCACTGACTCAGGCACATTTTGCACAGTCTGTAAGCTACACACGCTTGCTGACATATGATATTCAGAAACATTTTAGTATTCCAGTGGCTAAAAATTCCTGATACGAGCTGTCTCTAGTGATCATTCTGTGTATTCTTATTCCAGAATATATGGTCAATCGAACACACCCTTGTATTCTGGAATAAGAATACATCGAATGACCACAGAGAGGATAGCTTGTATCGGGATTTGTTTAGCCCCTGGAATTCTGAATGTAACTTGAATATCATATGTCAGTAAGTGTTTTTAGCTTACAGACTGTATAGAATCGCATAGCCAAAGCTGAATCGCATGGTGCATTTGTGAAATCAGATGCTGATTGGCTGAGACAGAGTGGTGGATTCAGAGTGGAATCACCACTGAAGACTACGCGCGCTATTTATAACTTAGCAAAAATAATATCAACAAAAGTACTAAATCTTCAAGTAATTCATTGGACTATGCGATTCAAGGAAAATCACATGCCTGACTCGGTAATTCCATGTTACCTCGTCAAAGCAACTCGGACGATATCGGTTTTCTCGTGCAATTTAACATGGAATTACCTCGTCAGGTATGTGATTTTCCTATAAAATGTGCCTGAACCAGTGATTCCAGAGACTATTCCATCTATTCTTGTAGAATGCGGTCAATTGAACGTGCCCTAGATTAACAATTAAATGAAGGGATGTGTGCAACAAGGGCGTAAGTGACTCCTGATCAAGTTCTAAATTCCTTATCCAAAAGACTTGGTATCCCTGTGGATACATTCCATATATGGACAGTGTGGTCATGTGTGCAGTTAACTGTCAGGACTGCCTGTTGTCAGTTATTTGAGAAGGAAACAAATAACTTGAAGGAGAATATGATCAGGAGTCACTTATGCCCTTGTTGCACACAACCCTTCAAATGTACATTGTTTATACCTGATGAGAAACAAAGGTTGCTGCCTCAGAAGCTGCTAACTTAGCCATGGCTGCCTCCTGTTGAAGTGCAATAATTTTATAATAATAATAATAATAAGTTTATTTATATAGCGCCATATCAACTAATTTTTCATGGCGCTTTACATTGAATATTATATAAAAAATTGAATAATTAAAACTAAAATGAAATAACCTATTTACAATATTTTTAAAAATAATCAACCTAAAAATTTTCCCTATGGACAATGACGTAAGAAATTAAAATCAAATCAAATTAAAATACTGTTACCTAGCAACCATTGGTCAACTTTGAACAACATTGTAACCCTGTTCAGCTTAATTTTTAGTAGATGTTCAATATTCATGTGAATATTCTGCCATCGTAACGTTTGTTACTGAAAACAAAATTGAAATCGATGGAATATTAATTGATTAATTGAAATACAAAAATTCGAAGCGACACTGGTGAAGCTATAATTGCTCTCCTAGCTTAACCCCAACTTAACCAGAGTTAACCCCAACCCCTACTAAAACACTATAGATTTGTTGCTTTCCAATAAACGTTGGTGGAGGACTTGACATTGGACGGAGCTACAACATACCAAATGATCACGTGACCGAAGTGCACTGTTACCTAGCAACCATTGGTCAACTTTGAACAACATTGTAACCCTGTTCAGCTTAATTTTTAGTAGATGTTCAATATTCATGTGAATATTCTGCCATCGTAACGTTTGTTACTGCAAATAAAATTGAAATCGATTGAATATTAATTGAGATACAACAATTTGAATCAACACCGATGAAGCTATAATTGTTCGAAAACCAGTAATTATAAAATATCACCAAAATGCTGAAAGTTAGGTTATTTGTTTTTACACATAGTTATCTAGCTAACTTTTTTTTTTTTAAATTTAAAGATGTATTGGCATTTCTTGATATAATAGACCATTCTAAGACGGATAAGCCAAAAAATAAGGGGGAACAGGCTGAAGCACCTCACGTAGTAGAACTAGCATGTCAAGGCCAACCAATTCTGATGGAAGTGCACACGGGAGCCTCGTGTACAGTAATGAGTCGACGGGTATTTGAAAGACCACAAAAAAACACTGGGAGCCACATCAACCTGCAGCCTAACCGTAAGCCTGTGAGTAGGTACACCAAGGAACCAATCAAAACCGTACCAGTGGGACGTTTGAAGGAGAATTCACCTACAAGGGACCTATTAAATAAGATAAAGCTGGACTGGAGTGAAATTCAGGTAAATTCCATTGAGTCTAAATCAAACTCTTACACTCAGGTGAACCCAGTAAAGGACTTTCCCAAATTGTTTGAACCAGGGTTAGGTTTAGGCAAACTAGAAGGGATTAAAGCCAAAATACATGTCAATGAAGGGGCACTTCCCATTTATCAGAAGGCACGCCCTATTCCCTTCATAGAAAAAGAACTAGTTAATGCCGAACTGGACCATTTGGAAAATCTGGTGGTAATAGAACCTGTCCAGTTCTCAGAATTGGCATCACAAATAGTCCCAGTAAGGAAAAGCAATGGGAAATTTAGGTTATATGGAAACTATAAAACAACAGTAAACAAAGTCTCAAAACTTGATCGTCATCCCCTACCAAAAGTGCAATACTAGCAGGGGGAACACAATTTTCCAAACTGGACATGTCTGAAGCTTACGCCCAAGTAGAGCTTGCTCCGGCAATCTTTTAACGTTCCATTGAATCCGTCTTGGCAGGAATACAAAACGTCTTGGTATTCATAGATGACATATTAGTCACAGGTAAAACAATGCTTGACCACCAGGCAGAACCTGTATGAAGTACTAAGTAGACTAAAGAAAGTGGTCTGAAATTAGGTATAAGTAAAAGCCATTGTTTTATGGACTCCATAGTGTACTTGGGGCACTAAAAGATAAACTTCAAGCTATTGTAGAAATGCCAGAGCCCACCAATACATCCGATCGAGGTACAGGCTTATTTAGGCCATGTGAATTTCTATAGGAAATTTTTGCCAAACTTGTCGGATATATTGGCTCCAGTACATGAGCTATTGAAAAAAGACACCAAGTGGAAGTGGGCCAAAGAGCAACAATCGGCTTTTGACCAGGTAAAAAAACTGGTACAAACCACAGGGATCTTGGTACATTGTGACCCTGACCAAGAAATCGTGGTAACATGCGATGCATCTCCAAAGGGGGTTGGGGCAGTCTTGTATCACAAAATTTCAGACGGCTTGGAGCGCCCGGTCTTTATGGCGTCAAGATCACTAGCTCCGGCTGAAAAACGTTACAGCCAGATAGATCAAGGAAGCGCTAGCTTTGACATTTGCAGTGAAAAAATTCCACCAATATTTATATGGCCGACACTTTGTCGCATATACTAATCACAAACCACTACTGGGTCTGTTTGGGGAAAACAAATCCCTACCAGAACGGTCATCACCAAGAATTGTGCGATTATTACATATGATTACACACTACTGCAGAAACCAGGCAAAGATAATGACCAGGCAGATGGCCTAAGTAGATTATCATTACCTAAGGTACTAAAGGAGGCGCCAACCCCAGCAGATATCATAAATCTCATGGAGATGGGACCAATCGGGACCCAGTGCTGGCAAAATCAGACACTATACATTTTGACAAGGTGGCCGACAACAGTCGCCCCTGAGGGCATGCCCTACGTTATCAGAAAGAATGAATTGAGCATTGAAATCCGGTGTATACTATGGGGCGCTAGGGTAGTTGTACCACCACAGGGTCGGGAACGAATCATGAAAGGACTCCATGACACCCACCCTGGGATCACGCTCATGAAAGCCGTGGCAAGAAGTTTGGTGGCCTACGATTGATGTAGGTCTGGAGACAGTTGTAAAAACCTGTACATCCTGCCAAGAGTCACGAAAAGCGCCTCCTAAAATTTTACTACACCAATGGGAATACCCAAGAAACCTAGATAATACACGATAGACTACGTGGGACCACTGTTTGGGAGAATGTATTCGATTGTAGTGGATGCATTCTCCAAATGGGTAGAGGTAGCTATCACACACACGGCACCATCTGAGGCTACAATCGAAGGGTTGAGACAGATGTTTGCCACCCATGGGGTGCCCGACACCCTAGTGTCTGACAATGGTACCTGTTTCACCAGTGAACAGTTTAAGCAGTTTTTTTGAGAGAAATAACATCTCACACATCACAAGTGCGCTCTTCCACCCAGCTTCTAATGGGCTGGCGGAACGAGCAGTGCCGACATTTAAAACCAAATTGAAGCACATTAAAACAGGGAACCTAAGAACGAGAATTTCTCGGATTCTTTTGAGGTACCGCACCACGCCTCATAGCACTACAGGAGTACCAGCATGCCAATTGCTAATGGGACGCATGATAAAAACACCCATGTAGGCAGTATTTCCGTCGGTGCACGCCAAAGTCCTGGTCAAACAAGAAACCATGAAAAACACATTTGTCCAGAGAACAAATCCACGTAGTTTTAAAATCGGGAAAGTGTATTTTCACGAAACTATGGGCAGGGTGCAAAGTATTTACCTGGACAGGTAATGGATAAACTGGGACCTGTTACTTATGAAGTGTTACTAGAGGACAACCGATATGCCAAACGGCATACAAACCAGAATGTCAGAGTGATGAACGGGTGGAAGGTATCAGTGAATTTCCTCCCGTGGAATTAGCATTGTCTGAACTCGGCAATCAAATTCAACCACCTCCATCTAGCATGATTAGCCGAGGATCAAAACACCTGTTTGAACCCAGTGTCTCCTCGAAGTCCAGTCGGCAGGCTTGGAGAGGCGGTACAAAGTCACAATGCTGCATCGGGGGAACCTAGCACAACTCAGCTAGAGATCGATAAAGCTGTAACAGCCGAGCTTAGGGACCGGCAGGAGCCCATAACCAGGAGCGTCCATCCCGCATACTAGGCCTATGTCACAGCGTTTTCACAAGTTTATAGGTTATTTTTAGAACGGCTTCCCGCTATTGTTGAGTTGCAATTATTCCTAAGGGAAGAAAATCACAAAAGCGTATCAGCCATGTTGTTTGGTTTTACAAACGTAGCTAATGAGGCCTCTTTTGTTCCCCCCACGGTGCAACCCACAAATTGGCGGGAGAAATAGTCTAAAAATAGCCCAACTTGTAAAAACGCTGTGACACCTGTTTGGGAGATTGGACGCTCCTGGTTATGGGCTCCTGGGACCGGTCAATATTTAGAGGGGGAGGGCTGGTGCAAATAGAGGGAGGGTACGTACCCAGTTTTCATGCAGCAAATTAGGGGGCCATAGTATGCTAGAGGGAAATTGGGGGAGGGGTCATCAAAAATTGAGCATGGCGTATTTCATTTGCACCACCCCCCCCCCCCCCCTTCTAATCAATGACCAGTCCCTCAGCTTCGACTGGGATGAAGGTTCCTCATTCGCATCAGAACTACGTTGCGTTTACTGGCTTTCTAACATGCCTGTGATATGTTCTGAAAAAATAATATATATTTACAGTAGTATATTACGCAGTGTTCATGTGCCCTTGTGTTGGCCCCTAACACAGTAGATGGTGTGTCTATTTATAGCCGCGAAGTTCTGGTATGCGATTACGTTGTCTTTTGTTCTCTTGCGCTTTAGTAAAAAACTAAATATTTATGATAACTAGTTTACAATATCCTATTGGTGTTTATGTGACCGTATTCAAGAGAAACAGACACGAAAGGTTTTTTTTCTAGAATTGTTGGGATTGGTAAAAAACGACAGGAAAATGGTCTATTATTACCACGAGCTAAAAATGTCCTTTTCCTCGCTAAACATTTATGATAACTCATTTACAATATCCTATTGGTGTTTATGTGACCGTATTCAAGAGAAACAGACACGAAAGGTTTTATTTATAGAATTGTTGGGATTGGTAAAAAACGACAGGAAAATGGTCTATTATTACCACGAGCTAAAAATGTCCGTTTCCTCACTAAACATTTATGATAACTGACGTTTACAACATCCTATTGGCGTTGCAATAAACAAATGAAATAAAATAATCTGAGTGGCTATGACTGACTATCTAACTACTTATACTGATAAAAGTACAGAAGCATAATAAGACTCTTGACTGATCTTGCCCGTAAACCGGTTCAACTTAATTGGCGTCTTGATTGCACGCATGTCAAGCGGCTTCAGTTCTGTTTCTGTCTACACATTTATGCACGTAAACCCGTTGAGTTCAAGTCGATAAAGCCCGTTCGATCTTTAGTTTTGCCGTCTTGATTGCAGGTCAAGCAGAATCACTCAGTTCAGTTCCCCGTTTGATCTTCAGTTCTGTTTCTGTCTTCAGGCATAAATTTCTATGCAACGCTTCCGGTATTCGGTTACACATAATTGGTTCATTTCGACAACAATGTTGTCGCGTATGACCAATCATTGTTTGGGCCGTTTTCAACTTTCTGGATGCTTTCTTAATTGCTAGAGGACATGGCAGTTTCTCCTTTGGTAAAAGCTTCATGGCTTCGCCAGAAGATGCTAGAGGGTGCAAAAAATCTCCGAATTCTGGATGGATCGTGGTTTCTTCCAAGTGCTAAACGCGAGCCTGAAAAAGAGTTCTTACAAAAACGCATCCCTGGTGCAAGATACTTTGATATCGACGAGTGCTGTGACAAGTCCTTGCCGTACGAACACATGCTACCAAGTGAAGATTACTTTGGAAAATATGTTCATAATCTGGGCATTACTAATGACAGCCATGTAGTAGTGTACGATAACAGCGAAAAACTTGGTGTATTCTCTGCTCCGCGCGTGTGGTGGACATTCCGTGCACTTGGACACGAGCGCGTGTCTGTTTTGGATGGAGGGCTGCCCAAGTGGTGTGCTGAGGGATATCCAACTGAACGTGGGCCAGTAGAGGACGAGTCTTTCCAAAGTACGAGAAGTATTTAACATAATTTGCCCTCATGAGATGTAAGCCGCGTTTCGGACGTTTCTGCACATGCAACCCAAGCTAATTGCGAAATTTGTTGGTCGAACCAACTAGCAATTAGAGCTCTGAATGTCTCTCTGAATTTCTAACGAGACCTGAAACAACCGTGGGGTCTGATCAAAGTCAGGACCCGGCTAAATCACAGATCCAATTGGAATTTAGCGCGTTGGTTTTTGTGGAGGGAGGAAAACCGTAGAAAAACTCTCGGAGCAAGAGCGAGATACCAACGAACCACTGCCGCCACCTCGGCTTGGGTTGCCTGTGGTCAAAAGTGCTGAGTTTCAGTAAATCACTAGAGCATAAATTTCTTTTTTCCACACTGGTCATTACAGGGTTTTAGTGCAATCTTGAATTATGTACTGCTTAAAAGGGAACCTCATCTGAAAAACAATGTTTGCTATGGATGCCTAAACCTACATGTATTGCTGTTTGTTTTCTGTAAATTGTACACTGCAGCTGTTATCTACGGGCCGATTTTCCTGTCCAAAAGTCTTGAATTTCATGCGCGTCACCATCTTAGATCTTATGACAACACAGTGTCTTGAACCGGCCTCACGGATAGCTCAGCTGTTAGAGCGCCGGTCTGTTGTGCGGGAGATCGTGGGTTCAAACCCCGGTCGGACCAACACTCGGGGTCTTAAAAATAACTGAGGTGGTGGTGCTGCCTCTGCTCTAACACCTGCAAATGGTTAGACATTCGCCATGGCTTGGATGACCTCGTAAATGGCGGTCCCGTCTCCAAATATTGGGGATGTAAAAGAACCACTGTGGACGCAATAAACCCTGGCCGTTACCACCCACAGTGCCAGCAAGAGGTCGGCTTGCTGGATAGCGAGCGCTGGAATAACACTGAAGAACAGGGTATGGAAATTTGAGTTTTTTTGTCTTAAACAGGGTAAGGGTTTCAGAGCCTCAGCAGCACACCCCTACCCAACTTTGGGTAGAGTACCCCCACTGGGTGTTGCCCCTATTGTTGTACAAGAAAAGAGCTACTGTTTTCTGACAATAGGGGCAACACTGTGATGTCATGAGATCCAAGATTGCAGTACACAGGAAATTCAAATGACTTGGACATGAAAATTAGTTCATAACTGACATCTAGTATACAATGTACAGGAGACAAACACAGCAATGTATTTAGGCATCCATAAGGAACCATTCCATAAGGAACAGGAGACAAACACAGCAATGTATTTAGGCATCCATAAGGAACCATTCCATAAGGAACAGGAGACAAACACAGCAATGTATTTAGGCATCCATAAGGAACCATTCCATAAGGAACAGGAGACAAACACAGCAATGTATTTAGGCATCCATAAGGAACCATTCCATAAGGAACAGGAGACAAACACAGCAATGTATTTAGGCATCCATAAGGAACCATTCCATAAGGAACAGGAGACAACCACAGCAATGTATTTAGGCATCCATAAGAAACCATTCCTTAAGGAACAGGAGACAAGCACAGCAATGTATTTAGGCATCCATAAGGAACCATTCCATAAGGAACAGGAGACAAACACAGCAATGTATTTAGGCATCCATAAGGAACCATTCCATAAGGAACAGGAGACAACCACAGCAATGTATTTAGGCATCCATAAGAAACCATTCCTTAAGGAACAGGAGACAAACACAGCAATGTATTTAGGCATCCATAAGGAACAGGAGACAAACACAGCAATGTATTTAGGCATCCATAAGGAACAGGAGACAAACACAGCAATGTATTTAGGCATCCATAAGGAACCATTCCATAAGGAACAGGAGACAAACATAGCTATAGATTTAGGCATCTATAAGGAACCATTCCATAAGGAACATTTGGGAACAACCTGATAAATTACTTCCTCTTGAGTTTGTGCCATACTGTTTAAATTATATAATAGTCATGGAGTGAGTACAAAATGCTTAATAGTTTATTACAAAACTTAAAAAGTACAATTGTATGGAAGCTTTTATTGTTAAGGGATGTGTGTAAACCATGGGCACTAGGATAGTGGTTTTATTTAACCTGTGAAATAGATATTAGAGCTGGTAGGGAAATCTACAGCATGGCTACCATCCATTAAAGCTCAACTAGGGAAAAGTATCCCCAAAGCTTCTAAGATATATATAAACGAATCGCTCACCGCATATCGAAAGAAGCTTTTCAGTACGATCCGGGAGTTCAAGACCAAAAACAACTTCAAGTTCCTATGGACCAAAAACGGAATCATACACTTGAGAGAAACGGAGACGACAACAATCTGTCGCTTTACAACCGAAGAGCAATTTAAAGGGTTCCTGGACTCAAGAAAGTAGTGACTCTATGCCAGATAAGTTTAACAAACTATTTATTCCCTTATTTATATACTAGATCACTACAAATTTCAACACGACGACAATGACCGAAAAGCACGTTAGTTTTTTGTCGTATTTGCCATTCTATAATTTATCTGATTCTGAATTCAGATCGGCAATAGGAGTATGGGACTATAATGATATATGTTCTAGAATAGATACTGATCTTTACAATATACTACCGAACCCAGATAAATTCGACAAATTGGACTCTGATTTAATGTTGCTTTCACCAAGTTCTAATTATTATTCAATCATGGAAGTGAATAAATTAATTAATCCGACCTCATCAATTCAAAAGAAAACTTTTACCCTATATCATTGCAATGTACGTAGTTTACCAAAAAATCTTACTATGTTAAATGACCTCTTATATTCCTTAGATAATAAACCTGATGTTTTAGCCATATCAGAAACTAAGCTAAATAGTAAAACCATAGAAAATATTGACTTGCCTCACTATAATTTTTTCCACACTGATTCGGAGACTGCTGCAGGTGGTGCAGGACTTTATATTACTGAAGACTTACAGACTATTCATAGACCTGATTTGAAATTCACAATGCCATTAGTGGAGTCCTGTTGGGCTGAAATTATTTCTGGCAACAATAAATCTAACACAATTATTGGATGCATATACAGACATCCCACAGCAAATGTTTCAGACTTTATATCACAACTAGAAAATATAATTAAACATCTAAATGAGAAAAAACATCAGGTATATATCACAGGAGATATTAATATTGATTTTTTGAAATATAATGACCACCCAAAAACTGAGGAATACTTAGACAATATGTTACACTGTAATAGCTTCTTACCACTCATAACCAAACCTACCAGACTCACTGATCACTCATCTACCCTAATTGATCACATATATTATACTAACACACCTATACACAACACTATATCTGGAATTGCCTTGGTTGATATATCTGACCACTTACCAGTATTTTGCATCTGTCATAATTATTCAGCACACAGAAAAAGAGAAAAGGTGTATTTCAGGGACTACAGTAAATTCCAGAAAGATGAATATTTAGCTGATATTCAATCAATTGACTGGACTAATATCTATAATCACTCGCAGGACATTCACGAAATAACTTCAAACTGTATAGATGCAATTAAACAAGTCGTAAACAGGCATGCACCCCTCAAACAAGCCTCACTTAATAAAATGAAACAACTCGCCAAACCATGGATCTCAAAAGGCCTGCTAACATCCATTAAAATTAAACAGAAAATGTATCGCACTCACTTTCTAACTAAGGAACCATCAAAAGTGAACAGCTATAAAAAGTACTCAAACATCCTCAATCATTTAAAAAGCAAAGCCAAATATGATTACTACAACCAGCATTTTCATCTTTACAAAGACAATATTAAAGAAACCTGGAAACTAATAAGTACATTAATCAAACGTAAATCAAAATCAAATTCAAACATTCATCCAACAAAGATAATACGTAATAATAAAACCTATACTCAACAAGCTGAAATAGCAGAACAATTTAATCAACACTTCATAGACGTAGGCCCAAGTCTAGCCAGCTTAATTGAAAATCCTAATAACCAAGATCCAATAATATATATAAAAAACACTCCAGCAAATAGTTTTTACTTAACTCCTGTAACTGAGGACTATGTAACTCAACTTTTTTCTGAATTAAAAGGAAAAAAATCATCGCTAGACATCCCCAATAAACTAATTAAGATTGCATGTGGAACACTTTCTATCCCATTTACTTTCATCTATAACCAATCTATTTCTTTGGGTGTAGTTCCTGATATACTTAAAATATCTAGAGTGACCCCAGTCTACAAAACTGGCCTCGCAACTGATTTAAATAACTACAGGCCAATTGCAATTTTATCACCCTTCAGCAAGATACTAGAAAAAATTGTTTATAATTAACCAGCTTTATTCATTTTTAGAAAAACATAATATACTCTTCAAATATCAATTTGGATTCAGAAAGGATTATTCTACTGAGCAAGCTATATTAGAAATAACAGACCATCTTAAAACATCTATTGACAAAAATATGATTACATGTGGCCTCTTCCTAGACTTTTCAAAAGCTTTTGATACCGTGAACCATGATATCTTACTTAAGAAACTATCCAAATATGGAATACGTGGCAAACCCCTAGAATGGTTTCAGAGCTACTTAACAAACAGAATGCAATATGTGAAAATTGAAAACACCATCTCAGCCCAACGTAACATTATCTGTGGAATACCTCAGGGATCAACACTTGGCCCTTTACTATTTCTTTTATACCTAAACGACATATCTAACTCTTCAACAAAGTTATCCTTTCGCATTTTTGCCGATGATGCAAATATATTTTATACTTGTAAAGACACCAAAGAGCTTGAAAGAACAATGAATACTGAATTGAGCAAAGTTTTTGACTATTGTACTGCTAATAAACTCTCTGTAAACATGAAAAAAACTAATTATATGATAATCACTTCCCCGCAAAAGAAAACAATTAAAATAAACTTACATAATATAGAAAGAAAAAACAACATTAAATATCTAGGGATTTACATAGATGAACATCTTAACTGGAAAAGCCAAATAGCACATGTAAATAGTAAAATAGCCAAAAATTTAGGAATACTATACAAACTACGCCATTACTTAGCCTTAAACATGTTGACGCAACTTTACTACACCCTCATATATCCCTATCTGAACTATGGGTCAATGAGCTGGGGAAACACATATACCACTAATTTAGAAAAAATATACACTAAACAAAATAAATGTGTCCGTAGCATTTTTTTTGCCAATAACAAAGAATCAGCTAATCCATATTTTAAAATTCTTAACATTCTCAAATTTGAAAACATACTTAAACTAAAAATTTGTACATTTGCACATAAGCTTCTTCGTAATCCATCTGATACGCCACCTGTGTTCCATGACTTCCTAACTCCAGTTACCAAGATACACAATTACAACACAAGATATGCTGCCAAAAATAATCTTTATTGCCAAAATGTAAGAACAAACATGGGAAAATTTACATTTAAATATACAGCCTGTAAAATATGGGAATCCGTCCCCTATGAGCTTAAGCAAACAACAAACACGAAACAATTCAAGAAACTATATAAATCCTACCTTCTCAAGCTCCAGAGTCCCTCCTAATCTTAATCTTTAAAAACAATAACACATCATATAAGCTATTTCCATATAAATTTCTCCTTTATCGTATTTCCTCTCTTTCTCTCTTTTTTGTCTTGTTTTTTTCTATATTTGTGTGTGATATTTCTTTTTTTCTTTTTTTAACCAAACTTAGGTTCAACTCGCCATTGTACAACATTATTTCTACTCACTAATATCAGCTATTACCATACTATAACATATAAGCCTAAATTTAATTAAAACAGTGAATAACTCGAAAGCCTCCAGGCTACTTTGTCCACTGTGCACTGTCACTCCCATCTCATACTTTAATTTACCTTATCTATTATATATATACGTTTAGTTAATCATATTTCCCTTATTGTAATTCAAAAAGAAAAATAGTGTGAAATAAAACTTGAACTTGAACTTGAACTTGAACTTGAACTTGACTAATACCGGTAGTCACAATTAGACCCTAATTCCATTGTTTTCTTTAATTTTGTTTCACGGGTTAAGTAAAACCACTCTAATAGTGACCAGTAGCCTCTTGCAACATTTGATGTAATTAAGATTCTTTCCAATAAATTTATTTTTAAAAGCTCACGGTTGTTAACAATTTCTAAGATTAGCTTCTGTATCAGCAATCATTAAAATAAACCAACAAAATACCTTTCTTAGTACAACAATATGTCCTATTACTTTTCTGACTTCCAAAGTTCAATAATTCCAAACCGACTGTCCAGTCAATCCAGTGCACTAAGTACACATATTAAATTAAGAGATGCAAGCATATGTCTGTGAAGTTAGTAAGTTTAATAGTAACCAAAACTGGGTTACAATAATTAAACTTATTAACATATTAACTTTACAGACAGATGTTGTGCTTGCATCTCTTTACTACATGTACTTTGTGCACTGGAGTGACAAATGACAGTCGGTTAGAATTATTGGACTTTAGAGGAAAAGTAATGACACTGCTGATCCAGAAGCTAATCTTTGAAATCGTCAATAATAATAATTATTGTGAGCTTTTTAAAATTGGAAAGAATCTTAGATCCTAGTGCCTATATGTAAACTACATGTACAATGTACATGTATATCATTTTCAATAATTCTTCTCAATTTCAATGTTTTCAACGATTATGAAAATGTAAAATATGTAGTCATTTAACTAGTGTTTTTTTCCCCACCAATTTCTGTACAGATAATGCTCCATTCAAAGCTGTGATCAACAAGGACATAATGTGTGACTTTGACTTTATCACGGAGAACATGGAGTCAGACATGCGAGTCATGGTTATTGATGCCCGTCCTAAAGGCAGATTCACTGGTGATGAGCCAGAACCACGCCCTGATCTCCAAAGTGGTCACATGCCTCATAGTACCAGCTTTCCATATGGCAAGTGCCTGGACCTTGAGAACAAGTGTTTCAAGAATCCTGCAAGCTTAAAGAAGGTTTTTGCTGATTCAGGTGTTGACCTGAACAAACCTCTGATTACTAGCTGTGGATCTGGTGTCACTGGTAGTGGTCTTCTCTTTGGAGCTTTTCTGTGTGGCAAGACAGACACAAAGCTGTATGATGGCTCTTGGACAGAGTATGTCCAACGAGCACCAGTTGATATGATTCTCAAGGGTGAATGAACAGAGTTTTTAGACATCAGCTATGGTTAAAGTTTGTTTTGTGTAAGGACATGGCAAGGTTAGAGTACAAATAACACTGGACTTCGTACACCAATAGTTGATAAGAATACATTTAATAAAACCATTGGAAGTGAGGTGTTGCTGATGTATTGGATAATTGTTTTCTTAGTTTAGAGTGAAGTGGATAAGCACTTTTAGAAAATGTTTCACAAGTGTAAAGTATGATTAATATTATGACTTTGAAAAATCATTAATAATTCATAAGGGTTTTAACCAATCCAAATGCAGCATTAGTCACATTGATAGGTCTGTAAATAATCTATAAGTATCAGCTACATAATACGACAGAACTGTCTCACAACTGATCATGGACCTCTCCTATTCCAAGGCAAAACATTAAGGAAAACTTGCCATCATGATGCATACAGACCATCTCACCATTATGTGATGATAATTTCAAGGAGCAATTTGTAAATTAAGATCAACAGTGAATTAAAGTATACAATTGGGCATAATAAGTGTAGTTATAAGTTTTAAAACTCTTTAGCAACACTTTCTATGTTCTCCATGGTTTTTACACTTGTACAAAATTCACTCCATACATTGTTTGGCAACCATAACAAATGGCTTAGATGTATTGCACCATTAATTGTGCCTACAAACAATTTAAGTATGCCTCTTGTAAAAAAGAATTTAATAGATTTCTTTAAATCTGCTTCTTTAAAATGTGTTTTCAAGATAGCTGCACACACCTAGGAGTCCTTCATTATCAAAGTAAATAAATAAATGCATGCTGGACGGCTACCCTCTACATCATTGTGTTTTCATTGCTTATAAATAGAAATGTTTTCTTTTCGGCTGAACGAAGTGAAAGAGAATAGAAGACCTGTTTCTGTTTGTCTCAGACACATGAGTACATGTCACCTATGACAATAATTATTTATTATTGAGACCTGGTACCACATACAGTTGTTATTTTCTTGAAACATTCATGTGACTTTCTTGTAACATGTGCATGGTTTCTTTAATTATAAAACATTTCTTGCTTCTTTATGCATCTAATTTACCTTCCTTAAAAAATATTGTCCCATGTTTCACACCTAAAAACTTCAACTGAGCAAGTACTCTAATATCTTCAAATGCTTGTGATGATTTAAAATCACTTATTCATCAAGAGTTTACCATAATAAATACATGTATGTGCATTGAACAATCCATTCAAATATTAAGGACGTTTTTATTGAAGTAATTAAACTTGAAGGCTCCTATATAAACTTCTATGATTTGATAGCTTAAGACCCCCAAATAAATGCGTAATCCATGATATAGAAATTACTTAATGGGAAGTCTGGCGTATGGTATTTACGCACGAGTTTGTTTTCACAAAACGAACGAGCGAGTGAGTTTTGTGAAAACAAACAAGTGTGTAAATAACATACAAAAGCTCTTTCCATCTTGTAATTTGTTTATTTTATACATACTGAGATTTTTCTCCAATATCAAACAGGTTATATTTAGGTCTTGTCAGTGAACACGTACATTTGTAGCTTTCAATTTTTTGTTTTGCATTTCGTATCCGACTCAACGTAGACTAAAATTTATGCTCAATACGATAAAAATGGAAAGAAAATCTTACTTTCTAAACTGAAATAGTTTTCAACATCAATATGAAACTGTCTTTGATTCAACAAATATAGTTTACATTGTCAATAGATTAGTATACCTGCTTTTTCCATGTTGTTTGCTACGAGTTTCCAGACATCTCCACGGCTTGTAGGTTTTCTCTGCTCACAGAATATTTACGATTTTTCGATGGTCTATGGAAGTCTAAATCACTCCACGATGGAATGAAAGCTCGTAATCTTTGCCGTATTTTCTTTTGACACTAAGAATGATTTCGCTTCTTCTTTGTCTCTTTACATCTGTTTCTCTAAGTTTTTGCTCTTGCGATTTTGTTTTCTTGGTCGATAATATACGCCTCAATTGACTTGGAAGTTTTGACATCGTTAGTTGGCTGTTTACAGATCAATATTACATTATTTAACAAAAAAATTAAAACCTCCAACTTTCGTAGTGAATGAAAGTGGCACCTCCAATTTCAAGTCCAGTTTGAAAATCCTGATATGTTTTGGCAGGTGTTTACTGATTGGACAAAACTCTTTTCGCACGTGTGAAAAATTCGTTTCGCAATTCTGATTGGCTAAGGAAAATTGTGAAGTGGGTTTTCGCATGAATGATTCCATTCGTAAATCTCAGTATGTATATGATCTGCTGTTGTAAGTTTCTTTAAGATATAGCTACATAATTACAATGTTGTCTCTGCCTGTACTATGTTCACAGGCTATACTCCTTAAGTAGTCTCCCAGCTATCACCAGTCTTTGGATTTCACTTGTCCCTTCATAGATCTCTGTAATCCTTGCATCTCTGTAATGTCTCTCAGCTGGCATATCTGTCACAAAGCCCATTCCACCAAGAATCTGAATACACTGTAACAAAAACACTACATTAACCATTGAAAATACACATAAGAACCACTCAGGAATTGTACTTTTAAAATTCATTTAGTACTTTGTTTTAAAATCTTCACGACTAATAGAATATATTGTTAAAAATAGCCAATTAAAATGATACACAATAATACTTTGAAGATATTTCTCTCCGTATGCTACTTGTATCAAAGCCAAACATGAATGGGCAGGACAGGGCTGTTGGCATACTTGCACAACAACTTTTACGAGGAAATGTCCCAAAACTGAATACTCTTCTACAATGCTAGATTTAATTTTGAGAAACTGATAGTTTTTGTCAAACATTTCTTTTATTCTTCCTTTTTCCCCTCATTTATTTTTATCTGCTTTTCAGTTCCAAAACTGTGACACCAGTAACCCTTGTTTAAGCCCTACTACAGCTGAGTGACCTGCAGTAATTATTGTTACAAGGTTCATAAAATAATATTAATTAAAATTTAAGAATAATATTAACTAAGGTTGCATTCGATTGATTGTATTCCAGAATAAAAATAGCTGAAATCACTGACTCAGGCACATTTTGCACAGTCTGTAAGCTACACACGCTTGCTGACATATGATATTCAGAAACATTTTAGTATTCCAGTGGCTAAAAATTCCTGATACGAGCTGTCTCTAGTGATCATTCTGTGTATTCTTATTCCAGAATATATGGTCAATCGAACACACCCTTGTATTCTGGAATAAGAATACATCGAATGACCACAGAGAGGATAGCTTGTATCGGGATTTGTTTAGCCCCTGGAATTCTGAATGTAACTTGAATATCATATGTCAGTAAGTGTTTTTAGCTTACAGACTGTATAGAATCGCATAGCCAAAGCTGAATCGCATGGTGCATTTGTGAAATCAGATGCTGATTGGCTGAGACAGAGTGGTGGATTCAGAGTGGAATCACCACTGAAGACTACGCGCGCTATTTATAACTTAGCAAAAATAATATCAACAAAAGTACTAAATCTTCAAGTAATTCATTGGACTATGCGATTCAAGGAAAATCACATGCCTGACTCGGTAATTCCATGTTACCTCGTCAAAGCAACTCGGACGATATCGGTTTTCTCGTGCAATTTAACATGGAATTACCTCGTCAGGTATGTGATTTTCCTATAAAATGTGCCTGAACCAGTGATTCCAGAGACTATTCCATCTATTCTTGTAGAATGCGGTCAATTGAACGTGCCCTAGATTAACAATTAAATGAAGGGATGTGTGCAACAAGGGCGTAAGTGACTCCTGATCAAGTTCTAAATTCCTTATCCAAAAGACTTGGTATCCCTGTGGATACATTCCATATATGGACAGTGTGGTCATGTGTGCAGTTAACTGTCAGGACTGCCTGTTGTCAGTTATTTGAGAAGGAAACAAATAACTTGAAGGAGAATATGATCAGGAGTCACTTATGCCCTTGTTGCACACAACCCTTCAAATGTACATTGTTTATACCTGATGAGAAACAAAGGTTGCTGCCTCAGAAGCTGCTAACTTAGCCATGGCTGCCTCCTGTTGAAGTGCAATAATTTTATAATAATAATAATAATAAGTTTATTTATATAGCGCCATATCAACTAATTTTTCATGGCGCTTTACATTGAATATTATATAAAAAATTGAATAATTAAAACTAAAATGAAATAACCTATTTACAATATTTTTAAAAATAATCAACCTAAAAATTTTCCCTATGGACAATGACGTAAGAAATTAAAATCAAATCAAATTAAAATACTGTTACCTAGCAACCATTGGTCAACTTTGAACAACATTGTAACCCTGTTCAGCTTAATTTTTAGTAGATGTTCAATATTCATGTGAATATTCTGCCATCGTAACGTTTGTTACTGAAAACAAAATTGAAATCGATGGAATATTAATTGATTAATTGAAATACAAAAATTCGAAGCGACACTGGTGAAGCTATAATTGCTCTCCTAGCTTAACCCCAACTTAACCAGAGTTAACCCCAACCCCTACTAAAACACTATAGATTTGTTGCTTTCCAATAAACGTTGGTGGAGGACTTGACATTGGACGGAGCTACAACATACCAAATGATCACGTGACCGAAGTGCACTGTTACCTAGCAACCATTGGTCAACTTTGAACAACATTGTAACCCTGTTCAGCTTAATTTTTAGTAGATGTTCAATATTCATGTGAATATTCTGCCATCGTAACGTTTGTTACTGCAAATAAAATTGAAATCGATTGAATATTAATTGAGATACAACAATTTGAATCAACACCGATGAAGCTATAATTGTTCGAAAACCAGTAATTATAAAATATCACCAAAATGCTGAAAGTTAGGTTATTTGTTTTTACACATAGTTATCTAGCTAACTTTTTTTTTTTAAAATTTAAAGATGTATTGGCATTTCTTGATATAATAGACCATTCTAAGACGGATAAGCCAAAAAATAAGGGGGAACAGGCTGAAGCACCTCACGTAGTAGAACTAGCATGTCAAGGCCAACCAATTCTGATGGAAGTGCACACGGGAGCCTCGTGTACAGTAATGAGTCGACGGGTATTTGAAAGACCACAAAAAAACACTGGGAGCCACATCAACCTGCAGCCTAACCGTAAGCCTGTGAGTAGGTACACCAAGGAACCAATCAAAACCGTACCAGTGGGACGTTTGAAGGAGAATTCACCTACAAGGGACCTATTAAATAAGATAAAGCTGGACTGGAGTGAAATTCAGGTAAATTCCATTGAGTCTAAATCAAACTCTTACACTCAGGTGAACCCAGTAAAGGACTTTCCCAAATTGTTTGAACCAGGGTTAGGTTTAGGCAAACTATATATAGAAGGGATTAAAGCCAAAATACATGTCAATGAAGGGGCACTTCCCATTTATCAGAAGGCACGCCCTATTCCCTTCATAGAAAAAGAACTAGTTAATGCCGAACTGGACCATTTGGAAAATCTGGTGGTAATAGAACCTGTCCAGTTCTCAGAATTGGCATCACAAATAGTCCCAGTAAGGAAAAGCAATGGGAAATTTAGGTTATATGGAAACTATAAAACAACAGTAAACAAAGTCTCAAAACTTGATCGTCATCCCCTACCAAAAGTGCAATACTAGCAGGGGGAACACAATTTTCCAAACTGGACATGTCTGAAGCTTACGCCCAAGTAGAGCTTGCTCCGGCAATCTTTTAACGTTCCATTGAATCCGTCTTGGCAGGAATACAAAACGTCTTGGTATTCATAGATGACATATTAGTCACAAGTAAAACAATGCTTGACCACCAGGCAGAACCTGTATGAAGTACTAAGTAGACTAAAGAAAGTGGTCTGAAATTAGGTATAAGTAAAAGCCATTGTTTTATGGACTCCATAGTGTACTTGGGGCATTAAAAGATAAACTTCAAGCTATTGTAGAAATGCCAGAGCCCACCAATACATCCGATCGAGGTACAGGCTTATTTAGGCCATGTGAATTTCTATAGGAAATTTTTGCCAAACTTGTCGGATATATTGGCTCCAGTACATGAGCTATTGAAAAAAGACACCAAGTGGAAGTGGGCCAAAGAGCAACAATCGGCTTTTGACCAGGTAAAAAAACTGGTACAAACCACAGGGATCTTGGTACATTGTGACCCTGACCAAGAAATCGTGGTAACATGCGATGCATCTCCAAAGGGGGTTGGGGCAGTCTTGTATCACAAAATTTCAGACGGCTTGGAGCGCCCGGTCTTTATGGCGTCAAGATCACTAGCTCCGGCTGAAAAACGTTACAGCCAGATAGATCAAGGAAGCGCTAGCTTTGACATTTGCAGTGAAAAAATTCCACCAATATTTATATGGCCGACACTTTGTCGCATATACTAATCACAAACCACTACTGGGTCTGTTTGGGGAAAACAAATCCCTACCAGAACGGTCATCACCAAGAATTGTGCGATTATTACATATGATTACACACTACTGCAGAAACCAGGCAAAGATAATGACCAGGCAGATGGCCTAAGTAGATTATCATTACCTAAGGTACTAAAGGAGGCGCCAACCCCAGCAGATATCATAAATCTCATGGAGATGGGACCAATCGGGACCCAGTGCTGGCAAAATCAGACACTATACATTTTGACAAGGTGGCCGACAACAGTCGCCCCTGAGGGCATGCCCTACGTTATCAGAAAGAATGAATTGAGCATTGAAATCCGGTGTATACTATGGGGCGCTAGGGTAGTTGTACCACCACAGGGTCGGGAACGAATCATGAAAGGACTCCATGACACCCACCCTGGGATCACGCTCATGAAAGCCGTGGCAAGAAGTTTGGTGGCCTACGATTGATGTAGGTCTGGAGACAGTTGTAAAAACCTGTACATCCTGCCAAGAGTCACGAAAAGCGCCTCCTAAAATTTTACTACACCAATGGGAATACCCAAGAAACCTAGATAATACACGATAGACTACGTGGGACCACTGTTTGGGAGAATGTATTCGATTGTAGTGGATGCATTCTCCAAATGGGTAGAGGTATAGCTATCACACACACGGCACCATCTGAGGCTACAATCGAAGGGTTGAGACAGATGTTTGCCACCCATGGGGTGCCCGACACCCTAGTGTCTGACAATGGTACCTGTTTCACCAGTGAACAGTTTAAGCAGTTTTTTTGAGAGAAATAACATCTCACACATCACAAGTGCGCTCTTCCACCCAGCTTCTAATGGGCTGGCGGAACGAGCAGTGCCGACATTTAAAACCAAATTGAAGCACATTAAAACAGGGAACCTAAGAACGAGAATTTCTCGGATTCTTTTGAGGTACCGCACCACGCCTCATAGCACTACAGGAGTACCAGCATGCCAATTGCTAATGGGACGCATGATAAAAACACCCATGTAGGCAGTATTTCCGTCGGTGCACGCCAAAGTCCTGGTCAAACAAGAAACCATGAAAAACACATTTGTCCAGAGAACAATACCACGTAGTTTTAAAATCGGGAAAGTGTATTTTCACGAAACTATGGGCAGGGTGCAAAGTATTTACCTGGACAGGTAATGGATAAACTGGGACCTGTTACTTATGAAGTGTTACTAGAGGACAACCGATATGCCAAACGGCATACAAACCAGAATGTCAGAGTGATGAACGGGTGGAAGGTATCAGTGAATTTCCTCCCGTGGAATTAGCATTGTCTGAACTCGGCAATCAAATTCAACCACCTCCATCTAGCATGATTAGCCGAGGATCAAAACACCTGTTTGAACCCAGTGTCTCCTCGAAGTCCAGTCGGCAGGCTTGGAGAGGCGGTACAAAGTCACAATGCTGCATCGGGGGAACCTAGCACAACTCAGCTAGAGATCGATAAAGCTGTAACAGCCGAGCTTAGGGACCGGCAGGAGCCCATAACCAGGAGCGTCCATCCCGCATACTAGGCCTATGTCACAGCGTTTTCACAAGTTTATAGGTTATTTTTAGAACGGCTTCCCGCTATTGTTGAGTTGCAATTATTCCTAAGGGAAGAAAATCACAAAAGCGTATCAGCCATGTTGTTTGGTTTTACAAACGTAGCTAATGAGGCCTCTTTTGTTCCCCCCACGGTGCAACCCACAAATTGGCGGGAGAAATAGTCTAAAAATAGCCCAACTTGTAAAAACGCTGTGACACCTGTTTGGGAGATTGGACGCTCCTGGTTATGGGCTCCTGGGACCGGTCAATATTTAGAGGGGGAGGGCTGGTGCAAATAGAGGGAGGGTACGTACCCAGTTTTCATGCAGCAAATTAGGGGGCCATAGTATGCTAGAGGGAAATTGGGGGAGGGGTCATCAAAAATTGAGCATGGCGTATTTCATTTGCACCACCCCCCCCCCCCCCCCCCCCCCCCCTTCTAATCAATGACCAGTCCCTCAGCTTCGACTGGGATGAAGGTTCCTCATTCGCATCAGAACTACGTTGCGTTTACTGGCTTTCTAACATGCCTGTGATATGTTCTGAAAAAATAATATATATTTACAGTAGTATATTACGCAGTGTTCATGTGCCCTTGTGTTGGCCCCTAACACAGTAGATGGTGTGTCTATTTATAGCCGCGAAGTTCTGGTATGCGATTACGTTGTCTTTTGTTCTCTTGCGCTTTAGTAAAAAACTAAATATTTATGATAACTAGTTTACAATATCCTATTGGTGTTTATGTGACCGTATTCAAGAGAAACAGACACGAAAGGTTTTTTTTCTAGAATTGTTGGGATTGGTAAAAAACGACAGGAAAATGGTCTATTATTACCACGAGCTAAAAATGTCCTTTTCCTCGCTAAACATTTATGATAACTCATTTACAATATCCTATTGGTGTTTATGTGACCGTATTCAAGAGAAACAGACACGAAAGGTTTTATTTATAGAATTGTTGGGATTGGTAAAAAACGACAGGAAAATGGTCTATTATTACCACGAGCTAAAAATGTCCTTTTCCTCACGAAATATTTATGATAACTAGTTTACAATATCCTATTGGTGTTTATGTGACCGCCTTCAAGAGAAACAGACACGAAAGGTTTTTTTCTAGAATTGCTGGGATTGGGAAAAAACGACAGGAAAATAGTCTATTATTACCACGAGCTAAAAATGTCCTTTTCCTCACTAAATATTTATGATAACTAGTTTACAATATCCTATTGGTGTTTATGTGACCGCCTTCAAGAGAAACAGACACGAAAGGTTTTTTTCTAGAATTGTTGGGATTGGTAAAAAACGACAGGAAAATGGTCTATTATTACCACGAGATAAAAATGTCCTTTTCCTCACTAAATATTTATGATAACTAGTTTACAATATCCTATTGGTGTTTATGTGACCGTATTCAAGAGAAACAGACACGAAAGGTTTTTTTTCTAGAATTGTTGGGATTGGTAAAAAACGACAGGAAAATGGTCTATTATTACCACGAGCTAAAAATGTCCTTTTCCTCGCTAAACATTTATGATAACTCATTTACAATATCCTATTGGTGTTTATGTGACCGTATTCAAGAGAAACAGACACGAAAGTTTTTTTTTATAGAATTGTTGGGATTGGTAAAAAACGACAGGAAAATGGTCTATTATTACCACGAGATAAAAATGTCCTTTTCCTCACTAAATATTTATGATAACTAGTTTACAATATCCTATTGGTGTTTATGTGACCGCCTTCAAGAGAAACAGACACGAAAGGTTTTTTTCTAGAATTGTTGGGATTGGTAAAAAACGACAGGAAAATGGTCTATTATTACCACGAGCTAAAAATGTCCGTTTCCTCACTAAACATTTATGATAACTGACGTTTACAACATCCTATTGGCGTTGCAATAAACAAATGAAATAAAATAATCTGAGTGGCTATGACTGACTATCTAACTACTTATACTGATAAAAGTACAGAAGCATAATAAGACTCTTGACTGATCTTGCCCGTAAACCGGTTCAACTTGGCGTCTTGATTGCACGCATGTCAAGCGGCTTCAGTTCTGTTTCTGTCTACACATTTATGCACGTAAACCCGTTGAGTTCAAGTCGATAAAGCCCGTTCGATCTTTAGTTTTGCCGTCTTGATTGCAGGTCAAGCAGAATCACTCAGTTCAGTTCCCCGTTTGATCTTCAGTTCTGTTTCTGTCTTCAGGCATAAATTTCTATGCAACGCTTCCGGTATTCGGTTACACATAATTGGTTCATTTCGACAACAATGTTGTCGCGTATGACCAATCATTGTTTGGGCCGTTTTCAACTTTCTGGATGCTTTCTTAATTGCTAGAGGACATGGCAGTTTCTCCTTTGGTAAAAGCTTCATGGCTTCGCCAGAAGATGCTAGAGGGTGCAAAAAATCTCCGAATTCTGGATGGATCGTGGTTTCTTCCAAGTGCTAAACGCGAGCCTGAAAAAGAGTTCTTACAAAAACGCATCCCTGGTGCAAGATACTTTGATATCGACGAGTGCTGTGACAAGTCCTTGCCGTACGAACACATGCTACCAAGTGAAGATTACTTTGGAAAATATGTTCATAATCTGGGCATTACTAATGACAGCCATGTAGTAGTGTACGATAACAGCGAAAAACTTGGTGTATTCTCTGCTCCGCGCGTGTGGTGGACATTCCGTGCACTTGGACACGAGCGCGTGTCTGTTTTGGATGGAGGGCTGCCCAAGTGGTGTGCTGAGGGATATCCAACTGAACGTGGGCCAGTAGAGGACGAGTCTTTCCAAAGTACGAGAAGTATTTAACATAATTTGCCCTCATGAGATGTAAGCCGCGTTTCGGACGTTTCTGCACATGCAACCCAAGCTAATTGCGAAATTTGTTGGTCGAACCAACTAGCAATTAGAGCTCTGAATGTCTCTCTGAATTTCTAACGAGACCTGAAACAACCGTGGGGTCTGATCAAAGTCAGGACCCGGCTAAATCACAGATCCAATTGGAATTTAGCGCGTTGGTTTTTGTGGAGGGAGGAAAACCGTAGAAAAACTCTCGGAGCAAGAGCGAGATACCAACGAACCACTGCCACGAGATAAAAATGTCCTTTTCCTCACTAAATATTTATGATAACTAGTTTACAATATCCTATTGGTGTTTATGTGACCGTATTCAAGAGAAACAGACACGAAAGGTTTTTTTTCTAGAATTGTTGGGATTGGTAAAAAACGACAGGAAAATGGTCTATTATTACCACGAGCTAAAAATGTCCTTTTCCTCGCTAAACATTTATGATAACTCATTTACAATATCCTATTGGTGTTTATGTGACCGTATTCAAGAGAAACAGACACGAAAGTTTTTTTTTATAGAATTGTTGGGATTGGTAAAAAACGACAGGAAAATGGTCTATTATTACCACGAGATAAAAATGTCCTTTTCCTCACTAAATATTTATGATAACTAGTTTACAATATCCTATTGGTGTTTATGTGACCGCCTTCAAGAGAAACAGAAACAGAAACAGATCCAATTGGAATTTAGCGCGTTGGTTTTTGTGGAGGGAGGAAAACCGTAGAAAAACTCTCGGAGCAAGAGCGAGATACCAACGAACCACTGCCACGAGATAAAAATGTCCTTTTCCTCACTAAATATTTATGATAACTAGTTTACAATATCCTATTGGTGTTTATGTGACCGTATTCAAGAGAAACAGACACGAAAGGTTTTTTTTCTAGAATTGTTGGGATTGGTAAAAAACGACAGGAAAATGGTCTATTATTACCACGAGCTAAAAATGTCCTTTTCCTCGCTAAACACAGGCAACCCTCGGCTTGGGTTGCCTGTGGTCAAAAGTGCTGAGTTTCAGTAAATCACTAGAGCATAAATTTCTTTTTTCCACACTGGTCATTACAGGGTTTTAGTGCAATCTTGAATTATGTACTGCTTAAAAGGGAACCTCATCTGAAAAACAATGTTTGCTATGGATGCCTAAACCTACATGTATTGCTGTTTGTTTTCTGTAAATTGTACACTGCAGCTGTTATCTACGGGCCGATTTTCCTGTCCAAAAGTCTTGAATTTCATGCGCGTCACCATCTTAGATCTTATGACAACACAGTGTCTTGAACCGGCCTCACGGATAGCTCAGCTGTTAGAGCGCCGGTCTGTTGTGCGGGAGATCGTGGGTTCAAACCCCGGTCGGACCAACACTCGGGGTCTTAAAAATAACTGAGGTGGTGGTGCTGCCTCTGCTCTAACACCTGCAAATGGTTAGACATTCGCCATGGCTTGGATGACCTCGTAAATGGCGGTCCCGTCTCCAAATATTGGGGATGTAAAAGAACCACTGTGGACGCAATAAACCCTGGCCGTTACCACCCACAGTGCCAGCAAGAGGTCGGCTTGCTGGATTAGTGCTGGGCTACTGGTGAATGAGACCTCTAACATGTATAACACCCAGTAGTCCAATGGAACTAATAGCGAGCGCTGGAATAACACTGAAGAACAGGGTATGGAAATTTGAGTTTTTTTGTCTTAAACAGGGTAAGGGTTTCAGAGCCTCAGCAGCACACCCCTACCCAACTTTGGGTAGAGTACCCCCACTGGGTGTTGCCCCTATTGTTGTACAAGAAAAGAGCTACTGTTTTCTGACAATAGGGGCAACACTGTGATGTCATGAGATCCAAGATTGCAGTACACAGGAAATTCAAATGACTTGGACATGAAAATTAGTTCATAACTGACATCTAGTATACAATGTACAGGAGACAAACACAGCAATGTATTTAGGCATCCATAAGGAACCATTCCATAAGGAACAGGAGACAAACACAGCAATGTATTTAGGCATCCATAAGGAACCATTCCATAAGGAACAGGAGACAAACACAGCAATGTATTTAGGCATCCATAAGGAACCATTCCATAAGGAACAGGAGACAAACACAGCAATGTATTTAGGCATCCATAAGGAACCATTCCATAAGGAACAGGAGACAAACACAGCAATGTATTTAGGCATCCATAAGGAACCATTCCATAAGGAACAGGAGACAACCACAGCAATGTATTTAGGCATCCATAAGAAACCATTCCTTAAGGAACAGGAGACAAGCACAGCAATGTATTTAGGCATCCATAAGGAACCATTCCATAAGGAACAGGAGACAAACACAGCAATGTATTTAGGCATCCATAAGGAACCATTCCATAAGGAACAGGAGACAACCACAGCAATGTATTTAGGCATCCATAAGAAACCATTCCTTAAGGAACAGGAGACAAACACAGCAATGTATTTAGGCATCCATAAGGAACAGGAGACAAACACAGCAATGTATTTAGGCATCCATAAGGAACAGGAGACAAACACAGCAATGTATTTAGGCATCCATAAGGAACCATTCCATAAGGAACAGGAGACAAACATAGCTATAGATTTAGGCATCTATAAGGAACCATTCCATAAGGAACATTTGGGAACAACCTGATAAATTACTTCCTCTTGAGTTTGTGCCATACTGTTTAAATTATATAATAGTCATGGAGTGAGTACAAAATGCTTAATAGTTTATTACAAAACTTAAAAAGTACAATTGTATGGAAGCTTTTATTGTTAAGGGATGTGTGTAAACCATGGGCACTAGGATAGTGGTTTTATTTAACCTGTGAAATAGATATTAGAGCTGGTAGGGAAATCTACAGCATGGCTACCATCCATTAAAGCTCAACTAGGGAAAAGTATCCCCAAAGCTTCTAAGATATATATAAACGAATCGCTCACCGCATATCGAAAGAAGCTTTTCAGTACGATCCGGGAGTTCAAGACCAAAAACAACTTCAAGTTCCTATGGACCAAAAACGGAATCATACACTTGAGAGAAACGGAGACGACAACAATCTGTCGCTTTACAACCGAAGAGCAATTTAAAGGGTTCCTGGACTCAAGAAAGTAGTGACTCTATGCCAGATAAGTTTAACAAACTATTTATTCCCTTATTTATATACTAGATCACTACAAATTTCAACACGACGACAATGACCGAAAAGCACGTTAGTTTTTTGTCGTATTTGCCATTCTATAATTTATCTGATTCTGAATTCAGATCGGCAATAGGAGTATGGGACTATAATGATATATGTTCTAGAATAGATACTGATCTTTACAATATACTACCGAACCCAGATAAATTCGACAAATTGGACTCTGATTTAATGTTGCTTTCACCAAGTTCTAATTATTATTCAATCATGGAAGTGAATAAATTAATTAATCCGACCTCATCAATTCAAAAGAAAACTTTTACCCTATATCATTGCAATGTACGTAGTTTACCAAAAAATCTTACTATGTTAAATGACCTCTTATATTCCTTAGATAATAAACCTGATGTTTTAGCCATATCAGAAACTAAGCTAAATAGTAAAACCATAGAAAATATTGACTTGCCTCACTATAATTTTTTCCACACTGATTCGGAGACTGCTGCAGGTGGTGCAGGACTTTATATTACTGAAGACTTACAGACTATTCATAGACCTGATTTGAAATTCACAATGCCATTAGTGGAGTCCTGTTGGGCTGAAATTATTTCTGGCAACAATAAATCTAACACAATTATTGGATGCATATACAGACATCCCACAGCAAATGTTTCAGACTTTATATCACAACTAGAAAATATAATTAAACATCTAAATGAGAAAAAACATCAGGTATATATCACAGGAGATATTAATATTGATTTTTTGAAATATAATGACCACCCAAAAACTGAGGAATACTTAGACAATATGTTACACTGTAATAGCTTCTTACCACTCATAACCAAACCTACCAGACTCACTGATCACTCATCTACCCTAATTGATCACATATATTATACTAACACACCTATACACAACACTATATCTGGAATTGCCTTGGTTGATATATCTGACCACTTACCAGTATTTTGCATCTGTCATAATTATTCAGCACACAGAAAAAGAGAAAAGGTGTATTTCAGGGACTACAGTAAATTCCAGAAAGATGAATATTTAGCTGATATTCAATCAATTGACTGGACTAATATCTATAATCACTCGCAGGACATTCACGAAATAACTTCAAACTGTATAGATGCAATTAAACAAGTCGTAAACAGGCATGCACCCCTCAAACAAGCCTCACTTAATAAAATGAAACAACTCGCCAAACCATGGATCTCAAAAGGCCTGCTAACATCCATTAAAATTAAACAGAAAATGTATCGCACTCACTTTCTAACTAAGGAACCATCAAAAGTGAACAGCTATAAAAAGTACTCAAACATCCTCAATCATTTAAAAAGCAAAGCCAAATATGATTACTACAACCAGCATTTTCATCTTTACAAAGACAATATTAAAGAAACCTGGAAACTAATAAGTACATTAATCAAACGTAAATCAAAATCAAATTCAAACATTCATCCAACAAAGATAATACGTAATAATAAAACCTATACTCAACAAGCTGAAATAGCAGAACAATTTAATCAACACTTCATAGACGTAGGCCCAAGTCTAGCCAGCTTAATTGAAAATCCTAATAACCAAGATCCAATAATATATATAAAAAACACTCCAGCAAATAGTTTTTACTTAACTCCTGTAACTGAGGACTATGTAACTCAACTTTTTTCTGAATTAAAAGGAAAAAAATCATCGCTAGACATCCCCAATAAACTAATTAAGATTGCATGTGGAACACTTTCTATCCCATTTACTTTCATCTATAACCAATCTATTTCTTTGGGTGTAGTTCCTGATATACTTAAAATATCTAGAGTGACCCCAGTCTACAAAACTGGCCTCGCAACTGATTTAAATAACTACAGGCCAATTGCAATTTTATCACCCTTCAGCAAGATACTAGAAAAAATTGTTTATAATTAACCAGCTTTATTCATTTTTAGAAAAACATAATATACTCTTCAAATATCAATTTGGATTCAGAAAGGATTATTCTACTGAGCAAGCTATATTAGAAATAACAGACCATCTTAAAACATCTATTGACAAAAATATGATTACATGTGGCCTCTTCCTAGACTTTTCAAAAGCTTTTGATACCGTGAACCATGATATCTTACTTAAGAAACTATCCAAATATGGAATACGTGGCAAACCCCTAGAATGGTTTCAGAGCTACTTAACAAACAGAATGCAATATGTGAAAATTGAAAACACCATCTCAGCCCAACGTAACATTATCTGTGGAATACCTCAGGGATCAACACTTGGCCCTTTACTATTTCTTTTATACCTAAACGACATATCTAACTCTTCAACAAAGTTATCCTTTCGCATTTTTGCCGATGATGCAAATATATTTTATACTTGTAAAGACACCAAAGAGCTTGAAAGAACAATGAATACTGAATTGAGCAAAGTTTTTGACTATTGTACTGCTAATAAACTCTCTGTAAACATGAAAAAAACTAATTATATGATAATCACTTCCCCGCAAAAGAAAACAATTAAAATAAACTTACATAATATAGAAAGAAAAAACAACATTAAATATCTAGGGATTTACATAGATGAACATCTTAACTGGAAAAGCCAAATAGCACATGTAAATAGTAAAATAGCCAAAAATTTAGGAATACTATACAAACTACGCCATTACTTAGCCTTAAACATGTTGACGCAACTTTACTACACCCTCATATATCCCTATCTGAACTATGGGTCAATGAGCTGGGGAAACACATATACCACTAATTTAGAAAAAATATACACTAAACAAAATAAATGTGTCCGTAGCATTTTTTTTGCCAATAACAAAGAATCAGCTAATCCATATTTTAAAATTCTTAACATTCTCAAATTTGAAAACATACTTAAACTAAAAATTTGTACATTTGCACATAAGCTTCTTCGTAATCCATCTGATACGCCACCTGTGTTCCATGACTTCCTAACTCCAGTTACCAAGATACACAATTACAACACAAGATATGCTGCCAAAAATAATCTTTATTGCCAAAATGTAAGAACAAACATGGGAAAATTTACATTTAAATATACAGCCTGTAAAATATGGGAATCCGTCCCCTATGAGCTTAAGCAAACAACAAACACGAAACAATTCAAGAAACTATATAAATCCTACCTTCTCAAGCTCCAGAGTCCCTCCTAATCTTAATCTTTAAAAACAATAACACATCATATAAGCTATTTCCATATAAATTTCTCCTTTATCGTATTTCCTCTCTTTCTCTCTTTTTTGTCTTGTTTTTTTCTATATTTGTGTGTGATATTTCTTTTTTTCTTTTTTTAACCAAACTTAGGTTCAACTCGCCATTGTACAACATTATTTCTACTCACTAATATCAGCTATTACCATACTATAACATATAAGCCTAAATTTAATTAAAACAGTGAATAACTCGAAAGCCTCCAGGCTACTTTGTCCACTGTGCACTGTCACTCCCATCTCATACTTTAATTTACCTTATCTATTATATATATACGTTTAGTTAATCATATTTCCCTTATTGTAATTCAAAAAGAAAAATAGTGTGAAATAAAACTTGAACTTGAACTTGAACTTGAACTTGAACTTGACTAATACCGGTAGTCACAATTAGACCCTAATTCCATTGTTTTCTTTAATTTTGTTTCACGGGTTAAGTAAAACCACTCTAATAGTGACCAGTAGCCTCTTGCAACATTTGATGTAATTAAGATTCTTTCCAATAAATTTATTTTTAAAAGCTCACGGTTGTTAACAATTTCTAAGATTAGCTTCTGTATCAGCAATCATTAAAATAAACCAACAAAATACCTTTCTTAGTACAACAATATGTCCTATTACTTTTCTGACTTCCAAAGTTCAATAATTCCAAACCGACTGTCCAGTCAATCCAGTGCACTAAGTACACATATTAAATTAAGAGATGCAAGCATATGTCTGTGAAGTTAGTAAGTTTAATAGTAACCAAAACTGGGTTACAATAATTAAACTTATTAACATATTAACTTTACAGACAGATGTTGTGCTTGCATCTCTTTACTACATGTACTTTGTGCACTGGAGTGACAAATGACAGTCGGTTAGAATTATTGGACTTTAGAGGAAAAGTAATGACACTGCTGATCCAGAAGCTAATCTTTGAAATCGTCAATAATAATAATTATTGTGAGCTTTTTAAAATTGGAAAGAATCTTAGATCCTAGTGCCTATATGTAAACTACATGTACAATGTACATGTATATCATTTTCAATAATTCTTCTCAATTTCAATGTTTTCAACGATTATGAAAATGTAAAATATGTAGTCATTTAACTAGTGTTTTTTTCCCCACCAATTTCTGTACAGATAATGCTCCATTCAAAGCTGTGATCAACAAGGACATAATGTGTGACTTTGACTTTATCACGGAGAACATGGAGTCAGACATGCGAGTCATGGTTATTGATGCCCGTCCTAAAGGCAGATTCACTGGTGATGAGCCAGAACCACGCCCTGATCTCCAAAGTGGTCACATGCCTCATAGTACCAGCTTTCCATATGGCAAGTGCCTGGACCTTGAGAACAAGTGTTTCAAGAATCCTGCAAGCTTAAAGAAGGTTTTTGCTGATTCAGGTGTTGACCTGAACAAACCTCTGATTACTAGCTGTGGATCTGGTGTCACTGGTAGTGGTCTTCTCTTTGGAGCTTTTCTGTGTGGCAAGACAGACACAAAGCTGTATGATGGCTCTTGGACAGAGTATGTCCAACGAGCACCAGTTGATATGATTCTCAAGGGTGAATGAACAGAGTTTTTAGACATCAGCTATGGTTAAAGTTTGTTTTGTGTAAGGACATGGCAAGGTTAGAGTACAAATAACACTGGACTTCGTACACCAATAGTTGATAAGAATACATTTAATAAAACCATTGGAAGTGAGGTGTTGCTGATGTATTGGATAATTGTTTTCTTAGTTTAGAGTGAAGTGGATAAGCACTTTTAGAAAATGTTTCACAAGTGTAAAGTATGATTAATATTATGACTTTGAAAAATCATTAATAATTCATAAGGGTTTTAACCAATCCAAATGCAGCATTAGTCACATTGATAGGTCTGTAAATAATCTATAAGTATCAGCTACATAATACGACAGAACTGTCTCACAACTGATCATGGACCTCTCCTATTCCAAGGCAAAACATTAAGGAAAACTTGCCATCATGATGCATACAGACCATCTCACCATTATGTGATGATAATTTCAAGGAGCAATTTGTAAATTAAGATCAACAGTGAATTAAAGTATACAATTGGGCATAATAAGTGTAGTTATAAGTTTTAAAACTCTTTAGCAACACTTTCTATGTTCTCCATGGTTTTTACACTTGTACAAAATTCACTCCATACATTGTTTGGCAACCATAACAAATGGCTTAGATGTATTGCACCATTAATTGTGCCTACAAACAATTTAAGTATGCCTCTTGTAAAAAAGAATTTAATAGATTTCTTTAAATCTGCTTCTTTAAAATGTGTTTTCAAGATAGCTGCACACACCTAGGAGTCCTTCATTATCAAAGTAAATAAATAAATGCATGCTGGACGGCTACCCTCTACATCATTGTGTTTTCATTGCTTATAAATAGAAATGTTTTCTTTTCGGCTGAACGAAGTGAAAGAGAATAGAAGACCTGTTTCTGTTTGTCTCAGACACATGAGTACATGTCACCTATGACAATAATTATTTATTATTGAGACCTGGTACCACATACAGTTGTTATTTTCTTGAAACATTCATGTGACTTTCTTGTAACATGTGCATGGTTTCTTTAATTATAAAACATTTCTTGCTTCTTTATGCATCTAATTTACCTTCCTTAAAAAATATTGTCCCATGTTTCACACCTAAAAACTTCAACTGAGCAAGTACTCTAATATCTTCAAATGCTTGTGATGATTTAAAATCACTTATTCATCAAGAGTTTACCATAATAAATACATGTATGTGCATTGAACAATCCATTCAAATATTAAGGACGTTTTTATTGAAGTAATTAAACTTGAAGGCTCCTATATAAACTTCTATGATTTGATAGCTTAAGACCCCCAAATAAATGCGTAATCCATGATATAGAAATTACTTAATGGGAAGTCTGGCGTATGGTATTTACGCACGAGTTTGTTTTCACAAAACGAACGAGCGAGTGAGTTTTGTGAAAACAAACAAGTGTGTAAATAACATACAAAAGCTCTTTCCATCTTGTAATTTGTTTATTTTATACATACTGAGATTTTTCTCCAATATCAAACAGGTTATATTTAGGTCTTGTCAGTGAACACGTACATTTGTAGCTTTCAATTTTTTGTTTTGCATTTCGTATCCGACTCAACGTAGACTAAAATTTATGCTCAATACGATAAAAATGGAAAGAAAATCTTACTTTCTAAACTGAAATAGTTTTCAACATCAATATGAAACTGTCTTTGATTCAACAAATATAGTTTACATTGTCAATAGATTAGTATACCTGCTTTTTCCATGTTGTTTGCTACGAGTTTCCAGACATCTCCACGGCTTGTAGGTTTTCTCTGCTCACAGAATATTTACGATTTTTCGATGGTCTATGGAAGTCTAAATCACTCCACGATGGAATGAAAGCTCGTAATCTTTGCCGTATTTTCTTTTGACACTAAGAATGATTTCGCTTCTTCTTTGTCTCTTTACATCTGTTTCTCTAAGTTTTTGCTCTTGCGATTTTGTTTTCTTGGTCGATAATATACGCCTCAATTGACTTGGAAGTTTTGACATCGTTAGTTGGCTGTTTACAGATCAATATTACATTATTTAACAAAAAAATTAAAACCTCCAACTTTCGTAGTGAATGAAAGTGGCACCTCCAATTTCAAGTCCAGTTTGAAAATCCTGATATGTTTTGGCAGGTGTTTACTGATTGGACAAAACTCTTTTCGCACGTGTGAAAAATTCGTTTCGCAATTCTGATTGGCTAAGGAAAATTGTGAAGTGGGTTTTCGCATGAATGATTCCATTCGTAAATCTCAGTATGTATATGATCTGCTGTTGTAAGTTTCTTTAAGATATAGCTACATAATTACAATGTTGTCTCTGCCTGTACTATGTTCACAGGCTATACTCCTTAAGTAGTCTCCCAGCTATCACCAGTCTTTGGATTTCACTTGTCCCTTCATAGATCTCTGTAATCCTTGCATCTCTGTAATGTCTCTCAGCTGGCATATCTGTCACAAAGCCCATTCCACCAAGAATCTGAATACACTGTAACAAAAACACTACATTAACCATTGAAAATACACATAAGAACCACTCAGGAATTGTACTTTTAAAATTCATTTAGTACTTTGTTTTAAAATCTTCACGACTAATAGAATATATTGTTAAAAATAGCCAATTAAAATGATACACAATAATACTTTGAAGATATTTCTCTCCGTATGCTACTTGTATCAAAGCCAAACATGAATGGGCAGGACAGGGCTGTTGGCATACTTGCACAACAACTTTTACGAGGAAATGTCCCAAAACTGAATACTCTTCTACAATGCTAGATTTAATTTTGAGAAACTGATAGTTTTTGTCAAACATTTCTTTTATTCTTCCTTTTTCCCCTCATTTATTTTTATCTGCTTTTCAGTTCCAAAACTGTGACACCAGTAACCCTTGTTTAAGCCCTACTACAGCTGAGTGACCTGCAGTAATTATTGTTACAAGGTTCATAAAATAATATTAATTAAAATTTAAGAATAATATTAACTAAGGTTGCATTCGATTGATTGTATTCCAGAATAAAAATAGCTGAAATCACTGACTCAGGCACATTTTGCACAGTCTGTAAGCTACACACGCTTGCTGACATATGATATTCAGAAACATTTTAGTATTCCAGTGGCTAAAAATTCCTGATACGAGCTGTCTCTAGTGATCATTCTGTGTATTCTTATTCCAGAATATATGGTCAATCGAACACACCCTTGTATTCTGGAATAAGAATACATCGAATGACCACAGAGAGGATAGCTTGTATCGGGATTTGTTTAGCCCCTGGAATTCTGAATGTAACTTGAATATCATATGTCAGTAAGTGTTTTTAGCTTACAGACTGTATAGAATCGCATAGCCAAAGCTGAATCGCATGGTGCATTTGTGAAATCAGATGCTGATTGGCTGAGACAGAGTGGTGGATTCAGAGTGGAATCACCACTGAAGACTACGCGCGCTATTTATAACTTAGCAAAAATAATATCAACAAAAGTACTAAATCTTCAAGTAATTCATTGGACTATGCGATTCAAGGAAAATCACATGCCTGACTCGGTAATTCCATGTTACCTCGTCAAAGCAACTCGGACGATATCGGTTTTCTCGTGCAATTTAACATGGAATTACCTCGTCAGGTATGTGATTTTCCTATAAAATGTGCCTGAACCAGTGATTCCAGAGACTATTCCATCTATTCTTGTAGAATGCGGTCAATTGAACGTGCCCTAGATTAACAATTAAATGAAGGGATGTGTGCAACAAGGGCGTAAGTGACTCCTGATCAAGTTCTAAATTCCTTATCCAAAAGACTTGGTATCCCTGTGGATACATTCCATATATGGACAGTGTGGTCATGTGTGCAGTTAACTGTCAGGACTGCCTGTTGTCAGTTATTTGAGAAGGAAACAAATAACTTGAAGGAGAATATGATCAGGAGTCACTTATGCCCTTGTTGCACACAACCCTTCAAATGTACATTGTTTATACCTGATGAGAAACAAAGGTTGCTGCCTCAGAAGCTGCTAACTTAGCCATGGCTGCCTCCTGTTGAAGTGCAATAATTTTATAATAATAATAATAATAAGTTTATTTATATAGCGCCATATCAACTAATTTTTCATGGCGCTTTACATTGAATATTATATAAAAAATTGAATAATTAAAACTAAAATGAAATAACCTATTTACAATATTTTTAAAAATAATCAACCTAAAAATTTTCCCTATGGACAATGACGTAAGAAATTAAAATCAAATCAAATTAAAATACTGTTACCTAGCAACCATTGGTCAACTTTGAACAACATTGTAACCCTGTTCAGCTTAATTTTTAGTAGATGTTCAATATTCATGTGAATATTCTGCCATCGTAACGTTTGTTACTGAAAACAAAATTGAAATCGATGGAATATTAATTGATTAATTGAAATACAAAAATTCGAAGCGACACTGGTGAAGCTATAATTGCTCTCCTAGCTTAACCCCAACTTAACCAGAGTTAACCCCAACCCCTACTAAAACACTATAGATTTGTTGCTTTCCAATAAACGTTGGTGGAGGACTTGACATTGGACGGAGCTACAACATACCAAATGATCACGTGACCGAAGTGCACTGTTACCTAGCAACCATTGGTCAACTTTGAACAACATTGTAACCCTGTTCAGCTTAATTTTTAGTAGATGTTCAATATTCATGTGAATATTCTGCCATCGTAACGTTTGTTACTGCAAATAAAATTGAAATCGATTGAATATTAATTGAGATACAACAATTTGAATCAACACCGATGAAGCTATAATTGTTCGAAAACCAGTAATTATAAAATATCACCAAAATGCTGAAAGTTAGGTTATTTGTTTTTACACATAGTTATCTAGCTAACTTTTTTTTTTTTAAATTTAAAGATGTATTGGCATTTCTTGATATAATAGACCATTCTAAGACGGATAAGCCAAAAAATAAGGGGGAACAGGCTGAAGCACCTCACGTAGTAGAACTAGCATGTCAAGGCCAACCAATTCTGATGGAAGTGCACACGGGAGCCTCGTGTACAGTAATGAGTCGACGGGTATTTGAAAGACCACAAAAAAACACTGGGAGCCACATCAACCTGCAGCCTAACCGTAAGCCTGTGAGTAGGTACACCAAGGAACCAATCAAAACCGTACCAGTGGGACGTTTGAAGGAGAATTCACCTACAAGGGACCTATTAAATAAGATAAAGCTGGACTGGAGTGAAATTCAGGTAAATTCCATTGAGTCTAAATCAAACTCTTACACTCAGGTGAACCCAGTAAAGGACTTTCCCAAATTGTTTGAACCAGGGTTAGGTTTAGGCAAACTATATATAGAAGGGATTAAAGCCAAAATACATGTCAATGAAGGGGCACTTCCCATTTATCAGAAGGCACGCCCTATTCCCTTCATAGAAAAAGAACTAGTTAATGCCGAACTGGACCATTTGGAAAATCTGGTGGTAATAGAACCTGTCCAGTTCTCAGAATTGGCATCACAAATAGTCCCAGTAAGGAAAAGCAATGGGAAATTTAGGTTATATGGAAACTATAAAACAACAGTAAACAAAGTCTCAAAACTTGATCGTCATCCCCTACCAAAAGTGCAATACTAGCAGGGGGAACACAATTTTCCAAACTGGACATGTCTGAAGCTTACGCCCAAGTAGAGCTTGCTCCGGCAATCTTTTAACGTTCCATTGAATCCGTCTTGGCAGGAATACAAAACGTCTTGGTATTCATAGATGACATATTAGTCACAAGTAAAACAATGCTTGACCACCAGGCAGAACCTGTATGAAGTACTAAGTAGACTAAAGAAAGTGGTCTGAAATTAGGTATAAGTAAAAGCCATTGTTTTATGGACTCCATAGTGTACTTGGGGCACTAAAAGATAAACTTCAAGCTATTGTAGAAATGCCAGAGCCCACCAATACATCCGATCGAGGTACAGGCTTATTTAGGCCATGTGAATTTCTATAGGAAATTTTTGCCAAACTTGTCGGATATATTGGCTCCAGTACATGAGCTATTGAAAAAAGACACCAAGTGGAAGTGGGCCAAAGAGCAACAATCGGCTTTTGACCAGGTAAAAAAACTGGTACAAACCACAGGGATCTTGGTACATTGTGACCCTGACCAAGAAATCGTGGTAACATGCGATGCATCTCCAAAGGGGGTTGGGGCAGTCTTGTATCACAAAATTTCAGACGGCTTGGAGCGCCCGGTCTTTATGGCGTCAAGATCACTAGCTCCGGCTGAAAAACGTTACAGCCAGATAGATCAAGGAAGCGCTAGCTTTGACATTTGCAGTGAAAAAATTCCACCAATATTTATATGGCCGACACTTTGTCGCATATACTAATCACAAACCACTACTGGGTCTGTTTGGGGAAAACAAATCCCTACCAGAACGGTCATCACCAAGAATTGTGCGATTATTACATATGATTACACACTACTGCAGAAACCAGGCAAAGATAATGACCAGGCAGATGGCCTAAGTAGATTATCATTACCTAAGGTACTAAAGGAGGCGCCAACCCCAGCAGATATCATAAATCTCATGGAGATGGGACCAATCGGGACCCAGTGCTGGCAAAATCAGACACTATACATTTTGACAAGGTGGCCGACAACAGTCGCCCCTGAGGGCATGCCCTACGTTATCAGAAAGAATGAATTGAGCATTGAAATCCGGTGTATACTATGGGGCGCTAGGGTAGTTGTACCACCACAGGGTCGGGAACGAATCATGAAAGGACTCCATGACACCCACCCTGGGATCACGCTCATGAAAGCCGTGGCAAGAAGTTTGGTGGCCTACGATTGATGTAGGTCTGGAGACAGTTGTAAAAACCTGTACATCCTGCCAAGAGTCACGAAAAGCGCCTCCTAAAATTTTACTACACCAATGGGAATACCCAAGAAACCTAGATAATACACGATAGACTACGTGGGACCACTGTTTGGGAGAATGTATTCGATTGTAGTGGATGCATTCTCCAAATGGGTAGAGGTATAGCTATCACACACACGGCACCATCTGAGGCTACAATCGAAGGGTTGAGACAGATGTTTGCCACCCATGGGGTGCCCGACACCCTAGTGTCTGACAATGGTACCTGTTTCACCAGTGAACAGTTTAAGCAGTTTTTTTGAGAGAAATAACATCTCACACATCACAAGTGCGCTCTTCCACCCAGCTTCTAATGGGCTGGCGGAACGAGCAGTGCCGACATTTAAAACCAAATTGAAGCACATTAAAACAGGGAACCTAAGAACGAGAATTTCTCGGATTCTTTTGAGGTACCGCACCCCGCCTCATAGCACTACAGGAGTACCAGCATGCCAATTGCTAATGGGACGCATGATAAAAACACCCATGTAGGCAGTATTTCCGTCGGTGCACGCCAAAGTCCTGGTCAAACAAGAAACCATGAAAAACACATTTGTCCAGAGAACAAATCCACGTAGTTTTAAAATCGGGAAAGTGTATTTTCACGAAACTATGGGCAGGGTGCAAAGTATTTACCTGGACAGGTAATGGATAAACTGGGACCTGTTACTTATGAAGTGTTACTAGAGGACAACCGATATGCCAAACGGCATACAAACCAGAATGTCAGAGTGATGAACGGGTGGAAGGTATCAGTGAATTTCCTCCCGTGGAATTAGCATTGTCTGAACTCGGCAATCAAATTCAACCACCTCCATCTAGCATGATTAGCCGAGGATCAAAACACCTGTTTGAACCCAGTGTCTCCTCGAAGTCCAGTCGGCAGGCTTGGAGAGGCGGTACAAAGTCACAATGCTGCATCAGGGGAACCTAGCACAACTCAGCTAGAGATCGATAAAGCTGTAACAGCCGAGCTTAGGGACCGGCAGGAGCCCATAACCAGGAGCGTCCATCCCGCATACTAGGCCTATGTCACAGCGTTTTCACAAGTTTATAGGTTATTTTTAGAACGGCTTCCCGCTATTGTTGAGTTGCAATTATTCCTAAGGGAAGAAAATCACAAAAGCGTATCAGCCATGTTGTTTGGTTTTACAAACGTAGCTAATGAGGCCTCTTTTGTTCCCCCCACGGTGCAACCCACAAATTGGCGGGAGAAATAGTCTAAAAATAGCCCAACTTGTAAAAACGCTGTGACACCTGTTTGGGAGATTGGACGCTCCTGGTTATGGGCTCCTGGGACCGGTCAATATTTAGAGGGGGAGGGCTGGTGCAAATAGAGGGAGGGTACGTACCCAGTTTTCATGCAGCAAATTAGGGGGCCATAGTATGCTAGAGGGAAATTGGGGGAGGGGTCATCAAAAATTGAGCATGGCGTATTTCATTTGCACCACCCCCCCCCCCCTTCTAATCAATGACCAGTCCCTCAGCTTCGACTGGGATGAAGGTTCCTCATTCGCATCAGAACTACGTTGCGTTTACTGGCTTTCTAACATGCCTGTGATATGTTCTGAAAAAATAATATATATTTACAGTAGTATATTACGCAGTGTTCATGTGCCCTTGTGTTGGCCCCTAACACAGTAGATGGTGTGTCTATTTATAGCCGCGAAGTTCTGGTATGCGATTACGTTGTCTTTTGTTCTCTTGCGCTTTAGTAAAAAACTAAATATTTATGATAACTAGTTTACAATATCCTATTGGTGTTTATGTGACCGTATTCAAGAGAAACAGACACGAAAGGTTTTTTTTCTAGAATTGTTGGGATTGGTAAAAAACGACAGGAAAATGGTCTATTATTACCACGAGCTAAAAATGTCCTTTTCCTCGCTAAACATTTATGATAACTCATTTACAATATCCTATTGGTGTTTATGTGACCGTATTCAAGAGAAACAGACACGAAAGGTTTTATTTATAGAATTGTTGGGATTGGTAAAAAACGACAGGAAAATGGTCTATTATTACCACGAGCTAAAAATGTCCGTTTCCTCACTAAACATTTATGATAACTGACGTTTACAACATCCTATTGGCGTTGCAATAAACAAATGAAATAAAATAATCTGAGTGGCTATGACTGACTATCTAACTACTTATACTGATAAAAGTACAGAAGCATAATAAGACTCTTGACTGATCTTGCCCGTAAACCGGTTCAACTTAATTGGCGTCTTGATTGCACGCATGTCAAGCGGCTTCAGTTCTGTTTCTGTCTACACATTTATGCACGTAAACCCGTTGAGTTCAAGTCGATAAAGCCCGTTCGATCTTTAGTTTTGCCGTCTTGATTGCAGGTCAAGCAGAATCACTCAGTTCAGTTCCCCGTTTGATCTTCAGTTCTGTTTCTGTCTTCAGGCATAAATTTCTATGCAACGCTTCCGGTATTCGGTTACACATAATTGGTTCATTTCGACAACAATGTTGTCGCGTATGACCAATCATTGTTTGGGCCGTTTTCAACTTTCTGGATGCTTTCTTAATTGCTAGAGGACATGGCAGTTTCTCCTTTGGTAAAAGCTTCATGGCTTCGCCAGAAGATGCTAGAGGGTGCAAAAAATCTCCGAATTCTGGATGGATCGTGGTTTCTTCCAAGTGCTAAACGCGAGCCTGAAAAAGAGTTCTTACAAAAACGCATCCCTGGTGCAAGATACTTTGATATCGACGAGTGCTGTGACAAGTCCTTGCCGTACGAACACATGCTACCAAGTGAAGATTACTTTGGAAAATATGTTCATAATCTGGGCATTACTAATGACAGCCATGTAGTAGTGTACGATAACAGCGAAAAACTTGGTGTATTCTCTGCTCCGCGCGTGTGGTGGACATTCCGTGCACTTGGACACGAGCGCGTGTCTGTTTTGGATGGAGGGCTGCCCAAGTGGTGTGCTGAGGGATATCCAACTGAACGTGGGCCAGTAGAGGACGAGTCTTTCCAAAGTACGAGAAGTATTTAACATAATTTGCCCTCATGAGATGTAAGCCGCGTTTCGGACGTTTCTGCACATGCAACCCAAGCTAATTGCGAAATTTGTTGGTCGAACCAACTAGCAATTAGAGCTCTGAATGTCTCTCTGAATTTCTAACGAGACCTGAAACAACCGTGGGGTCTGATCAAAGTCAGGACCCGGCTAAATCACAGATCCAATTGGAATTTAGCGCGTTGGTTTTTGTGGAGGGAGGAAAACCGTAGAAAAACTCTCGGAGCAAGAGCGAGATACCAACGAACCACTGCCGCCACCTCGGCTTGGGTTGCCTGTGGTCAAAAGTGCTGAGTTTCAGTAAATCACTAGAGCATAAATTTCTTTTTTCCACACTGGTCATTACAGGGTTTTAGTGCAATCTTGAATTATGTACTGCTTAAAAGGGAACCTCATCTGAAAAACAATGTTTGCTATGGATGCCTAAACCTACATGTATTGCTGTTTGTTTTCTGTAAATTGTACACTGCAGCTGTTATCTACGGGCCGATTTTCCTGTCCAAAAGTCTTGAATTTCATGCGCGTCACCATCTTAGATCTTATGACAACACAGTGTCTTGAACCGGCCTCACGGATAGCTCAGCTGTTAGAGCGCCGGTCTGTTGTGCGGGAGATCGTGGGTTCAAACCCCGGTCGGACCAACACTCGGGGTCTTAAAAATAACTGAGGTGGTGGTGCTGCCTCTGCTCTAACACCTGCAAATGGTTAGACATTCGCCATGGCTTGGATGACCTCGTAAATGGCGGTCCCGTCTCCAAATATTGGGGATGTAAAAGAACCACTGTGGACGCAATAAACCCTGGCCGTTACCACCCACAGTGCCAGCAAGAGGTCGGCTTGCTGGATTAGTGCTGGGCTACTGGTGAATGAGACCTCTAACATGTATAACACCCAGTAGTCCAATGGAACTAATAGCGAGCGCTGGAATAACACTGAAGAACAGGGTATGGAAATTTGAGTTTTTTTGTCTTAAACAGGGTAAGGGTTTCAGAGCCTCGGCAGCACACCCCTACCCAACTTTGGGTAGAGTACCCCCACTGGGTGTTGCCCCTATTGTTGTACAAGAAAAGAGCTACTGTTTTCTGACAATAGGGGCAACACTGTGATGTCATGAGATCCAAGATTGCAGTACACAGGAAATTCAAATGACTTGGACATGAAAATTAGTTCATAACTGACATCTAGTATACAATGTACAGGAGACAAACACAGCAATGTATTTAGGCATCCATAAGGAACCATTCCATAAGGAACAGGAGACAAACACAGCAATGTATTTAGGCATCCATAAGGAACCATTCCATAAGGAACAGGAGACAAACACAGCAATGTATTTAGGCATCCATAAGGAACCATTCCATAAGGAACAGGAGACAAACACAGCAATGTATTTAGGCATCCATAAGGAACCATTCCATAAGGAACAGGAGACAAACACAGCAATGTATTTAGGCATCCATAAGGAACCATTCCATAAGGAACAGGAGACAACCACAGCAATGTATTTAGGCATCCATAAGAAACCATTCCTTAAGGAACAGGAGACAAATTAAACACAGCAATGTATTTAGGCATCCATAAGGAACCATTCCATAAGGAACAGGAGACAAACACAGCAATGTATTTAGGCATCCATAAGGAACCATTCCATAAGGAACAGGAGACAACCACAGCAATGTATTTAGGCATCCATAAGAAACCATTCCTTAAGGAACAGGAGACAAACACAGCAATGTATTTAGGCATCCATAAGGAACAGGAGACAAACACAGCAATGTATTTAGGCATCCATAAGGAACAGGAGACAAACACAGCAATGTATTTAGGCATCCATAAGGAACCATTCCATAAGGAACAGGAGACAAACATAGCTATAGATTTAGGCATCTATAAGGAACCATTCCATAAGGAACATTTGGGAACAACCTGATAAATTACTTCCTCTTGAGTTTGTGCCATACTGTTTAAATTATATAATAGTCATGGAGTGAGTACAAAATGCTTAATAGTTTATTACAAAACTTAAAAAGTACAATTGTATGGAAGCTTTTATTGTTAAGGGATGTGTGTAAACCATGGGCACTAGGATAGTGGTTTTATTTAACCTGTGAAATAGATATTAGACTAATACCGGTAGTCACAATTAGACCCTAATTCCATTGTTTTCTTTAATTTTGTTTCACGGGTTAAGTAAAACCACTCTAATAGTGACCAGTAGCCTCTTGCAACATTTGATGTAATTAAGATTCTTTCCAATAAATTTATTTTTAAAAGCTCACGGTTGTTAACAATTTCTAAGATTAGCTTCTGTATCAGCAATCATTAAAATAAACCAACAAAATACCTTTCTTAGTACAACAATATGTCCTATTACTTTTCTGACTTCCAAAGTTCAATAATTCCAAACCGACTGTCCAGTCAATCCAGTGCACTAAGTACACATATTAAATTAAGAGATGCAAGCATATGTCTGTGAAGTTAGTAAGTTTAATAGTAACCAAAACTGGGTTACAATAATTAAACTTATTAACATATTAACTTTACAGACAGATGTTGTGCTTGCATCTCTTTACTACATGTACTTTGTGCACTGGAGTGACAAATGACAGTCGGTTAGAATTATTGGACTTTAGAGGAAAAGTAATGACACTGCTGATCCAGAAGCTAATCTTTGAAATCGTCAATAATAATAATTATTGTGAGCTTTTTAAAATTGGAAAGAATCTTAGATCCTAGTGCCTATATGTAAACTACATGTACAATGTACATGTATATCATTTTCAATAATTCTTCTCAATTTCAATGTTTTCAACGATTATGAAAATGTAAAATATGTAGTCATTTAACTAGTGTTTTTTTCCCCACCAATTTCTGTACAGATAATGCTCCATTCAAAGCTGTGATCAACAAGGACATAATGTGTGACTTTGACTTTATCACGGAGAACATGGAGTCAGACATGCGAGTCATGGTTATTGATGCCCGTCCTAAAGGCAGATTCACTGGTGATGAGCCAGAACCACGCCCTGATCTCCAAAGTGGTCACATGCCTCATAGTACCAGCTTTCCATATGGCAAGTGCCTGGACCTTGAGAACAAGTGTTTCAAGAATCCTGCAAGCTTAAAGAAGGGTTTTGCTGATTCAGGTGTTGACCTGAACAAACCTCTGATTACTAGCTGTGGATCTGGTGTCACTGGTAGTGGTCTTCTCTTTGGAGCTTTTCTGTGTGGCAAGACAGACACAAAGCTGTATGATGGCTCTTGGACAGAGTATGTCCAACGAGCACCAGTTGATATGATTCTCAAGGGTGAATGAACAGAGTTTTTAGACATCAGCTATGGTTAAAGTTTGTTTTGTGTAAGGACATGGCAAGGTTAGAGTACAAATAACACTGGACTTCGTACACCAATAGTTGATAAGAATACATTTAATAAAACCATTGGAAGTGAGGTGTTGCTGATGTATTGGATAATTGTTTTCTTAGTTTAGAGTGAAGTGGATAAGCACTTTTAGAAAATGTTTCACAAGTGTAAAGTATGATTAATATTATGACTTTGAAAAATCATTAATAATTCATAAGGGTTTTAACCAATCCAAATGCAGCATTAGTCACATTGATAGGTCTGTAAATAATCTATAAGTATCAGCTACATAATACGACAGAACTGTCTCACAACTGATCATGGACCTCTCCTATTCCAAGGCAAAACATTAAGGAAAACTTGCCATCATGATGCATACAGACCATCTCACCATTATGTGATGATAATTTCAAGGAGCAATTTGTAAATTAAGATCAACAGTGAATTAAAGTATACAATTGGGCATAATAAGTGTAGTTATAAGTTTTAAAACTCTTTAGCAACACTTTCTATGTTCTCCATGGTTTTTACACTTGTACAAAATTCACTCCATACATTGTTTGGCAACCATAACAAATGGCTTAGATGTATTGCACCATTAATTGTGCCTACAAACAATTTAAGTATGCCTCTTGTAAAAAAGAATTTAATAGATTTCTTTAAATCTGCTTCTTTAAAATGTGTTTTCAAGATAGCTGCACACACCTAGGAGTCCTTCATTATCAAAGTAAATAAATAAATGCATGCTGGACGGCTACCCTCTACATCATTGTGTTTTCATTGCTTATAAATAGAAATGTTTTCTTTTCGGCTGAACGAAGTGAAAGAGAATAGAAGACCTGTTTCTGTTTGTCTCAGACACATGAGTACATGTCACCTATGACAATAATTATTTATTATTGAGACCTGGTACCACATACAGTTGTTATTTTCTTGAAACATTCATGTGACTTTCTTGTAACATGTGCATGGTTTCTTTAATTATAAAACATTTCTTGCTTCTTTATGCATCTAATTTACCTTCCTTAAAAAATATTGTCCCATGTTTCACACCTAAAAACTTCAACTGAGCAAGTACTCTAATATCTTCAAATGCTTGTGATGATTTAAAATCACTTATTCATCAAGAGTTTACCATAATAAATACATGTATGTGCATTGAACAATCCATTCAAATATTAAGGACGTTTTTATTGAAGTAATTAAACTTGAAGGCTCCTAAACTTCTATGATTTGATAGCTTAAGACCCCCAAATAAATGCGTAATCCATGATATAGAAATTACTTAATGGGAAGTCTGGCGTATGGTATTTACGCACGAGTTTGTTTTCACAAAACGAACGAGCGAGTGAGTTTTGTGAAAACAAACAAGTGTGTAAATAACATACAAAAGCTCTTTCCATCTTGTAATTTGTTTATTTTATACATACTGAGATTTTTCTCCAATATCAAACAGGTTATATTTAGGTCTTGTCAGTGAACACGTACATTTGTAGCTTTCAATTTTTTGTTTTGCATTTCGTATCCGACTCAACGTAGACTAAAATTTATGCTCAATACGATAAAAATGGAAAGAAAATCTTACTTTCTAAACTGAAATAGTTTTCAACATCAATATGAAACTGTCTTTGATTCAACAAATATAGTTTACATTGTCAATAGATTAGTATACCTGCTTTTTCCATGTTGTTTGCTACGAGTTTCCAGACATCTCCACGGCTTGTAGGTTTTCTCTGCTCACAGAATATTTACGATTTTTCGATGGTCTATGGAAGTCTAAATCACTCCACGATGGAATGAAAGCTCGTAATCTTTGCCGTATTTTCTTTTGACACTAAGAATGATTTCGCTTCTTCTTTGTCTCTTTACATCTGTTTCTCTAAGTTTTTGCTCTTGCGATTTTGTTTTCTTGGTCGATAATATACGCCTCAATTGACTTGGAAGTTTTGACATCGTTAGTTGGCTGTTTACAGATCAATATTACATTATTTAACAAAAAAATTAAAACCTCCAACTTTCGTAGTGAATGAAAGTGGCACCTCCAATTTCAAGTCCAGTTTGAAAATCCTGATATGTTTTGGCAGGTGTTTACTGATTGGACAAAACTCTTTTCGCACGTGTGAAAAATTCGTTTCGCAATTCTGATTGGCTAAGGAAAATTGTGAAGTGGGTTTTCGCATGAATGATTCCATTCGTAAATCTCAGTATGTATATGATCTGCTGTTGTAAGTTTCTTTAAGATATAGCTACATAATTACAATGTTGTCTCTGCCTGTACTATGTTCACAGGCTATACTCCTTAAGTAGTCTCCCAGCTATCACCAGTCTTTGGATTTCACTTGTCCCTTCATAGATCTCTGTAATCCTTGCATCTCTGTAATGTCTCTCAGCTGGCATATCTGTCACAAAGCCCATTCCACCAAGAATCTGAATACACTGTAACAAAAACACTACATTAACCATTGAAAATACACATAAGAACCACTCAGGAATTGTACTTTTAAAATTCATTTAGTACTTTGTTTTAAAATCTTCACGACTAATAGAATATATTGTTAAAAATAGCCAATTAAAATGATACACAATAATACTTTGAAGATATTTCTCTCCGTATGCTACTTGTATCAAAGCCAAACATGAATGGGCAGGACAGGGCTGTTGGCATACTTGCACAACAACTTTTACGAGGAAATGTCCCAAAACTGAATACTCTTCTACAATGCTAGATTTAATTTTGAGAAACTGATAGTTTTTGTCAAACATTTCTTTTATTCTTCCTTTTTCCCCTCATTTATTTTTATCTGCTTTTCAGTTCCAAAACTGTGACACCAGTAACCCTTGTTTAAGCCCTACTACAGCTGAGTGACCTGCAGTAATTATTGTTACAAGGTTCATAAAATAATATTAATTAAAATTTAAGAATAATATTAACTAAGGTTGCATTCGATTGATTGTATTCCAGAATAAAAATAGCTGAAATCACTGACTCAGGCACATTTTGCACAGTCTGTAAGCTACACACGCTTGCTGACATATGATATTCAGAAACATTTTAGTATTCCAGTGGCTAAAAATTCCTGATACGAGCTGTCTCTAGTGATCATTCTGTGTATTCTTATTCCAGAATATATGGTCAATCGAACACACCCTTGTATTCTGGAATAAGAATACATCGAATGACCACAGAGAGGATAGCTTGTATCGGGATTTGTTTAGCCCCTGGAATTCTGAATGTAACTTGAATATCATATGTCAGTAAGTGTTTTTAGCTTACAGACTGTATAGAATCGCATAGCCAAAGCTGAATCGCATGGTGCATTTGTGAAATCAGATGCTGATTGGCTGAGACAGAGTGGTGGATTCAGAGTGGAATCACCACTGAAGACTACGCGCGCTATTTATAACTTAGCAAAAATAATATCAACAAAAGTACTAAATCTTCAAGTAATTCATTGGACTATGCGATTCAAGGAAAATCACATGCCTGACTCGGTAATTCCATGTTACCTCGTCAAAGCAACTCGGACGATATCGGTTTTCTCGTGCAATTTAACATGGAATTACCTCGTCAGGTATGTGATTTTCCTATAAAATGTGCCTGAACCAGTGATTCCAGAGACTATTCCATCTATTCTTGTAGAATGCGGTCAATTGAACGTGCCCTAGATTAACAATTAAATGAAGGGATGTGTGCAACAAGGGCGTAAGTGACTCCTGATCAAGTTCTAAATTCCTTATCCAAAAGACTTGGTATCCCTGTGGATACATTCCATATATGGACAGTGTGGTCATGTGTGCAGTTAACTGTCAGGACTGCCTGTTGTCAGTTATTTGAGAAGGAAACAAATAACTTGAAGGAGAATATGATCAGGAGTCACTTATGCCCTTGTTGCACACAACCCTTCAAATGTACATTGTTTATACCTGATGAGAAACAAAGGTTGCTGCCTCAGAAGCTGCTAACTTAGCCATGGCTGCCTCCTGTTGAAGTGCAATAATTTTATAATAATAATAATAATAAGTTTATTTATATAGCGCCATATCAACTAATTTTTCATGGCGCTTTACATTGAATATTATATAAAAAATTGAATAATTAAAACTAAAATGAAATAACCTATTTACAATATTTTTAAAAATAATCAACCTAAAAATTTTCCCTATGGACAATGACGTAAGAAATTAAAATCAAATCAAATTAAAATACTGTTACCTAGCAACCATTGGTCAACTTTGAACAACATTGTAACCCTGTTCAGCTTAATTTTTAGTAGATGTTCAATATTCATGTGAATATTCTGCCATCGTAACGTTTGTTACTGAAAACAAAATTGAAATCGATGGAATATTAATTGATTAATTGAAATACAAAAATTCGAAGCGACACTGGTGAAGCTATAATTGCTCTCCTAGCTTAACCCCAACTTAACCAGAGTTAACCCCAACCCCTACTAAAACACTATAGATTTGTTGCTTTCCAATAAACGTTGGTGGAGGACTTGACATTGGACGGAGCTACAACATACCAAATGATCACGTGACCGAAGTGCACTGTTACCTAGCAACCATTGGTCAACTTTGAACAACATTGTAACCCTGTTCAGCTTAATTTTTAGTAGATGTTCAATATTCATGTGAATATTCTGCCATCGTAACGTTTGTTACTGCAAATAAAATTGAAATCGATTGAATATTAATTGAGATACAACAATTTGAATCAACACCGATGAAGCTATAATTGTTCGAAAACCAGTAATTATAAAATATCACCAAAATGCTGAAAGTTAGGTTATTTGTTTTTACACATAGTTATCTAGCTAACTTTTTTTTTTTTAAATTTAAAGATGTATTGGCATTTCTTGATATAATAGACCATTCTAAGACGGATAAGCCAAAAAATAAGGGGGAACAGGCTGAAGCACCTCACGTAGTAGAACTAGCATGTCAAGGCCAACCAATTCTGATGGAAGTGCACACGGGAGCCTCGTGTACAGTAATGAGTCGACGGGTATTTGAAAGACCACAAAAAAACACTGGGAGCCACATCAACCTGCAGCCTAACCGTAAGCCTGTGAGTAGGTACACCAAGGAACCAATCAAAACCGTACCAGTGGGACGTTTGAAGGAGAATTCACCTACAAGGGACCTATTAAATAAGATAAAGCTGGACTGGAGTGAAATTCAGGTAAATTCCATTGAGTCTAAATCAAACTCTTACACTCAGGTGAACCCAGTAAAGGACTTTCCCAAATTGTTTGAACCAGGGTTAGGTTTAGGCAAACTAGAAGGGATTAAAGCCAAAATACATGTCAATGAAGGGGCACTTCCCATTTATCAGAAGGCACGCCCTATTCCCTTCATAGAAAAAGAACTAGTTAATGCCGAACTGGACCATTTGGAAAATCTGGTGGTAATAGAACCTGTCCAGTTCTCAGAATTGGCATCACAAATAGTCCCAGTAAGGAAAAGCAATGGGAAATTTAGGTTATATGGAAACTATAAAACAACAGTAAACAAAGTCTCAAAACTTGATCGTCATCCCCTACCAAAAGTGCAATACTAGCAGGGGGAACACAATTTTCCAAACTGGACATGTCTGAAGCTTACGCCCAAGTAGAGCTTGCTCCGGCAATCTTTTAACGTTCCATTGAATCCGTCTTGGCAGGAATACAAAACGTCTTGGTATTCATAGATGACATATTAGTCACAGGTAAAACAATGCTTGACCACCAGGCAGAACCTGTATGAAGTACTAAGTAGACTAAAGAAAGTGGTCTGAAATTAGGTATAAGTAAAAGCCATGCATTGTTTTATGGACTCCATAGTGTACTTGGGGCACTAAAAGATAAACTTCAAGCTATTGTAGAAATGCCAGAGCCCACCAATACATCCGATCGAGGTACAGGCTTATTTAGGCCATGTGAATTTCTATAGGAAATTTTTGCCAAACTTGTCGGATATATTGGCTCCAGTACATGAGCTATTGAAAAAAGACACCAAGTGGAAGTGGGCCAAAGAGCAACAATCGGCTTTTGACCAGGTAAAAAAACTGGTACAAACCACAGGGATCTTGGTACATTGTGACCCTGACCAAGAAATCGTGGTAACATGCGATGCATCTCCAAAGGGGGTTGGGGCAGTCTTGTATCACAAAATTTCAGACGGCTTGGAGCGCCCGGTCTTTATGGCGTCAAGATCACTAGCTCCGGCTGAAAAACGTTACAGCCAGATAGATCAAGGAAGCGCTAGCTTTGACATTTGCAGTGAAAAAATTCCACCAATATTTATATGGCCGACACTTTGTCGCATATACTAATCACAAACCACTACTGGGTCTGTTTGGGGAAAACAAATCCCTACCAGAACGGTCATCACCAAGAATTGTGCGATTATTACATATGATTACACACTACTGCAGAAACCAGGCAAATATAATGACCAGGCAGATGGCCTAAGTAGATTATCATTACCTAAGGTACTAAAGGAGGCGCCAACCCCAGCAGATATCATAAATCTCATGGAGATGGGACCAATCGGGACCCAGTGCTGGCAAAATCAGACACTATACATTTTGACAAGGTGGCCGACAACAGTCGCCCCTGAGGGCATGCCCTACGTTATCAGAAAGAATGAATTGAGCATTGAAATCCGGTGTATACTATGGGGCGCTAGGGTAGTTGTACCACCACAGGGTCGGGAACGAATCATGAAAGGACTCCATGACACCCACCCTGGGATCACGCTCATGAAAGCCGTGGCAAGAAGTTTGGTGGCCTACGATTGATGTAGGTCTGGAGACAGTTGTAAAAACCTGTACATCCTGCCAAGAGTCACGAAAAGCGCCTCCTAAAATTTTACTACACCAATGGGAATACCCAAGAAACCTAGATAATACACGATAGACTACGTGGGACCACTGTTTGGGAGAATGTATTCGATTGTAGTGGATGCATTCTCCAAATGGGTAGAGGTAGCTATCACACACACGGCACCATCTGAGGCTACAATCGAAGGGTTGAGACAGATGTTTGCCACCCATGGGGTGCCCGACACCCTAGTGTCTGACAATGGTACCTGTTTCACCAGTGAACAGTTTAAGCAGTTTTTTTGAGAGAAATAACATCTCACACATCACAAGTGCGCTCTTCCACCCAGCTTCTAATGGGCTGGCGGAACGAGCAGTGCCGACATTTAAAACCAAATTGAAGCACATTAAAACAGGGAACCTAAGAACGAGAATTTCTCGGATTCTTTTGAGGTACCGCACCACGCCTCATAGCACTACAGGAGTACCAGCATGCCAATTGCTAATGGGACGCATGATAAAAACACCCATGTAGGCAGTATTTCCGTCGGTGCACGCCAAAGTCCTGGTCAAACAAGAAACCATGAAAAACACATTTGTCCAGAGAACAATACCACGTAGTTTTAAAATCGGGAAAGTGTATTTTCACGAAACTATGGGCAGGGTGCAAAGTATTTACCTGGACAGGTAATGGATAAACTGGGACCTGTTACTTATGAAGTGTTACTAGAGGACAACCGATATGCCAAACGGCATACAAACCAGAATGTCAGAGTGATGAACGGGTGGAAGGTATCAGTGAATTTCCTCCCGTGGAATTAGCATTGTCTGAACTCGGCAATCAAATTCAACCACCTCCATCTAGCATGATTAGCCGAGGATCAAAACACCTGTTTGAACCCAGTGTCTCCTCGAAGTCCAGTCGGCAGGCTTGGAGAGGCGGTACAAAGTCACAATGCTGCATCGGGGGAACCTAGCACAACTCAGCTAGAGATCGATAAAGCTGTAACAGCCGAGCTTAGGGACCGGCAGGAGCCCATAACCAGGAGCGTCCATCCCGCATACTAGGCCTATGTCACAGCGTTTTCACAAGTTTATAGGTTATTTTTAGAACGGCTTCCCGCTATTGTTGAGTTGCAATTATTCCTAAGGGAAGAAAATCACAAAAGCGTATCAGCCATGTTGTTTGGTTTTACAAACGTAGCTAATGAGGCCTCTTTTGTTCCCCCCACGGTGCAACCCACAAATTGGCGGGAGAAATAGTCTAAAAATAGCCCAACTTGTAAAAACGCTGTGACACCTGTTTGGGAGATTGGACGCTCCTGGTTATGGGCTCCTGGGACCGGTCAATATTTAGAGGGGGAGGGCTGGTGCAAATAGAGGGAGGGTACGTACCCAGTTTTCATGCAGCAAATTAGGGGGCCATAGTATGCTAGAGGGAAATTGGGGGAGGGGTCATCAAAAATTGAGCATGGCGTATTTCATTTGCACCACCCCCCCCCCCCCCCCCCCCCCCCCTTCTAATCAATGACCAGTCCCTCAGCTTCGACTGGGATGAAGGTTCCTCATTCGCATCAGAACTACGTTGCGTTTACTGGCTTTCTAACATGCCTGTGATATGTTCTGAAAAAATAATATATATTTACAGTAGTATATTACGCAGTGTTCATGTGCCCTTGTGTTGGCCCCTAACACAGTAGATGGTGTGTCTATTTATAGCCGCGAAGTTCTGGTATGCGATTACGTTGTCTTTTGTTCTCTTGCGCTTTAGTAAAAAACTAAATATTTATGATAACTAGTTTACAATATCCTATTGGTGTTTATGTGACCGTATTCAAGAGAAACAGACACGAAAGGTTTTTTTTCTAGAATTGTTGGGATTGGTAAAAAACGACAGGAAAATGGTCTATTATTACCACGAGCTAAAAATGTCCTTTTCCTCGCTAAACATTTATGATAACTCATTTACAATATCCTATTGGTGTTTATGTGACCGTATTCAAGAGAAACAGACACGAAAGGTTTTATTTATAGAATTGTTGGGATTGGTAAAAAACGACAGGAAAATGGTCTATTATTACCACGAGCTAAAAATGTCCTTTTCCTCACGAAATATTTATGATAACTAGTTTACAATATCCTATTGGTGTTTATGTGACCGCCTTCAAGAGAAACAGACACGAAAGGTTTTTTTCTAGAATTGCTGGGATTGGGAAAAAACGACAGGAAAATAGTCTATTATTACCACGAGATAAAAATGTCCTTTTCCTCACTAAATATTTATGATAACTAGTTTACAATATCCTATTGGTGTTTATGTGACCGCCTTCAAGAGAAACAGACACGAAAGGTTTTTTTCTAGAATTGTTGGGATTGGTAAAAAACGACAGGAAAATGGTCTATTATTACCACGAGCTAAAAATGTCCTTTTCCTCACTAAATATTTATGATAACTAGTTTACAATATCCTATTGGTGTTTATGTGACCGCCTTCAAGAGAAACAGACACGAAAGGTTTTTTTCTAGAATTGTTGGGATTGGTAAAAAACGACAGGAAAATGGTCTATTATTACCACGAGATAAAAATGTCCTTTTCCTCACTAAATATTTATGATAACTAGTTTACAATATCCTATTGGTGTTTATGTGACCGTATTCAAGAGAAACAGACACGAAAGGTTTTTTTTCTAGAATTGTTGGGATTGGTAAAAAACGACAGGAAAATGGTCTATTATTACCACGAGCTAAAAATGTCCTTTTCCTCGCTAAACATTTATGATAACTCATTTACAATATCCTATTGGTGTTTATGTGACCGTATTCAAGAGAAACAGACACGAAAGTTTTTTTTTATAGAATTGTTGGGATTGGTAAAAAACGACAGGAAAATGGTCTATTATTACCACGAGATAAAAATGTCCTTTTCCTCACTAAATATTTATGATAACTAGTTTACAATATCCTATTGGTGTTTATGTGACCGCCTTCAAGAGAAACAGACACGAAAGGTTTTTTTCTAGAATTGTTGGGATTGGTAAAAAACGACAGGAAAATGGTCTATTATTACCACGAGCTAAAAATGTCCGTTTCCTCACTAAACATTTATGATAACTGACGTTTACAACATCCTATTGGCGTTGCAATAAACAAATGAAATAAAATAATCTGAGTGGCTATGACTGACTATCTAACTACTTATACTGATAAAAGTACAGAAGCATAATAAGACTCTTGACTGATCTTGCCCGTAAACCGGTTCAACTTGGCGTCTTGATTGCACGCATGTCAAGCGGCTTCAGTTCTGTTTCTGTCTACACATTTATGCACGTAAACCCGTTGAGTTCAAGTCGATAAAGCCCGTTCGATCTTTAGTTTTGCCGTCTTGATTGCAGGTCAAGCAGAATCACTCAGTTCAGTTCCCCGTTTGATCTTCAGTTCTGTTTCTGTCTTCAGGCATAAATTTCTATGCAACGCTTCCGGTATTCGGTTACACATAATTGGTTCATTTCGACAACAATGTTGTCGCGTATGACCAATCATTGTTTGGGCCGTTTTCAACTTTCTGGATGCTTTCTTAATTGCTAGAGGACATGGCAGTTTCTCCTTTGGTAAAAGCTTCATGGCTTCGCCAGAAGATGCTAGAGGGTGCAAAAAATCTCCGAATTCTGGATGGATCGTGGTTTCTTCCAAGTGCTAAACGCGAGCCTGAAAAAGAGTTCTTACAAAAACGCATCCCTGGTGCAAGATACTTTGATATCGACGAGTGCTGTGACAAGTCCTTGCCGTACGAACACATGCTACCAAGTGAAGATTACTTTGGAAAATATGTTCATAATCTGGGCATTACTAATGACAGCCATGTAGTAGTGTACGATAACAGCGAAAAACTTGGTGTATTCTCTGCTCCGCGCGTGTGGTGGACATTCCGTGCACTTGGACACGAGCGCGTGTCTGTTTTGGATGGAGGGCTGCCCAAGTGGTGTGCTGAGGGATATCCAACTGAACGTGGGCCAGTAGAGGACGAGTCTTTCCAAAGTACGAGAAGTATTTAACATAATTTGCCCTCATGAGATGTAAGCCGCGTTTCGGACGTTTCTGCACATGCAACCCAAGCTAATTGCGAAATTTGTTGGTCGAACCAACTAGCAATTAGAGCTCTGAATGTCTCTCTGAATTTCTAACGAGACCTGAAACAACCGTGGGGTCTGATCAAAGTCAGGACCCGGCTAAATCACAGATCCAATTGGAATTTAGCGCGTTGGTTTTTGTGGAGGGAGGAAAACCGTAGAAAAACTCTCGGAGCAAGAGCGAGATACCAACGAACCACTGCCACGAGATAAAAATGTCCTTTTCCTCACTAAATATTTATGATAACTAGTTTACAATATCCTATTGGTGTTTATGTGACCGTATTCAAGAGAAACAGACACGAAAGGTTTTTTTTCTAGAATTGTTGGGATTGGTAAAAAACGACAGGAAAATGGTCTATTATTACCACGAGCTAAAAATGTCCTTTTCCTCGCTAAACATTTATGATAACTCATTTACAATATCCTATTGGTGTTTATGTGACCGTATTCAAGAGAAACAGACACGAAAGTTTTTTTTTATAGAATTGTTGGGATTGGTAAAAAACGACAGGAAAATGGTCTATTATTACCACGAGATAAAAATGTCCTTTTCCTCACTAAATATTTATGATAACTAGTTTACAATATCCTATTGGTGTTTATGTGACCGCCTTCAAGAGAAACAGAAACAGAAACAGATCCAATTGGAATTTAGCGCGTTGGTTTTTGTGGAGGGAGGAAAACCGTAGAAAAACTCTCGGAGCAAGAGCGAGATACCAACGAACCACTGCCACGAGATAAAAATGTCCTTTTCCTCACTAAATATTTATGATAACTAGTTTACAATATCCTATTGGTGTTTATGTGACCGTATTCAAGAGAAACAGACACGAAAGGTTTTTTTTCTAGAATTGTTGGGATTGGTAAAAAACGACAGGAAAATGGTCTATTATTACCACGAGCTAAAAATGTCCTTTTCCTCGCTAAACACAGGCAACCCTCGGCTTGGGTTGCCTGTGGTCAAAAGTGCTGAGTTTCAGTAAATCACTAGAGCATAAATTTCTTTTTTCCACACTGGTCATTACAGGGTTTTAGTGCAATCTTGAATTATGTACTGCTTAAAAGGGAACCTCATCTGAAAAACAATGTTTGCTATGGATGCCTAAACCTACATGTATTGCTGTTTGTTTTCTGTAAATTGTACACTGCAGCTGTTATCTACGGGCCGATTTTCCTGTCCAAAAGTCTTGAATTTCATGCGCGTCACCATCTTAGATCTTATGACAACACAGTGTCTTGAACCGGCCTCACGGATAGCTCAGCTGTTAGAGCGCCGGTCTGTTGTGCGGGAGATCGTGGGTTCAAACCCCGGTCGGACCAACACTCGGGGTCTTAAAAATAACTGAGGTGGTGGTGCTGCCTCTGCTCTAACACCTGCAAATGGTTAGACATTCGCCATGGCTTGGATGACCTCGTAAATGGCGGTCCCGTCTCCAAATATTGGGGATGTAAAAGAACCACTGTGGACGCAATAAACCCTGGCCGTTACCACCCACAGTGCCAGCAAGAGGTCGGCTTGCTGGATTAGTGCTGGGCTACTGGTGAATGAGACCTCTAACATGTATAACACCCAGTAGTCCAATGGAACTAATAGCGAGCGCTGGAATAACACTGAAGAACAGGGTATGGAAATTTGAGTTTTTTTGTCTTAAACAGGGTAAGGGTTTCAGAGCCTCAGCAGCACACCCCTACCCAACTTTGGGTAGAGTACCCCCACTGGGTGTTGCCCCTATTGTTGTACAAGAAAAGAGCTACTGTTTTCTGACAATAGGGGCAACACTGTGATGTCATGAGATCCAAGATTGCAGTACACAGGAAATTCAAATGACTTGGACATGAAAATTAGTTCATAACTGACATCTAGTATACAATGTACAGGAGACAAACACAGCAATGTATTTAGGCATCCATAAGGAACCATTCCATAAGGAACAGGAGACAAACACAGCAATGTATTTAGGCATCCATAAGGAACCATTCCATAAGGAACAGGAGACAAACACAGCAATGTATTTAGGCATCCATAAGGAACCATTCCATAAGGAACAGGAGACAAACACAGCAATGTATTTAGGCATCCATAAGGAACCATTCCATAAGGAACAGGAGACAAACACAGCAATGTATTTAGGCATCCATAAGGAACCATTCCATAAGGAACAGGAGACAACCACAGCAATGTATTTAGGCATCCATAAGAAACCATTCCTTAAGGAACAGGAGACAAACACAGCAATGTATTTAGGCATCCATAAGGAACCATTCCATAAGGAACAGGAGACAAACACAGCAATGTATATTTAGGCATCCATAAGGAACCATTCCATAAGGAACAGGAGACAACCACAGCAATGTATTTAGGCATCCATAAGAAACCATTCCTTAAGGAACAGGAGACAAACACAGCAATGTATTTAGGCATCCATAAGGAACAGGAGACAAACACAGCAATGTATTTAGGCATCCATAAGGAACAGGAGACAAACACAGCAATGTATTTAGGCATCCATAAGGAACCATTCCATAAGGAACAGGAGACAAACATAGCTATAGATTTAGGCATCTATAAGGAACCATTCCATAAGGAACATTTGGGAACAACCTGATAAATTACTTCCTCTTGAGTTTGTGCCATACTGTTTAAATTATATAATAGTCATGGAGTGAGTACAAAATGCTTAATAGTTTATTACAAAACTTAAAAAGTACAATTGTATGGAAGCTTTTATTGTTAAGGGATGTGTGTAAACCATGGGCACTAGGATAGTGGTTTTATTTAACCTGTGAAATAGATATTAGACTAATACCGGTAGTCACAATTAGACCCTAATTCCATTGTTTTCTTTAATTTTGTTTCACGGGTTAAGTAAAACCACTCTAATAGTGACCAGTAGCCTCTTGCAACATTTGATGTAATTAAGATTCTTTCCAATAAATTTATTTTTAAAAGCTCACGGTTGTTAACAATTTCTAAGATTAGCTTCTGTATCAGCAATCATTAAAATAAACCAACAAAATACCTTTCTTAGTACAACAATATGTCCTATTACTTTTCTGACTTCCAAAGTTCAATAATTCCAAACCGACTGTCCAGTCAATCCAGTGCACTAAGTACACATATTAAATTAAGAGATGCAAGCATATGTCTGTGAAGTTAGTAAGTTTAATAGTAACCAAAACTGGGTTACAATAATTAAACTTATTAACATATTAACTTTACAGACAGATGTTGTGCTTGCATCTCTTTACTACATGTACTTTGTGCACTGGAGTGACAAATGACAGTCGGTTAGAATTATTGGACTTTAGAGGAAAAGTAATGACACTGCTGATCCAGAAGCTAATCTTTGAAATCGTCAATAATAATAATTATTGTGAGCTTTTTAAAATTGGAAAGAATCTTAGATCCTAGTGCCTATATGTAAACTACATGTACAATGTACATGTATATCATTTTCAATAATTCTTCTCAATTTCAATGTTTTCAACGATTATGAAAATGTAAAATATGTAGTCATTTAACTAGTGTTTTTTTCCCCACCAATTTCTGTACAGATAATGCTCCATTCAAAGCTGTGATCAACAAGGACATAATGTGTGACTTTGACTTTATCACGGAGAACATGGAGTCAGACATGCGAGTCATGGTTATTGATGCCCGTCCTAAAGGCAGATTCACTGGTGATGAGCCAGAACCACGCCCTGATCTCCAAAGTGGTCACATGCCTCATAGTACCAGCTTTCCATATGGCAAGTGCCTGGACCTTGAGAACAAGTGTTTCAAGAATCCTGCAAGCTTAAAGAAGGTTTTTGCTGATTCAGGTGTTGACCTGAACAAACCTCTGATTACTAGCTGTGGATCTGGTGTCACTGGTAGTGGTCTTCTCTTTGGAGCTTTTCTGTGTGGCAAGACAGACACAAAGCTGTATGATGGCTCTTGGACAGAGTATGTCCAACGAGCACCAGTTGATATGATTCTCAAGGGTGAATGAACAGAGTTTTTAGACATCAGCTATGGTTAAAGTTTGTTTTGTGTAAGGACATGGCAAGGTTAGAGTACAAATAACACTGGACTTCGTACACCAATAGTTGATAAGAATACATTTAATAAAACCATTGGAAGTGAGGTGTTGCTGATGTATTGGATAATTGTTTTCTTAGTTTAGAGTGAAGTGGATAAGCACTTTTAGAAAATGTTTCACAAGTGTAAAGTATGATTAATATTATGACTTTGAAAAATCATTAATAATTCATAAGGGTTTTAACCAATCCAAATGCAGCATTAGTCACATTGATAGGTCTGTAAATAATCTATAAGTATCAGCTACATAATACGACAGAACTGTCTCACAACTGATCATGGACCTCTCCTATTCCAAGGCAAAACATTAAGGAAAACTTGCCATCATGATGCATACAGACCATCTCACCATTATGTGATGATAATTTCAAGGAGCAATTTGTAAATTAAGATCAACAGTGAATTAAAGTATACAATTGGGCATAATAAGTGTAGTTATAAGTTTTAAAACTCTTTAGCAACACTTTCTATGTTCTCCATGGTTTTTACACTTGTACAAAATTCACTCCATACATTGTTTGGCAACCATAACAAATGGCTTAGATGTATTGCACCATTAATTGTGCCTACAAACAATTTAAGTATGCCTCTTGTAAAAAAGAATTTAATAGATTTCTTTAAATCTGCTTCTTTAAAATGTGTTTTCAAGATAGCTGCACACACCTAGGAGTCCTTCATTATCAAAGTAAATAAATAAATGCATGCTGGACGGCTACCCTCTACATCATTGTGTTTTCATTGCTTATAAATAGAAATGTTTTCTTTTCGGCTGAACGAAGTGAAAGAGAATAGAAGACCTGTTTCTGTTTGTCTCAGACACATGAGTACATGTCACCTATGACAATAATTATTTATTATTGAGACCTGGTACCACATACAGTTGTTATTTTCTTGAAACATTCATGTGACTTTCTTGTAACATGTGCATGGTTTCTTTAATTATAAAACATTTCTTGCTTCTTTATGCATCTAATTTACCTTCCTTAAAAAATATTGTCCCATGTTTCACACCTAAAAACTTCAACTGAGCAAGTACTCTAATATCTTCAAATGCTTGTGATGATTTAAAATCACTTATTCATCAAGAGTTTACCATAATAAATACATGTATGTGCATTGAACAATCCATTCAAATATTAAGGACGTTTTTATTGAAGTAATTAAACTTGAAGGCTCCTAAACTTCTATGATTTGATAGCTTAAGACCCCCAAATAAATGCGTAATCCATGATATAGAAATTACTTAATGGGAAGTCTGGCGTATGGTATTTACGCACGAGTTTGTTTTCACAAAACGAACGAGCGAGTGAGTTTTGTGAAAACAAACAAGTGTGTAAATAACATACAAAAGCTCTTTCCATCTTGTAATTTGTTTATTTTATACATACTGAGATTTTTCTCCAATATCAAACAGGTTATATTTAGGTCTTGTCAGTGAACACGTACATTTGTAGCTTTCAATTTTTTGTTTTGCATTTCGTATCCGACTCAACGTAGACTAAAATTTATGCTCAATACGATAAAAATGGAAAGAAAATCTTACTTTCTAAACTGAAATAGTTTTCAACATCAATATGAAACTGTCTTTGATTCAACAAATATAGTTTACATTGTCAATAGATTAGTATACCTGCTTTTTCCATGTTGTTTGCTACGAGTTTCCAGACATCTCCACGGCTTGTAGGTTTTCTCTGCTCACAGAATATTTACGATTTTTCGATGGTCTATGGAAGTCTAAATCACTCCACGATGGAATGAAAGCTCGTAATCTTTGCCGTATTTTCTTTTGACACTAAGAATGATTTCGCTTCTTCTTTGTCTCTTTACATCTGTTTCTCTAAGTTTTTGCTCTTGCGATTTTGTTTTCTTGGTCGATAATATACGCCTCAATTGACTTGGAAGTTTTGACATCGTTAGTTGGCTGTTTACAGATCAATATTACATTATTTAACAAAAAAATTAAAACCTCCAACTTTCGTAGTGAATGAAAGTGGCACCTCCAATTTCAAGTCCAGTTTGAAAATCCTGATATGTTTTGGCAGGTGTTTACTGATTGGACAAAACTCTTTTCGCACGTGTGAAAAATTCGTTTCGCAATTCTGATTGGCTAAGGAAAATTGTGAAGTGGGTTTTCGCATGAATGATTCCATTCGTAAATCTCAGTATGTATATGATCTGCTGTTGTAAGTTTCTTTAAGATATAGCTACATAATTACAATGTTGTCTCTGCCTGTACTATGTTCACAGGCTATACTCCTTAAGTAGTCTCCCAGCTATCACCAGTCTTTGGATTTCACTTGTCCCTTCATAGATCTCTGTAATCCTTGCATCTCTGTAATGTCTCTCAGCTGGCATATCTGTCACAAAGCCCATTCCACCAAGAATCTGAATACACTGTAACAAAAACACTACATTAACCATTGAAAATACACATAAGAACCACTCAGGAATTGTACTTTTAAAATTCATTTAGTACTTTGTTTTAAAATCTTCACGACTAATAGAATATATTGTTAAAAATAGCCAATTAAAATGATACACAATAATACTTTGAAGATATTTCTCTCCGTATGCTACTTGTATCAAAGCCAAACATGAATGGGCAGGACAGGGCTGTTGGCATACTTGCACAACAACTTTTACGAGGAAATGTCCCAAAACTGAATACTCTTCTACAATGCTAGATTTAATTTTGAGAAACTGATAGTTTTTGTCAAACATTTCTTTTATTCTTCCTTTTTCCCCTCATTTATTTTTATCTGCTTTTCAGTTCCAAAACTGTGACACCAGTAACCCTTGTTTAAGCCCTACTACAGCTGAGTGACCTGCAGTAATTATTGTTACAAGGTTCATAAAATAATATTAATTAAAATTTAAGAATAATATTAACTAAGGTTGCATTCGATTGATTGTATTCCAGAATAAAAATAGCTGAAATCACTGACTCAGGCACATTTTGCACAGTCTGTAAGCTACACACGCTTGCTGACATATGATATTCAGAAACATTTTAGTATTCCAGTGGCTAAAAATTCCTGATACGAGCTGTCTCTAGTGATCATTCTGTGTATTCTTATTCCAGAATATATGGTCAATCGAACACACCCTTGTATTCTGGAATAAGAATACATCGAATGACCACAGAGAGGATAGCTTGTATCGGGATTTGTTTAGCCCCTGGAATTCTGAATGTAACTTGAATATCATATGTCAGTAAGTGTTTTTAGCTTACAGACTGTATAGAATCGCATAGCCAAAGCTGAATCGCATGGTGCATTTGTGAAATCAGATGCTGATTGGCTGAGACAGAGTGGTGGATTCAGAGTGGAATCACCACTGAAGACTACGCGCGCTATTTATAACTTAGCAAAAATAATATCAACAAAAGTACTAAATCTTCAAGTAATTCATTGGACTATGCGATTCAAGGAAAATCACATGCCTGACTCGGTAATTCCATGTTACCTCGTCAAAGCAACTCGGACGATATCGGTTTTCTCGTGCAATTTAACATGGAATTACCTCGTCAGGTATGTGATTTTCCTATAAAATGTGCCTGAACCAGTGATTCCAGAGACTATTCCATCTATTCTTGTAGAATGCGGTCAATTGAACGTGCCCTAGATTAACAATTAAATGAAGGGATGTGTGCAACAAGGGCGTAAGTGACTCCTGATCAAGTTCTAAATTCCTTATCCAAAAGACTTGGTATCCCTGTGGATACATTCCATATATGGACAGTGTGGTCATGTGTGCAGTTAACTGTCAGGACTGCCTGTTGTCAGTTATTTGAGAAGGAAACAAATAACTTGAAGGAGAATATGATCAGGAGTCACTTATGCCCTTGTTGCACACAACCCTTCAAATGTACATTGTTTATACCTGATGAGAAACAAAGGTTGCTGCCTCAGAAGCTGCTAACTTAGCCATGGCTGCCTCCTGTTGAAGTGCAATAATTTTATAATAATAATAATAATAAGTTTATTTATATAGCGCCATATCAACTAATTTTTCATGGCGCTTTACATTGAATATTATATAAAAAATTGAATAATTAAAACTAAAATGAAATAACCTATTTACAATATTTTTAAAAATAATCAACCTAAAAATTTTCCCTATGGACAATGACGTAAGAAATTAAAATCAAATCAAATTAAAATACTGTTACCTAGCAACCATTGGTCAACTTTGAACAACATTGTAACCCTGTTCAGCTTAATTTTTAGTAGATGTTCAATATTCATGTGAATATTCTGCCATCGTAACGTTTGTTACTGAAAACAAAATTGAAATCGATGGAATATTAATTGATTAATTGAAATACAAAAATTCGAAGCGACACTGGTGAAGCTATAATTGCTCTCCTAGCTTAACCCCAACTTAACCAGAGTTAACCCCAACCCCTACTAAAACACTATAGATTTGTTGCTTTCCAATAAACGTTGGTGGAGGACTTGACATTGGACGGAGCTACAACATACCAAATGATCACGTGACCGAAGTGCACTGTTACCTAGCAACCATTGGTCAACTTTGAACAACATTGTAACCCTGTTCAGCTTAATTTTTAGTAGATGTTCAATATTCATGTGAATATTCTGCCATCGTAACGTTTGTTACTGCAAATAAAATTGAAATCGATTGAATATTAATTGAGATACAACAATTTGAATCAACACCGATGAAGCTATAATTGTTCGAAAACCAGTAATTATAAAATATCACCAAAATGCTGAAAGTTAGGTTATTTGTTTTTACACATAGTTATCTAGCTAACTTTTTTTTTTTTAAATTTAAAGATGTATTGGCATTTCTTGATATAATAGACCATTCTAAGACGGATAAGCCAAAAAATAAGGGGGAACAGGCTGAAGCACCTCACGTAGTAGAACTAGCATGTCAAGGCCAACCAATTCTGATGGAAGTGCACACGGGAGCCTCGTGTACAGTAATGAGTCGACGGGTATTTGAAAGACCACAAAAAAACACTGGGAGCCACATCAACCTGCAGCCTAACCGTAAGCCTGTGAGTAGGTACACCAAGGAACCAATCAAAACCGTACCAGTGGGACGTTTGAAGGAGAATTCACCTACAAGGGACCTATTAAATAAGATAAAGCTGGACTGGAGTGAAATTCAGGTAAATTCCATTGAGTCTAAATCAAACTCTTACACTCAGGTGAACCCAGTAAAGGACTTTCCCAAATTGTTTGAACCAGGGTTAGGTTTAGGCAAACTAGAAGGGATTAAAGCCAAAATACATGTCAATGAAGGGGCACTTCCCATTTATCAGAAGGCACGCCCTATTCCCTTCATAGAAAAAGAACTAGTTAATGCCGAACTGGACCATTTGGAAAATCTGGTGGTAATAGAACCTGTCCAGTTCTCAGAATTGGCATCACAAATAGTCCCAGTAAGGAAAAGCAATGGGCAATTTAGGTTATATGGAAACTATAAAACAACAGTAAACAAAGTCTCAAAACTTGATCGTCATCCCCTACCAAAAGTGCAATACTAGCAGGGGGAACACAATTTTCCAAACTGGACATGTCTGAAGCTTACGCCCAAGTAGAGCTTGCTCCGGCAATCTTTTAACGTTCCATTGAATCCGTCTTGGCAGGAATACAAAACGTCTTGGTATTCATAGATGACATATTAGTCACAGGTAAAACAATGCTTGACCACCAGGCAGAACCTGTATGAAGTACTAAGTAGACTAAAGAAAGTGGTCTGAAATTAGGTATAAGTAAAAGCCATTGTTTTATGGACTCCATAGTGTACTTGGGGCACTAAAAGATAAACTTCAAGCTATTGTAGAAATGCCAGAGCCCACCAATACATCCGATCGAGGTACAGGCTTATTTAGGCCATGTGAATTTCTATAGGAAATTTTTGCCAAACTTGTCGGATATATTGGCTCCAGTACATGAGCTATTGAAAAAAGACACCAAGTGGAAGTGGGCCAAAGAGCAACAATCGGCTTTTGACCAGGTAAAAAAACTGGTACAAACCACAGGGATCTTGGTACATTGTGACCCTGACCAAGAAATCGTGGTAACATGCGATGCATCTCCAAAGGGGGTTGGGGCAGTCTTGTATCACAAAATTTCAGACGGCTTGGAGCGCCCGGTCTTTATGGCGTCAAGATCACTAGCTCCGGCTGAAAAACGTTACAGCCAGATAGATCAAGGAAGCGCTAGCTTTGACATTTGCAGTGAAAAAATTCCACCAATATTTATATGGCCGACACTTTGTCGCATATACTAATCACAAACCACTACTGGGTCTGTTTGGGGAAAACAAATCCCTACCAGAACGGTCATCACCAAGAATTGTGCGATTATTACATATGATTACACACTACTGCAGAAACCAGGCAAAGATAATGACCAGGCAGATGGCCTAAGTAGATTATCATTACCTAAGGTACTAAAGGAGGCGCCAACCCCAGCAGATATCATAAATCTCATGGAGATGGGACCAATCGGGACCCAGTGCTGGCAAAATCAGACACTATACATTTTGACAAGGTGGCCGACAACAGTCGCCCCTGAGGGCATGCCCTACGTTATCAGAAAGAATGAATTGAGCATTGAAATCCGGTGTATACTATGGGGCGCTAGGGTAGTTGTACCACCACAGGGTCGGGAACGAATCATGAAAGGACTCCATGACACCCACCCTGGGATCACGCTCATGAAAGCCGTGGCAAGACGTTTGGTGGCCTACGATTGATGTAGGTCTGGAGACAGTTGTAAAAACCTGTACATCCTGCCAAGAGTCACGAAAAGCGCCTCCTAAAATTTTACTACACCAATGGGAATACCCAAGAAACCTAGATAATACACGATAGACTACGTGGGACCACTGTTTGGGAGAATGTATTCGATTGTAGTGGATGCATTCTCCAAATGGGTAGAGGTAGCTATCACACACACGGCACCATCTGAGGCTACAATCGAAGGGTTGAGACAGATGTTTGCCACCCATGGGGTGCCCGACACCCTAGTGTCTGACAATGGTACCTGTTTCACCAGTGAACAGTTTAAGCAGTTTTTTGAGAGAAATAACATCTCACACATCACAAGTGCGCTCTTCCACCCAGCTTCTAATGGGCTGGCGGAACGAGCAGTGCCGACATTTAAAACCAAATTGAAGCACATTAAAACAGGGAACCTAAGAACGAGAATTTCTCGGATTCTTTTGAGGTACCGCACCACGCCTCATAGCACTACAGGAGTACCAGCATGCCAATTGCTAATGGGACGCATGATAAAAACACCCATGTAGGCAGTATTTCCGTCGGTGCACGCCAAAGTCCTGGTCAAACAAGAAACCATGAAAAACACATTTGTCCAGAGAACAAATCCACGTAGTTTTAAAATCGGGAAAGTGTATTTTCACGAAACTATGGGCAGGGTGCAAAGTATTTACCTGGACAGGTAATGGATAAACTGGGACCTGTTACTTATGAAGTGTTACTAGAGGACAACCGATATGCCAAACGGCATACAAACCAGAATGTCAGAGTGATGAACGGGTGGAAGGTATCAGTGAATTTCCTCCCGTGGAATTAGCATTGTCTGAACTCGGCAATCAAATTCAACCACCTCCATCTAGCATGATTAGCCGAGGATCAAAACACCTGTTTGAACCCAGTGTCTCCTCGAAGTCCAGTCGGCAGGCTTGGAGAGGCGGTACAAAGTCACAATGCTGCATCGGGGGAACCTAGCACAACTCAGCTAGAGATCGATAAAGCTGTAACAGCCGAGCTTAGGGACCGGCAGGAGCCCATAACCAGGAGCGTCCATCCCGCATACTAGGCCTATGTCACAGCGTTTTCACAAGTTTATAGGTTATTTTTAGAACGGCTTCCCGCTATTGTTGAGTTGCAATTATTCCTAAGGGAAGAAAATCACAAAAGCGTATCAGCCATGTTGTTTGGTTTTACAAACGTAGCTAATGAGGCCTCTTTTGTTCCCCCCACGGTGCAACCCACAAATTGGCGGGAGAAATAGTCTAAAAATAGCCCAACTTGTAAAAACGCTGTGACACCTGTTTGGGAGATTGGACGCTCCTGGTTATGGGCTCCTGGGACCGGTCAATATTTAGAGGGGGAGGGCTGGTGCAAATAGAGGGAGGGTACGTACCCAGTTTTCATGCAGCAAATTAGGGGGCCATAGTATGCTAGAGGGAAATTGGGGGAGGGGTCATCAAAAATTGAGCATGGCGTATTTCATTTGCACCACCCCCCCCCCCCCCCCCCCCCCCCTTCTAATCAATGACCAGTCCCTCAGCTTCGACTGGGATGAAGGTTCCTCATTCGCATCAGAACTACGTTGCGTTTACTGGCTTTCTAACATGCCTGTGATATGTTCTGAAAAAATAATATATATTTACAGTAGTATATTACGCAGTGTTCATGTGCCCTTGTGTTGGCCCCTAACACAGTAGATGGTGTGTCTATTTATAGCCGCGAAGTTCTGGTATGCGATTACGTTGTCTTTTGTTCTCTTGCGCTTTAGTAAAAAACTAAATATTTATGATAACTAGTTTACAATATCCTATTGGTGTTTATGTGACCGTATTCAAGAGAAACAGACACGAAAGGTTTTTTTTCTAGAATTGTTGGGATTGGTAAAAAACGACAGGAAAATGGTCTATTATTACCACGAGCTAAAAATGTCCTTTTCCTCGCTAAACATTTATGATAACTCATTTACAATATCCTATTGGTGTTTATGTGACCGTATTCAAGAGAAACAGACACGAAAGGTTTTATTTATAGAATTGTTGGGATTGGTAAAAAACGACAGGAAAATGGTCTATTATTACCACGAGCTAAAAATGTCCGTTTCCTCACTAAACATTTATGATAACTGACGTTTACAACATCCTATTGGCGTTGCAATAAACAAATGAAATAAAATAATCTGAGTGGCTATGACTGACTATCTAACTACTTATACTGATAAAAGTACAGAAGCATAATAAGACTCTTGACTGATCTTGCCCGTAAACCGGTTCAACTTAATTGGCGTCTTGATTGCACGCATGTCAAGCGGCTTCAGTTCTGTTTCTGTCTACACATTTATGCACGTAAACCCGTTGAGTTCAAGTCGATAAAGCCCGTTCGATCTTTAGTTTTGCCGTCTTGATTGCAGGTCAAGCAGAATCACTCAGTTCAGTTCCCCGTTTGATCTTCAGTTCTGTTTCTGTCTTCAGGCATAAATTTCTATGCAACGCTTCCGGTATTCGGTTACACATAATTGGTTCATTTCGACAACAATGTTGTCGCGTATGACCAATCATTGTTTGGGCCGTTTTCAACTTTCTGGATGCTTTCTTAATTGCTAGAGGACATGGCAGTTTCTCCTTTGGTAAAAGCTTCATGGCTTCGCCAGAAGATGCTAGAGGGTGCAAAAAATCTCCGAATTCTGGATGGATCGTGGTTTCTTCCAAGTGCTAAACGCGAGCCTGAAAAAGAGTTCTTACAAAAACGCATCCCTGGTGCAAGATACTTTGATATCGACGAGTGCTGTGACAAGTCCTTGCCGTACGAACACATGCTACCAAGTGAAGATTACTTTGGAAAATATGTTCATAATCTGGGCATTACTAATGACAGCCATGTAGTAGTGTACGATAACAGCGAAAAACTTGGTGTATTCTCTGCTCCGCGCGTGTGGTGGACATTCCGTGCACTTGGACACGAGCGCGTGTCTGTTTTGGATGGAGGGCTGCCCAAGTGGTGTGCTGAGGGATATCCAACTGAACGTGGGCCAGTAGAGGACGAGTCTTTCCAAAGTACGAGAAGTATTTAACATAATTTGCCCTCATGAGATGTAAGCCGCGTTTCGGACGTTTCTGCACATGCAACCCAAGCTAATTGCGAAATTTGTTGGTCGAACCAACTAGCAATTAGAGCTCTGAATGTCTCTCTGAATTTCTAACGAGACCTGAAACAACCGTGGGGTCTGATCAAAGTCAGGACCCGGCTAAATCACAGATCCAATTGGAATTTAGCGCGTTGGTTTTTGTGGAGGGAGGAAAACCGTAGAAAAACTCTCGGAGCAAGAGCGAGATACCAACGAACCACTGCCGCCACCTCGGCTTGGGTTGCCTGTGGTCAAAAGTGCTGAGTTTCAGTAAATCACTAGAGCATAAATTTCTTTTTTCCACACTGGTCATTACAGGGTTTTAGTGCAATCTTGAATTATGTACTGCTTAAAAGGGAACCTCATCTGAAAAACAATGTTTGCTATGGATGCCTAAACCTACATGTATTGCTGTTTGTTTTCTGTAAATTGTACACTGCAGCTGTTATCTACGGGCCGATTTTCCTGTCCAAAAGTCTTGAATTTCATGCGCGTCACCATCTTAGATCTTATGACAACACAGTGTCTTGAACCGGCCTCACGGATAGCTCAGCTGTTAGAGCGCCGGTCTGTTGTGCGGGAGATCGTGGGTTCAAACCCCGGTCGGACCAACACTCGGGGTCTTAAAAATAACTGAGGTGGTGGTGCTGCCTCTGCTCTAACACCTGCAAATGGTTAGACATTCGCCATGGCTTGGATGACCTCGTAAATGGCGGTCCCGTCTCCAAATATTGGGGATGTAAAAGAACCACTGTGGACGCAATAAACCCTGGCCGTTACCACCCACAGTGCCAGCAAGAGGTCGGCTTGCTGGATAGCGAGCGCTGGAATAACACTGAAGAACAGGGTATGGAAATTTGAGTTTTTTTGTCTTAAACAGGGTAAGGGTTTCAGAGCCTCAGCAGCACACCCCTACCCAACTTTGGGTAGAGTACCCCCACTGGGTGTTGCCCCTATTGTTGTACAAGAAAAGAGCTACTGTTTTCTGACAATAGGGGCAACACTGTGATGTCATGAGATCCAAGATTGCAGTACACAGGAAATTCAAATGACTTGGACATGAAAATTAGTTCATAACTGACATCTAGTATACAATGTACAGGAGACAAACACAGCAATGTATTTAGGCATCCATAAGGAACCATTCCATAAGGAACAGGAGACAAACACAGCAATGTATTTAGGCATCCATAAGGAACCATTCCATAAGGAACAGGAGACAAACACAGCAATGTATTTAGGCATCCATAAGGAACCATTCCATAAGGAACAGGAGACAAACACAGCAATGTATTTAGGCATCCATAAGGAACCATTCCATAAGGAACAGGAGACAAACACAGCAATGTATTTAGGCATCCATAAGGAACCATTCCATAAGGAACAGGAGACAACCACAGCAATGTATTTAGGCATCCATAAGAAACCATTCCTTAAGGAACAGGAGACAAACACAGCAATGTATTTAGGCATCCATAAGGAACCATTCCATAAGGAACAGGAGACAAACACAGCAATGTATTTAGGCATCCATAAGGAACCATTCCATAAGGAACAGGAGACAACCACAGCAATGTATTTAGGCATCCATAAGAAACCATTCCTTAAGGAACAGGAGACAAACACAGCAATGTATTTAGGCATCCATAAGGAACAGGAGACAAACACAGCAATGTATTTAGGCATCCATAAGGAACAGGAGACAAACACAGCAATGTATTTAGGCATCCATAAGGAACCATTCCATAAGGAACAGGAGACAAACATAGCTATAGATTTAGGCATCTATAAGGAACCATTCCATAAGGAACATTTGGGAACAACCTGATAAATTACTTCCTCTTGAGTTTGTGCCATACTGTTTAAATTATATAATAGTCATGGAGTGAGTACAAAATGCTTAATAGTTTATTACAAAACTTAAAAAGTACAATTGTATGGAAGCTTTTATTGTTAAGGGATGTGTGTAAACCATGGGCACTAGGATAGTGGTTTTATTTAACCTGTGAAATAGATATTAGAGCTGGTAGGGAAATCTACAGCATGGCTACCATCCATTAAAGCTCAACTAGGGAAAAGTATCCCCAAAGCTTCTAAGATATATATAAACGAATCGCTCACCGCATATCGAAAGAAGCTTTTCAGTACGATCCGGGAGTTCAAGACCAAAAACAACTTCAAGTTCCTATGGACCAAAAACGGAATCATACACTTGAGAGAAACGGAGACGACAACAATCTGTCGCTTTACAACCGAAGAGCAATTTAAAGGGTTCCTGGACTCAAGAAAGTAGTGACTCTATGCCAGATAAGTTTAACAAACTATTTATTCCCTTATTTATATACTAGATCACTACAAATTTCAACACGACGACAATGACCGAAAAGCACGTTAGTTTTTTGTCGTATTTGCCATTCTATAATTTATCTGATTCTGAATTCAGATCGGCAATAGGAGTATGGGACTATAATGATATATGTTCTAGAATAGATACTGATCTTTACAATATACTACCGAACCCAGATAAATTCGACAAATTGGACTCTGATTTAATGTTGCTTTCACCAAGTTCTAATTATTATTCAATCATGGAAGTGAATAAATTAATTAATCCGACCTCATCAATTCAAAAGAAAACTTTTACCCTATATCATTGCAATGTACGTAGTTTACCAAAAAATCTTACTATGTTAAATGACCTCTTATATTCCTTAGATAATAAACCTGATGTTTTAGCCATATCAGAAACTAAGCTAAATAGTAAAACCATAGAAAATATTGACTTGCCTCACTATAATTTTTTCCACACTGATTCGGAGACTGCTGCAGGTGGTGCAGGACTTTATATTACTGAAGACTTACAGACTATTCATAGACCTGATTTGAAATTCACAATGCCATTAGTGGAGTCCTGTTGGGCTGAAATTATTTCTGGCAACAATAAATCTAACACAATTATTGGATGCATATACAGACATCCCACAGCAAATGTTTCAGACTTTATATCACAACTAGAAAATATAATTAAACATCTAAATGAGAAAAAACATCAGGTATATATCACAGGAGATATTAATATTGATTTTTTGAAATATAATGACCACCCAAAAACTGAGGAATACTTAGACAATATGTTACACTGTAATAGCTTCTTACCACTCATAACCAAACCTACCAGACTCACTGATCACTCATCTACCCTAATTGATCACATATATACTAACACACCTATACACAACACTATATCTGGAATTGCCTTGGTTGATATATCTGACCACTTACCAGTATTTTGCATCTGTCATAATTATTCAGCACACAGAAAAAGAGAAAAGGTGTATTTCAGGGACTACAGTAAATTCCAGAAAGATGAATATTTAGCTGATATTCAATCAATTGACTGGACTAATATCTATAATCACTCGCAGGACATTCACGAAATAACTTCAAACTGTATAGATGCAATTAAACAAGTCGTAAACAGGCATGCACCCCTCAAACAAGCCTCACTTAATAAAATGAAACAACTCGCCAAACCATGGATCTCAAAAGGCCTGCTAACATCCATTAAAATTAAACAGAAAATGTATCGCACTCACTTTCTAACTAAGGAACCATCAAAAGTGAACAGCTATAAAAAGTACTCAAACATCCTCAATCATTTAAAAAGCAAAGCCAAATATGATTACTACAACCAGCATTTTCATCTTTACAAAGACAATATTAAAGAAACCTGGAAACTAATAAGTACATTAATCAAACGTAAATCAAAATCAAATTCAAACATTCATCCAACAAAGATAATACGTAATAATAAAACCTATACTCAACAAGCTGAAATAGCAGAACAATTTAATCAACACTTCATAGACGTAGGCCCAAGTCTAGCCAGCTTAATTGAAAATCCTAATAACCAAGATCCAATAATATATATAAAAAACACTCCAGCAAATAGTTTTTACTTAACTCCTGTAACTGAGGACTATGTAACTCAACTTTTTTCTGAATTAAAAGGAAAAAAATCATCGCTAGACATCCCCAATAAACTAATTAAGATTGCATGTGGAACACTTTCTATCCCATTTACTTTCATCTATAACCAATCTATTTCTTTGGGTGTAGTTCCTGATATACTTAAAATATCTAGAGTGACCCCAGTCTACAAAACTTGTCTCGCAACTGATTTAAATAACTACAGGCCAATTGCAATTTTATCACCCTTCAGCAAGATACTAGAAAAAATTGTTTATAATTAACCAGCTTTATTCATTTTTAGAAAAACATAATATACTCTTCAAATATCAATTTGGATTCAGAAAGGATTATTCTACTGAGCAAGCTATATTAGAAATAACAGACCATCTTAAAACATCTATTGACAAAAATATGATTACATGTGGCCTCTTCCTAGACTTTTCAAAAGCTTTTGATACCGTGAACCATGATATCTTACTTAAGAAACTATCCAAATATGGAATACGTGGCAAACCCCTAGAATGGTTTCAGAGCTACTTAACAAACAGAATGCAATATGTGAAAATTGAAAACACCATCTCAGCCCAACGTAACATTATCTGTGGAATACCTCAGGGATCAACACTTGGCCCTTTACTATTTCTTTTATACCTAAACGACATATCTAACTCTTCAACAAAGTTATCCTTTCGCATTTTTGCCGATGATGCAAATATATTTTATACTTGTAAAGACACCAAAGAGCTTGAAAGAACAATGAATACTGAATTGAGCAAAGTTTTTGACTATTGTACTGCTAATAAACTCTCTGTAAACATGAAAAAAACTAATTATATGATAATCACTTCCCCGCAAAAGAAAACAATTAAAATAAACTTACATAATATAGAAAGAAAAAACAACATTAAATATCTAGGGATTTACATAGATGAACATCTTAACTGGAAAAGCCAAATAGCACATGTAAATAGTAAAATAGCCAAAAATTTAGGAATACTATACAAACTACGCCATTACTTAGCCTTAAACATGTTGACGCAACTTTACTACACCCTCATATATCCCTATCTGAACTATGGGTCAATGAGCTGGGGAAACACATATACCACTAATTTAGAAAAAATATACACTAAACAAAATAAATGTGTCCGTAGCATTTTTTTTGCCAATAACAAAGAATCAGCTAATCCATATTTTAAAATTCTTAACATTCTCAAATTTGAAAACATACTTAAACTAAAAATTTGTACATTTGCACATAAGCTTCTTCGTAATCCATCTGATACGCCACCTGTGTTCCATGACTTCCTAACTCCAGTTACCAAGATACACAATTACAACACAAGATATGCTGCCAAAAATAATCTTTATTGCCAAAATGTAAGAACAAACATGGGAAAATTTACATTTAAATATACAGCCTGTAAAATATGGGAATCCGTCCCCTATGAGCTTAAGCAAACAACAAACACGAAACAATTCAAGAAACTATATAAATCCTACCTTCTCAAGCTCCAGAGTCCCTCCTAATCTTAATCTTTAAAAACAATAACACATCATATAAGCTATTTCCATATAAATTTCTCCTTTATCGTATTTCCTCTCTTTCTCTCTTTTTTGTCTTGTTTTTTTCTATATTTGTGTGTGATATTTCTTTTTTTCTTTTTTTAACCAAACTTAGGTTCAACTCGCCATTGTACAACATTATTTCTACTCACTAATATCAGCTATTACCATACTATAACATATAAGCCTAAATTTAATTAAAACAGTGAATAACTCGAAAGCCTCCAGGCTACTTTGTCCACTGTGCACTGTCACTCCCATCTCATACTTTAATTTACCTTATCTATTATATATATACGTTTAGTTAATCATATTTCCCTTATTGTAATTCAAAAAGAAAAATAGTGTGAAATAAAACTTGAACTTGAACTTGAACTTGAACTTGAACTTGACTAATACCGGTAGTCACAATTAGACCCTAATTCCATTGTTTTCTTTAATTTTGTTTCACGGGTTAAGTAAAACCACTCTAATAGTGACCAGTAGCCTCTTGCAACATTTGATGTAATTAAGATTCTTTCCAATAAATTTATTTTTAAAAGCTCACGGTTGTTAACAATTTCTAAGATTAGCTTCTGTATCAGCAATCATTAAAATAAACCAACAAAATACCTTTCTTAGTACAACAATATGTCCTATTACTTTTCTGACTTCCAAAGTTCAATAATTCCAAACCGACTGTCCAGTCAATCCAGTGCACTAAGTACACATATTAAATTAAGAGATGCAAGCATATGTCTGTGAAGTTAGTAAGTTTAATAGTAACCAAAACTGGGTTACAATAATTAAACTTATTAACATATTAACTTTACAGACAGATGTTGTGCTTGCATCTCTTTACTACATGTACTTTGTGCACTGGAGTGACAAATGACAGTCGGTTAGAATTATTGGACTTTAGAGGAAAAGTAATGACACTGCTGATCCAGAAGCTAATCTTTGAAATCGTCAATAATAATAATTATTGTGAGCTTTTTAAAATTGGAAAGAATCTTAGATCCTAGTGCCTATATGTAAACTACATGTACAATGTACATGTATATCATTTTCAATAATTCTTCTCAATTTCAATGTTTTCAACGATTATGAAAATGTAAAATATGTAGTCATTTAACTAGTGTTTTTTTCCCCACCAATTTCTGTACAGATAATGCTCCATTCAAAGCTGTGATCAACAAGGACATAATGTGTGACTTTGACTTTATCACGGAGAACATGGAGTCAGACATGCGAGTCATGGTTATTGATGCCCGTCCTAAAGGCAGATTCACTGGTGATGAGCCAGAACCACGCCCTGATCTCCAAAGTGGTCACATGCCTCATAGTACCAGCTTTCCATATGGCAAGTGCCTGGACCTTGAGAACAAGTGTTTCAAGAATCCTGCAAGCTTAAAGAAGGTTTTTGCTGATTCAGGTGTTGACCTGAACAAACCTCTGATTACTAGCTGTGGATCTGGTGTCACTGGTAGTGGTCTTCTCTTTGGAGCTTTTCTGTGTGGCAAGACAGACACAAAGCTGTATGATGGCTCTTGGACAGAGTATGTCCAACGAGCACCAGTTGATATGATTCTCAAGGGTGAATGAACAGAGTTTTTAGACATCAGCTATGGTTAAAGTTTGTTTTGTGTAAGGACATGGCAAGGTTAGAGTACAAATAACACTGGACTTCGTACACCAATAGTTGATAAGAATACATTTAATAAAACCATTGGAAGTGAGGTGTTGCTGATGTATTGGATAATTGTTTTCTTAGTTTAGAGTGAAGTGGATAAGCACTTTTAGAAAATGTTTCACAAGTGTAAAGTATGATTAATATTATGACTTTGAAAAATCATTAATAATTCATAAGGGTTTTAACCAATCCAAATGCAGCATTAGTCACATTGATAGGTCTGTAAATAATCTATAAGTATCAGCTACATAATACGACAGAACTGTCTCACAACTGATCATGGACCTCTCCTATTCCAAGGCAAAACATTAAGGAAAACTTGCCATCATGATGCATACAGACCATCTCACCATTATGTGATGATAATTTCAAGGAGCAATTTGTAAATTAAGATCAACAGTGAATTAAAGTATACAATTGGGCATAATAAGTGTAGTTATAAGTTTTAAAACTCTTTAGCAACACTTTCTATGTTCTCCATGGTTTTTACACTTGTACAAAATTCACTCCATACATTGTTTGGCAACCATAACAAATGGCTTAGATGTATTGCACCATTAATTGTGCCTACAAACAATTTAAGTATGCCTCTTGTAAAAAAGAATTTAATAGATTTCTTTAAATCTGCTTCTTTAAAATGTGTTTTCAAGATAGCTGCACACACCTAGGAGTCCTTCATTATCAAAGTAAATAAATAAATGCATGCTGGACGGCTACCCTCTACATCATTGTGTTTTCATTGCTTATAAATAGAAATGTTTTCTTTTCGGCTGAACGAAGTGAAAGAGAATAGAAGACCTGTTTCTGTTTGTCTCAGACACATGAGTACATGTCACCTATGACAATAATTATTTATTATTGAGACCTGGTACCACATACAGTTGTTATTTTCTTGAAACATTCATGTGACTTTCTTGTAACATGTGCATGGTTTCTTTAATTATAAAACATTTCTTGCTTCTTTATGCATCTAATTTACCTTCCTTAAAAAATATTGTCCCATGTTTCACACCTAAAAACTTCAACTGAGCAAGTACTCTAATATCTTCAAATGCTTGTGATGATTTAAAATCACTTATTCATCAAGAGTTTACCATAATAAATACATGTATGTGCATTGAACAATCCATTCAAATATTAAGGACGTTTTTATTGAAGTAATTAAACTTGAAGGCTCCTATATAAACTTCTATGATTTGATAGCTTAAGACCCCCAAATAAATGCGTAATCCATGATATAGAAATTACTTAATGGGAAGTCTGGCGTATGGTATTTACGCACGAGTTTGTTTTCACAAAACGAACGAGCGAGTGAGTTTTGTGAAAACAAACAAGTGTGTAAATAACATACAAAAGCTCTTTCCATCTTGTAATTTGTTTATTTTATACATACTGAGATTTTTCTCCAATATCAAACAGGTTATATTTAGGTCTTGTCAGTGAACACGTACATTTGTAGCTTTCAATTTTTTGTTTTGCATTTCGTATCCGACTCAACGTAGACTAAAATTTATGCTCAATACGATAAAAATGGAAAGAAAATCTTACTTTCTAAACTGAAATAGTTTTCAACATCAATATGAAACTGTCTTTGATTCAACAAATATAGTTTACATTGTCAATAGATTAGTATACCTGCTTTTTCCATGTTGTTTGCTACGAGTTTCCAGACATCTCCACGGCTTGTAGGTTTTCTCTGCTCACAGAATATTTACGATTTTTCGATGGTCTATGGAAGTCTAAATCACTCCACGATGGAATGAAAGCTCGTAATCTTTGCCGTATTTTCTTTTGACACTAAGAATGATTTCGCTTCTTCTTTGTCTCTTTACATCTGTTTCTCTAAGTTTTTGCTCTTGCGATTTTGTTTTCTTGGTCGATAATATACGCCTCAATTGACTTGGAAGTTTTGACATCGTTAGTTGGCTGTTTACAGATCAATATTACATTATTTAACAAAAAAATTAAAACCTCCAACTTTCGTAGTGAATGAAAGTGGCACCTCCAATTTCAAGTCCAGTTTGAAAATCCTGATATGTTTTGGCAGGTGTTTACTGATTGGACAAAACTCTTTTCGCACGTGTGAAAAATTCGTTTCGCAATTCTGATTGGCTAAGGAAAATTGTGAAGTGGGTTTTCGCATGAATGATTCCATTCGTAAATCTCAGTATGTATATGATCTGCTGTTGTAAGTTTCTTTAAGATATAGCTACATAATTACAATGTTGTCTCTGCCTGTACTATGTTCACAGGCTATACTCCTTAAGTAGTCTCCCAGCTATCACCAGTCTTTGGATTTCACTTGTCCCTTCATAGATCTCTGTAATCCTTGCATCTCTGTAATGTCTCTCAGCTGGCATATCTGTCACAAAGCCCATTCCACCAAGAATCTGAATACACTGTAACAAAAACACTACATTAACCATTGAAAATACACATAAGAACCACTCAGGAATTGTACTTTTAAAATTCATTTAGTACTTTGTTTTAAAATCTTCACGACTAATAGAATATATTGTTAAAAATAGCCAATTAAAATGATACACAATAATACTTTGAAGATATTTCTCTCCGTATGCTACTTGTATCAAAGCCAAACATGAATGGGCAGGACAGGGCTGTTGGCATACTTGCACAACAACTTTTACGAGGAAATGTCCCAAAACTGAATACTCTTCTACAATGCTAGATTTAATTTTGAGAAACTGATAGTTTTTGTCAAACATTTCTTTTATTCTTCCTTTTTCCCCTCATTTATTTTTATCTGCTTTTCAGTTCCAAAACTGTGACACCAGTAACCCTTGTTTAAGCCCTACTACAGCTGAGTGACCTGCAGTAATTATTGTTACAAGGTTCATAAAATAATATTAATTAAAATTTAAGAATAATATTAACTAAGGTTGCATTCGATTGATTGTATTCCAGAATAAAAATAGCTGAAATCACTGACTCAGGCACATTTTGCACAGTCTGTAAGCTACACACGCTTGCTGACATATGATATTCAGAAACATTTTAGTATTCCAGTGGCTAAAAATTCCTGATACGAGCTGTCTCTAGTGATCATTCTGTGTATTCTTATTCCAGAATATATGGTCAATCGAACACACCCTTGTATTCTGGAATAAGAATACATCGAATGACCACAGAGAGGATAGCTTGTATCGGGATTTGTTTAGCCCCTGGAATTCTGAATGTAACTTGAATATCATATGTCAGTAAGTGTTTTTAGCTTACAGACTGTATAGAATCGCATAGCCAAAGCTGAATCGCATGGTGCATTTGTGAAATCAGATGCTGATTGGCTGAGACAGAGTGGTGGATTCAGAGTGGAATCACCACTGAAGACTACGCGCGCTATTTATAACTTAGCAAAAATAATATCAACAAAAGTACTAAATCTTCAAGTAATTCATTGGACTATGCGATTCAAGGAAAATCACATGCCTGACTCGGTAATTCCATGTTACCTCGTCAAAGCAACTCGGACGATATCGGTTTTCTCGTGCAATTTAACATGGAATTACCTCGTCAGGTATGTGATTTTCCTATAAAATGTGCCTGAACCAGTGATTCCAGAGACTATTCCATCTATTCTTGTAGAATGCGGTCAATTGAACGTGCCCTAGATTAACAATTAAATGAAGGGATGTGTGCAACAAGGGCGTAAGTGACTCCTGATCAAGTTCTAAATTCCTTATCCAAAAGACTTGGTATCCCTGTGGATACATTCCATATATGGACAGTGTGGTCATGTGTGCAGTTAACTGTCAGGACTGCCTGTTGTCAGTTATTTGAGAAGGAAACAAATAACTTGAAGGAGAATATGATCAGGAGTCACTTATGCCCTTGTTGCACACAACCCTTCAAATGTACATTGTTTATACCTGATGAGAAACAAAGGTTGCTGCCTCAGAAGCTGCTAACTTAGCCATGGCTGCCTCCTGTTGAAGTGCAATAATTTTATAATAATAATAATAATAAGTTTATTTATATAGCGCCATATCAACTAATTTTTCATGGCGCTTTACATTGAATATTATATAAAAAATTGAATAATTAAAACTAAAATGAAATAACCTATTTACAATATTTTTAAAAATAATCAACCTAAAAATTTTCCCTATGGACAATGACGTAAGAAATTAAAATCAAATCAAATTAAAATACTGTTACCTAGCAACCATTGGTCAACTTTGAACAACATTGTAACCCTGTTCAGCTTAATTTTTAGTAGATGTTCAATATTCATGTGAATATTCTGCCATCGTAACGTTTGTTACTGAAAACAAAATTGAAATCGATGGAATATTAATTGATTAATTGAAATACAAAAATTCGAAGCGACACTGGTGAAGCTATAATTGCTCTCCTAGCTTAACCCCAACTTAACCAGAGTTAACCCCAACCCCTACTAAAACACTATAGATTTGTTGCTTTCCAATAAACGTTGGTGGAGGACTTGACATTGGACGGAGCTACAACATACCAAATGATCACGTGACCGAAGTGCACTGTTACCTAGCAACCATTGGTCAACTTTGAACAACATTGTAACCCTGTTCAGCTTAATTTTTAGTAGATGTTCAATATTCATGTGAATATTCTGCCATCGTAACGTTTGTTACTGCAAATAAAATTGAAATCGATTGAATATTAATTGAGATACAACAATTTGAATCAACACCGATGAAGCTATAATTGTTCGAAAACCAGTAATTATAAAATATCACCAAAATGCTGAAAGTTAGGTTATTTGTTTTTACACATAGTTATCTAGCTAACTTTTTTTTTTTTAAATTTAAAGATGTATTGGCATTTCTTGATATAATAGACCATTCTAAGACGGATAAGCCAAAAAATAAGGGGGAACAGGCTGAAGCACCTCACGTAGTAGAACTAGCATGTCAAGGCCAACCAATTCTGATGGAAGTGCACACGGGAGCCTCGTGTACAGTAATGAGTCGACGGGTATTTGAAAGACCACAAAAAAACACTGGGAGCCACATCAACCTGCAGCCTAACCGTAAGCCTGTGAGTAGGTACACCAAGGAACCAATCAAAACCGTACCAGTGGGACGTTTGAAGGAGAATTCACCTACAAGGGACCTATTAAATAAGATAAAGCTGGACTGGAGTGAAATTCAGGTAAATTCCATTGAGTCTAAATCAAACTCTTACACTCAGGTGAACCCAGTAAAGGACTTTCCCAAATTGTTTGAACCAGGGTTAGGTTTAGGCAAACTATATATAGAAGGGATTAAAGCCAAAATACATGTCAATGAAGGGGCACTTCCCATTTATCAGAAGGCACGCCCTATTCCCTTCATAGAAAAAGAACTAGTTAATGCCGAACTGGACCATTTGGAAAATCTGGTGGTAATAGAACCTGTCCAGTTCTCAGAATTGGCATCACAAATAGTCCCAGTAAGGAAAAGCAATGGGAAATTTAGGTTATATGGAAACTATAAAACAACAGTAAACAAAGTCTCAAAACTTGATCGTCATCCCCTACCAAAAGTGCAATACTAGCAGGGGGAACACAATTTTCCAAACTGGACATGTCTGAAGCTTACGCCCAAGTAGAGCTTGCTCCGGCAATCTTTTAACGTTCCATTGAATCCGTCTTGGCAGGAATACAAAACGTCTTGGTATTCATAGATGACATATTAGTCACAAGTAAAACAATGCTTGACCACCAGGCAGAACCTGTATGAAGTACTAAGTAGACTAAAGAAAGTGGTCTGAAATTAGGTATAAGTAAAAGCCATTGTTTTATGGACTCCATAGTGTACTTGGGGCACTAAAAGATAAACTTCAAGCTATTGTAGAAATGCCAGAGCCCACCAATACATCCGATCGAGGTACAGGCTTATTTAGGCCATGTGAATTTCTATAGGAAATTTTTGCCAAACTTGTCGGATATATTGGCTCCAGTACATGAGCTATTGAAAAAAGACACCAAGTGGAAGTGGGCCAAAGAGCAACAATCGGCTTTTGACCAGGTAAAAAAACTGGTACAAACCACAGGGATCTTGGTACATTGTGACCCTGACCAAGAAATCGTGGTAACATGCGATGCATCTCCAAAGGGGGTTGGGGCAGTCTTGTATCACAAAATTTCAGACGGCTTGGAGCGCCCGGTCTTTATGGCGTCAAGATCACTAGCTCCGGCTGAAAAACGTTACAGCCAGATAGATCAAGGAAGCGCTAGCTTTGACATTTGCAGTGAAAAAATTCCACCAATATTTATATGGCCGACACTTTGTCGCATATACTAATCACAAACCACTACTGGGTCTGTTTGGGGAAAACAAATCCCTACCAGAACGGTCATCACCAAGAATTGTGCGATTATTACATATGATTACACACTACTGCAGAAACCAGGCAAAGATAATGACCAGGCAGATGGCCTAAGTAGATTATCATTACCTAAGGTACTAAAGGAGGCGCCAACCCCAGCAGATATCATAAATCTCATGGAGATGGGACCAATCGGGACCCAGTGCTGGCAAAATCAGACACTATACATTTTGACAAGGTGGCCGACAACAGTCGCCCCTGAGGGCATGCCCTACGTTATCAGAAAGAATGAATTGAGCATTGAAATCCGGTGTATACTATGGGGCGCTAGGGTAGTTGTACCACCACAGGGTCGGGAACGAATCATGAAAGGACTCCATGACACCCACCCTGGGATCACGCTCATGAAAGCCGTGGCAAGAAGTTTGGTGGCCTACGATTGATGTAGGTCTGGAGACAGTTGTAAAAACCTGTACATCCTGCCAAGAGTCACGAAAAGCGCCTCCTAAAATTTTACTACACCAATGGGAATACCCAAGAAACCTAGATAATACACGATAGACTACGTGGGACCACTGTTTGGGAGAATGTATTCGATTGTAGTGGATGCATTCTCCAAATGGGTAGAGGTATAGCTATCACACACACGGCACCATCTGAGGCTACAATCGAAGGGTTGAGACAGATGTTTGCCACCCATGGGGTGCCCGACACCCTAGTGTCTGACAATGGTACCTGTTTCACCAGTGAACAGTTTAAGCAGTTTTTTTGAGAGAAATAACATCTCACACATCACAAGTGCGCTCTTCCACCCAGCTTCTAATGGGCTGGCGGAACGAGCAGTGCCGACATTTAAAACCAAATTGAAGCACATTAAAACAGGGAACCTAAGAACGAGAATTTCTCGGATTCTTTTGAGGTACCGCACCACGCCTCATAGCACTACAGGAGTACCAGCATGCCAATTGCTAATGGGACGCATGATAAAAACACCCATGTAGGCAGTATTTCCGTCGGTGCACGCCAAAGTCCTGGTCAAACAAGAAACCATGAAAAACACATTTGTCCAGAGAACAAATCCACGTAGTTTTAAAATCGGGAAAGTGTATTTTCACGAAACTATGGGCAGGGTGCAAAGTATTTACCTGGACAGGTAATGGATAAACTGGGACCTGTTACTTATGAAGTGTTACTAGAGGACAACCGATATGCCAAACGGCATACAAACCAGAATGTCAGAGTGATGAACGGGTGGAAGGTATCAGTGAATTTCCTCCCGTGGAATTAGCATTGTCTGAACTCGGCAATCAAATTCAACCACCTCCATCTAGCATGATTAGCCGAGGATCAAAACACCTGTTTGAACCCAGTGTCTCCTCGAAGTCCAGTCGGCAGGCTTGGAGAGGCGGTACAAAGTCACAATGCTGCATCGGGGGAACCTAGCACAACTCAGCTAGAGATCGATAAAGCTGTAACAGCCGAGCTTAGGGACCGGCAGGAGCCCATAACCAGGAGCGTCCATCCCGCATACTAGGCCTATGTCACAGCGTTTTCACAAGTTTATAGGTTATTTTTAGAACGGCTTCCCGCTATTGTTGAGTTGCAATTATTCCTAAGGGAAGAAAATCACAAAAGCGTATCAGCCATGTTGTTTGGTTTTACAAACGTAGCTAATGAGGCCTCTTTTGTTCCCCCCACGGTGCAACCCACAAATTGGCGGGAGAAATAGTCTAAAAATAGCCCAACTTGTAAAAACGCTGTGACACCTGTTTGGGAGATTGGACGCTCCTGGTTATGGGCTCCTGGGACCGGTCAATATTTAGAGGGGGAGGGCTGGTGCAAATAGAGGGAGGGTACGTACCCAGTTTTCATGCAGCAAATTAGGGGGCCATAGTATGCTAGAGGGAAATTGGGGGAGGGGTCATCAAAAATTGAGCATGGCGTATTTCATTTGCACCACCCCCCCCCCCCCCCCCCCCCCCCCCCTTCTAATCAATGACCAGTCCCTCAGCTTCGACTGGGATGAAGGTTCCTCATTCGCATCAGAACTACGTTGCGTTTACTGGCTTTCTAACATGCCTGTGATATGTTCTGAAAAAATAATATATATTTACAGTAGTATATTACGCAGTGTTCATGTGCCCTTGTGTTGGCCCCTAACACAGTAGATGGTGTGTCTATTTATAGCCGCGAAGTTCTGGTATGCGATTACGTTGTCTTTTGTTCTCTTGCGCTTTAGTAAAAAACTAAATATTTATGATAACTAGTTTACAATATCCTATTGGTGTTTATGTGACCGTATTCAAGAGAAACAGACACGAAAGGTTTTTTTTCTAGAATTGTTGGGATTGGTAAAAAACGACAGGAAAATGGTCTATTATTACCACGAGCTAAAAATGTCCTTTTCCTCGCTAAACATTTATGATAACTCATTTACAATATCCTATTGGTGTTTATGTGACCGTATTCAAGAGAAACAGACACGAAAGGTTTTATTTATAGAATTGCTGGGATTGGTAAAAAACGACAGGAAAATGGTCTATTATTACCACGAGCTAAAAATGTCCGTTTCCTCACTAAACATTTATGATAACTGACGTTTACAACATCCTATTGGCGTTGCAATAAACAAATGAAATAAAATAATCTGAGTGGCTATGACTGACTATCTAACTACTTATACTGATAAAAGTACAGAAGCATAATAAGACTCTTGACTGATCTTGCCCGTAAACCGGTTCAACTTGGCGTCTTGATTGCACGCATGTCAAGCGGCTTCAGTTCTGTTTCTGTCTACACATTTATGCACGTAAACCCGTTGAGTTCAAGTCGATAAAGCCCGTTCGATCTTTAGTTTTGCCGTCTTGATTGCAGGTCAAGCAGAATCACTCAGTTCAGTTCCCCGTTTGATCTTCAGTTCTGTTTCTGTCTTCAGGCATAAATTTCTATGCAACGCTTCCGGTATTCGGTTACACATAATTGGTTCATTTCGACAACAATGTTGTCGCGTATGACCAATCATTGTTTGGGCCGTTTTCAACTTTCTGGATGCTTTCTTAATTGCTAGAGGACATGGCAGTTTCTCCTTTGGTAAAAGCTTCATGGCTTCGCCAGAAGATGCTAGAGGGTGCAAAAAATCTCCGAATTCTGGATGGATCGTGGTTTCTTCCAAGTGCTAAACGCGAGCCTGAAAAAGAGTTCTTACAAAAACGCATCCCTGGTGCAAGATACTTTGATATCGACGAGTGCTGTGACAAGTCCTTGCCGTACGAACACATGCTACCAAGTGAAGATTACTTTGGAAAATATGTTCATAATCTGGGCATTACTAATGACAGCCATGTAGTAGTGTACGATAACAGCGAAAAACTTGGTGTATTCTCTGCTCCGCGCGTGTGGTGGACATTCCGTGCACTTGGACACGAGCGCGTGTCTGTTTTGGATGGAGGGCTGCCCAAGTGGTGTGCTGAGGGATATCCAACTGAACGTGGGCCAGTAGAGGACGAGTCTTTCCAAAGTACGAGAAGTATTTAACATAATTTGCCCTCATGAGATGTAAGCCGCGTTTCGGACGTTTCTGCACATGCAACCCAAGCTAATTGCGAAATTTGTTGGTCGAACCAACTAGCAATTAGAGCTCTGAATGTCTCTCTGAATTTCTAACGAGACCTGAAACAACCGTGGGGTCTGATCAAAGTCAGGACCCGGCTAAATCACAGATCCAATTGGAATTTAGCGCGTTGGTTTTTGTGGAGGGAGGAAAACCGTAGAAAAACTCTCGGAGCAAGAGCGAGATACCAACGAACCACTGCCGCCACCTCGGCTTGGGTTGCCTGTGGTCAAAAGTGCTGAGTTTCAGTAAATCACTAGAGCATAAATTTCTTTTTTCCACACTGGTCATTACAGGGTTTTAGTGCAATCTTGAATTATGTACTGCTTAAAAGGGAACCTCATCTGAAAAACAATGTTTGCTATGGATGCCTAAACCTACATGTATTGCTGTTTGTTTTCTGTAAATTGTACACTGCAGCTGTTATCTACGGGCCGATTTTCCTGTCCAAAAGTCTTGAATTTCATGCGCGTCACCATCTTAGATCTTATGACAACACAGTGTCTTGAACCGGCCTCACGGATAGCTCAGCTGTTAGAGCGCCGGTCTGTTGTGCGGGAGATCGTGGGTTCAAACCCCGGTCGGACCAACACTCGGGGTCTTAAAAATAACTGAGGTGGTGGTGCTGCCTCTGCTCTAACACCTGCAAATGGTTAGACATTCGCCATGGCTTGGATGACCTCGTAAATGGCGGTCCCGTCTCCAAATATTGGGGATGTAAAAGAACCACTGTGGACGCAATAAACCCTGGCCGTTACCACCCACAGTGCCAGCAAGAGGTCGGCTTGCTGGATTAGTGCTGGGCTACTGGTGAATGAGACCTCTAACATGTATAACACCCAGTAGTCCAATGGAACTAATAGCGAGCGCTGGAATAACACTGAAGAACAGGGTATGGAAATTTGAGTTTTTTTGTCTTAAACAGGGTAAGGGTTTCAGAGCCTCGGCAGCACACCCCTACCCAACTTTGGGTAGAGTACCCCCACTGGGTGTTGCCCCTATTGTTGTACAAGAAAAGAGCTACTGTTTTCTGACAATAGGGGCAACACTGTGATGTCATGAGATCCAAGATTGCAGTACACAGGAAATTCAAATGACTTGGACATGAAAATTAGTTCATAACTGACATCTAGTATACAATGTACAGGAGACAAACACAGCAATGTATTTAGGCATCCATAAGGAACCATTCCATAAGGAACAGGAGACAAACACAGCAATGTATTTAGGCATCCATAAGGAACCATTCCATAAGGAACAGGAGACAAACACAGCAATGTATTTAGGCATCCATAAGGAACCATTCCATAAGGAACAGGAGACAAACACAGCAATGTATTTAGGCATCCATAAGGAACCATTCCATAAGGAACAGGAGACAAACACAGCAATGTATTTAGGCATCCATAAGGAACCATTCCATAAGGAACAGGAGACAACCACAGCAATGTATTTAGGCATCCATAAGAAACCATTCCTTAAGGAACAGGAGACAAATTAAACACAGCAATGTATTTAGGCATCCATAAGGAACCATTCCATAAGGAACAGGAGACAAACACAGCAATGTATTTAGGCATCCATAAGGAACCATTCCATAAGGAACAGGAGACAACCACAGCAATGTATTTAGGCATCCATAAGAAACCATTCCTTAAGGAACAGGAGACAAACACAGCAATGTATTTAGGCATCCATAAGGAACAGGAGACAAACACAGCAATGTATTTAGGCATCCATAAGGAACAGGAGACAAACACAGCAATGTATTTAGGCATCCATAAGGAACCATTCCATAAGGAACAGGAGACAAACATAGCTATAGATTTAGGCATCTATAAGGAACCATTCCATAAGGAACATTTGGGAACAACCTGATAAATTACTTCCTCTTGAGTTTGTGCCATACTGTTTAAATTATATAATAGTCATGGAGTGAGTACAAAATGCTTAATAGTTTATTACAAAACTTAAAAAGTACAATTGTATGGAAGCTTTTATTGTTAAGGGATGTGTGTAAACCATGGGCACTAGGATAGTGGTTTTATTTAACCTGTGAAATAGATATTAGACTAATACCGGTAGTCACAATTAGACCCTAATTCCATTGTTTTCTTTAATTTTGTTTCACGGGTTAAGTAAAACCACTCTAATAGTGACCAGTAGCCTCTTGCAACATTTGATGTAATTAAGATTCTTTCCAATAAATTTATTTTTAAAAGCTCACGGTTGTTAACAATTTCTAAGATTAGCTTCTGTATCAGCAATCATTAAAATAAACCAACAAAATACCTTTCTTAGTACAACAATATGTCCTATTACTTTTCTGACTTCCAAAGTTCAATAATTCCAAACCGACTGTCCAGTCAATCCAGTGCACTAAGTACACATATTAAATTAAGAGATGCAAGCATATGTCTGTGAAGTTAGTAAGTTTAATAGTAACCAAAACTGGGTTACAATAATTAAACTTATTAACATATTAACTTTACAGACAGATGTTGTGCTTGCATCTCTTTACTACATGTACTTTGTGCACTGGAGTGACAAATGACAGTCGGTTAGAATTATTGGACTTTAGAGGAAAAGTAATGACACTGCTGATCCAGAAGCTAATCTTTGAAATCGTCAATAATAATAATTATTGTGAGCTTTTTAAAATTGGAAAGAATCTTAGATCCTAGTGCCTATATGTAAACTACATGTACAATGTACATGTATATCATTTTCAATAATTCTTCTCAATTTCAATGTTTTCAACGATTATGAAAATGTAAAATATGTAGTCATTTAACTAGTGTTTTTTTCCCCACCAATTTCTGTACAGATAATGCTCCATTCAAAGCTGTGATCAACAAGGACATAATGTGTGACTTTGACTTTATCACGGAGAACATGGAGTCAGACATGCGAGTCATGGTTATTGATGCCCGTCCTAAAGGCAGATTCACTGGTGATGAGCCAGAACCACGCCCTGATCTCCAAAGTGGTCACATGCCTCATAGTACCAGCTTTCCATATGGCAAGTGCCTGGACCTTGAGAACAAGTGTTTCAAGAATCCTGCAAGCTTAAAGAAGGTTTTTGCTGATTCAGGTGTTGACCTGAACAAACCTCTGATTACTAGCTGTGGATCTGGTGTCACTGGTAGTGGTCTTCTCTTTGGAGCTTTTCTGTGTGGCAAGACAGACACAAAGCTGTATGATGGCTCTTGGACAGAGTATGTCCAACGAGCACCAGTTGATATGATTCTCAAGGGTGAATGAACAGAGTTTTTAGACATCAGCTATGGTTAAAGTTTGTTTTGTGTAAGGACATGGCAAGGTTAGAGTACAAATAACACTGGACTTCGTACACCAATAGTTGATAAGAATACATTTAATAAAACCATTGGAAGTGAGGTGTTGCTGATGTATTGGATAATTGTTTTCTTAGTTTAGAGTGAAGTGGATAAGCACTTTTAGAAAATGTTTCACAAGTGTAAAGTATGATTAATATTATGACTTTGAAAAATCATTAATAATTCATAAGGGTTTTAACCAATCCAAATGCAGCATTAGTCACATTGATAGGTCTGTAAATAATCTATAAGTATCAGCTACATAATACGACAGAACTGTCTCACAACTGATCATGGACCTCTCCTATTCCAAGGCAAAACATTAAGGAAAACTTGCCATCATGATGCATACAGACCATCTCACCATTATGTGATGATAATTTCAAGGAGCAATTTGTAAATTAAGATCAACAGTGAATTAAAGTATACAATTGGGCATAATAAGTGTAGTTATAAGTTTTAAAACTCTTTAGCAACACTTTCTATGTTCTCCATGGTTTTTACACTTGTACAAAATTCACTCCATACATTGTTTGGCAACCATAACAAATGGCTTAGATGTATTGCACCATTAATTGTGCCTACAAACAATTTAAGTATGCCTCTTGTAAAAAAGAATTTAATAGATTTCTTTAAATCTGCTTCTTTAAAATGTGTTTTCAAGATAGCTGCACACACCTAGGAGTCCTTCATTATCAAAGTAAATAAATAAATGCATGCTGGACGGCTACCCTCTACATCATTGTGTTTTCATTGCTTATAAATAGAAATGTTTTCTTTTCGGCTGAACGAAGTGAAAGAGAATAGAAGACCTGTTTCTGTTTGTCTCAGACACATGAGTACATGTCACCTATGACAATAATTATTTATTATTGAGACCTGGTACCACATACAGTTGTTATTTTCTTGAAACATTCATGTGACTTTCTTGTAACATGTGCATGGTTTCTTTAATTATAAAACATTTCTTGCTTCTTTATGCATCTAATTTACCTTCCTTAAAAAATATTGTCCCATGTTTCACACCTAAAAACTTCAACTGAGCAAGTACTCTAATATCTTCAAATGCTTGTGATGATTTAAAATCACTTATTCATCAAGAGTTTACCATAATAAATACATGTATGTGCATTGAACAATCCATTCAAATATTAAGGACGTTTTTATTGAAGTAATTAAACTTGAAGGCTCCTAAACTTCTATGATTTGATAGCTTAAGACCCCCAAATAAATGCGTAATCCATGATATAGAAATTACTTAATGGGAAGTCTGGCGTATGGTATTTACGCACGAGTTTGTTTTCACAAAACGAACGAGCGAGTGAGTTTTGTGAAAACAAACAAGTGTGTAAATAACATACAAAAGCTCTTTCCATCTTGTAATTTGTTTATTTTATACATACTGAGATTTTTCTCCAATATCAAACAGGTTATATTTAGGTCTTGTCAGTGAACACGTACATTTGTAGCTTTCAATTTTTTGTTTTGCATTTCGTATCCGACTCAACGTAGACTAAAATTTATGCTCAATACGATAAAAATGGAAAGAAAATCTTACTTTCTAAACTGAAATAGTTTTCAACATCAATATGAAACTGTCTTTGATTCAACAAATATAGTTTACATTGTCAATAGATTAGTATACCTGCTTTTTCCATGTTGTTTGCTACGAGTTTCCAGACATCTCCACGGCTTGTAGGTTTTCTCTGCTCACAGAATATTTACGATTTTTCGATGGTCTATGGAAGTCTAAATCACTCCACGATGGAATGAAAGCTCGTAATCTTTGCCGTATTTTCTTTTGACACTAAGAATGATTTCGCTTCTTCTTTGTCTCTTTACATCTGTTTCTCTAAGTTTTTGCTCTTGCGATTTTGTTTTCTTGGTCGATAATATACGCCTCAATTGACTTGGAAGTTTTGACATCGTTAGTTGGCTGTTTACAGATCAATATTACATTATTTAACAAAAAAATTAAAACCTCCAACTTTCGTAGTGAATGAAAGTGGCACCTCCAATTTCAAGTCCAGTTTGAAAATCCTGATATGTTTTGGCAGGTGTTTACTGATTGGACAAAACTCTTTTCGCACGTGTGAAAAATTCGTTTCGCAATTCTGATTGGCTAAGGAAAATTGTGAAGTGGGTTTTCGCATGAATGATTCCATTCGTAAATCTCAGTATGTATATGATCTGCTGTTGTAAGTTTCTTTAAGATATAGCTACATAATTACAATGTTGTCTCTGCCTGTACTATGTTCACAGGCTATACTCCTTAAGTAGTCTCCCAGCTATCACCAGTCTTTGGATTTCACTTGTCCCTTCATAGATCTCTGTAATCCTTGCATCTCTGTAATGTCTCTCAGCTGGCATATCTGTCACAAAGCCCATTCCACCAAGAATCTGAATACACTGTAACAAAAACACTACATTAACCATTGAAAATACACATAAGAACCACTCAGGAATTGTACTTTTAAAATTCATTTAGTACTTTGTTTTAAAATCTTCACGACTAATAGAATATATTGTTAAAAATAGCCAATTAAAATGATACACAATAATACTTTGAAGATATTTCTCTCCGTATGCTACTTGTATCAAAGCCAAACATGAATGGGCAGGACAGGGCTGTTGGCATACTTGCACAACAACTTTTACGAGGAAATGTCCCAAAACTGAATACTCTTCTACAATGCTAGATTTAATTTTGAGAAACTGATAGTTTTTGTCAAACATTTCTTTTATTCTTCCTTTTTCCCCTCATTTATTTTTATCTGCTTTTCAGTTCCAAAACTGTGACACCAGTAACCCTTGTTTAAGCCCTACTACAGCTGAGTGACCTGCAGTAATTATTGTTACAAGGTTCATAAAATAATATTAATTAAAATTTAAGAATAATATTAACTAAGGTTGCATTCGATTGATTGTATTCCAGAATAAAAATAGCTGAAATCACTGACTCAGGCACATTTTGCACAGTCTGTAAGCTACACACGCTTGCTGACATATGATATTCAGAAACATTTTAGTATTCCAGTGGCTAAAAATTCCTGATACGAGCTGTCTCTAGTGATCATTCTGTGTATTCTTATTCCAGAATATATGGTCAATCGAACACACCCTTGTATTCTGGAATAAGAATACATCGAATGACCACAGAGAGGATAGCTTGTATCGGGATTTGTTTAGCCCCTGGAATTCTGAATGTAACTTGAATATCATATGTCAGTAAGTGTTTTTAGCTTACAGACTGTATAGAATCGCATAGCCAAAGCTGAATCGCATGGTGCATTTGTGAAATCAGATGCTGATTGGCTGAGACAGAGTGGTGGATTCAGAGTGGAATCACCACTGAAGACTACGCGCGCTATTTATAACTTAGCAAAAATAATATCAACAAAAGTACTAAATCTTCAAGTAATTCATTGGACTATGCGATTCAAGGAAAATCACATGCCTGACTCGGTAATTCCATGTTACCTCGTCAAAGCAACTCGGACGATATCGGTTTTCTCGTGCAATTTAACATGGAATTACCTCGTCAGGTATGTGATTTTCCTATAAAATGTGCCTGAACCAGTGATTCCAGAGACTATTCCATCTATTCTTGTAGAATGCGGTCAATTGAACGTGCCCTAGATTAACAATTAAATGAAGGGATGTGTGCAACAAGGGCGTAAGTGACTCCTGATCAAGTTCTAAATTCCTTATCCAAAAGACTTGGTATCCCTGTGGATACATTCCATATATGGACAGTGTGGTCATGTGTGCAGTTAACTGTCAGGACTGCCTGTTGTCAGTTATTTGAGAAGGAAACAAATAACTTGAAGGAGAATATGATCAGGAGTCACTTATGCCCTTGTTGCACACAACCCTTCAAATGTACATTGTTTATACCTGATGAGAAACAAAGGTTGCTGCCTCAGAAGCTGCTAACTTAGCCATGGCTGCCTCCTGTTGAAGTGCAATAATTTTATAATAATAATAATAATAAGTTTATTTATATAGCGCCATATCAACTAATTTTTCATGGCGCTTTACATTGAATATTATATAAAAAATTGAATAATTAAAACTAAAATGAAATAACCTATTTACAATATTTTTAAAAATAATCAACCTAAAAATTTTCCCTATGGACAATGACGTAAGAAATTAAAATCAAATCAAATTAAAATACTGTTACCTAGCAACCATTGGTCAACTTTGAACAACATTGTAACCCTGTTCAGCTTAATTTTTAGTAGATGTTCAATATTCATGTGAATATTCTGCCATCGTAACGTTTGTTACTGAAAACAAAATTGAAATCGATGGAATATTAATTGATTAATTGAAATACAAAAATTCGAAGCGACACTGGTGAAGCTATAATTGCTCTCCTAGCTTAACCCCAACTTAACCAGAGTTAACCCCAACCCCTACTAAAACACTATAGATTTGTTGCTTTCCAATAAACGTTGGTGGAGGACTTGACATTGGACGGAGCTACAACATACCAAATGATCACGTGACCGAAGTGCACTGTTACCTAGCAACCATTGGTCAACTTTGAACAACATTGTAACCCTGTTCAGCTTAATTTTTAGTAGATGTTCAATATTCATGTGAATATTCTGCCATCGTAACGTTTGTTACTGCAAATAAAATTGAAATCGATTGAATATTAATTGAGATACAACAATTTGAATCAACACCGATGAAGCTATAATTGTTCGAAAACCAGTAATTATAAAATATCACCAAAATGCTGAAAGTTAGGTTATTTGTTTTTACACATAGTTATCTAGCTAACTTTTTTTTTTTTAAATTTAAAGATGTATTGGCATTTCTTGATATAATAGACCATTCTAAGACGGATAAGCCAAAAAATAAGGGGGAACAGGCTGAAGCACCTCACGTAGTAGAACTAGCATGTCAAGGCCAACCAATTCTGATGGAAGTGCACACGGGAGCCTCGTGTACAGTAATGAGTCGACGGGTATTTGAAAGACCACAAAAAAACACTGGGAGCCACATCAACCTGCAGCCTAACCGTAAGCCTGTGAGTAGGTACACCAAGGAACCAATCAAAACCGTACCAGTGGGACGTTTGAAGGAGAATTCACCTACAAGGGACCTATTAAATAAGATAAAGCTGGACTGGAGTGAAATTCAGGTAAATTCCATTGAGTCTAAATCAAACTCTTACACTCAGGTGAACCCAGTAAAGGACTTTCCCAAATTGTTTGAACCAGGGTTAGGTTTAGGCAAACTAGAAGGGATTAAAGCCAAAATACATGTCAATGAAGGGGCACTTCCCATTTATCAGAAGGCACGCCCTATTCCCTTCATAGAAAAAGAACTAGTTAATGCCGAACTGGACCATTTGGAAAATCTGGTGGTAATAGAACCTGTCCAGTTCTCAGAATTGGCATCACAAATAGTCCCAGTAAGGAAAAGCAATGGGAAATTTAGGTTATATGGAAACTATAAAACAACAGTAAACAAAGTCTCAAAACTTGATCGTCATCCCCTACCAAAAGTGCAATACTAGCAGGGGGAACACAATTTTCCAAACTGGACATGTCTGAAGCTTACGCCCAAGTAGAGCTTGCTCCGGCAATCTTTTAACGTTCCATTGAATCCGTCTTGGCAGGAATACAAAACGTCTTGGTATTCATAGATGACATATTAGTCACAGGTAAAACAATGCTTGACCACCAGGCAGAACCTGTATGAAGTACTAAGTAGACTAAAGAAAGTGGTCTGAAATTAGGTATAAGTAAAAGCCATGCATTGTTTTATGGACTCCATAGTGTACTTGGGGCACTAAAAGATAAACTTCAAGCTATTGTAGAAATGCCAGAGCCCACCAATACATCCGATCGAGGTACAGGCTTATTTAGGCCATGTGAATTTCTATAGGAAATTTTTGCCAAACTTGTCGGATATATTGGCTCCAGTACATGAGCTATTGAAAAAAGACACCAAGTGGAAGTGGGCCAAAGAGCAACAATCGGCTTTTGACCAGGTAAAAAAACTGGTACAAACCACAGGGATCTTGGTACATTGTGACCCTGACCAAGAAATCGTGGTAACATGCGATGCATCTCCAAAGGGGGTTGGGGCAGTCTTGTATCACAAAATTTCAGACGGCTTGGAGCGCCCGGTCTTTATGGCGTCAAGATCACTAGCTCCGGCTGAAAAACGTTACAGCCAGATAGATCAAGGAAGCGCTAGCTTTGACATTTGCAGTGAAAAAATTCCACCAATATTTATATGGCCGACACTTTGTCGCATATACTAATCACAAACCACTACTGGGTCTGTTTGGGGAAAACAAATCCCTACCAGAACGGTCATCACCAAGAATTGTGCGATTATTACATATGATTACACACTACTGCAGAAACCAGGCAAATATAATGACCAGGCAGATGGCCTAAGTAGATTATCATTACCTAAGGTACTAAAGGAGGCGCCAACCCCAGCAGATATCATAAATCTCATGGAGATGGGACCAATCGGGACCCAGTGCTGGCAAAATCAGACACTATACATTTTGACAAGGTGGCCGACAACAGTCGCCCCTGAGGGCATGCCCTACGTTATCAGAAAGAATGAATTGAGCATTGAAATCCGGTGTATACTATGGGGCGCTAGGGTAGTTGTACCACCACAGGGTCGGGAACGAATCATGAAAGGACTCCATGACACCCACCCTGGGATCACGCTCATGAAAGCCGTGGCAAGAAGTTTGGTGGCCTACGATTGATGTAGGTCTGGAGACAGTTGTAAAAACCTGTACATCCTGCCAAGAGTCACGAAAAGCGCCTCCTAAAATTTTACTACACCAATGGGAATACCCAAGAAACCTAGATAATACACGATAGACTACGTGGGACCACTGTTTGGGAGAATGTATTCGATTGTAGTGGATGCATTCTCCAAATGGGTAGAGGTAGCTATCACACACACGGCACCATCTGAGGCTACAATCGAAGGGTTGAGACAGATGTTTGCCACCCATGGGGTGCCCGACACCCTAGTGTCTGACAATGGTACCTGTTTCACCAGTGAACAGTTTAAGCAGTTTTTTTGAGAGAAATAACATCTCACACATCACAAGTGCGCTCTTCCACCCAGCTTCTAATGGGCTGGCGGAACGAGCAGTGCCGACATTTAAAACCAAATTGAAGCACATTAAAACAGGGAACCTAAGAACGAGAATTTCTCGGATTCTTTTGAGGTACCGCACCACGCCTCATAGCACTACAGGAGTACCAGCATGCCAATTGCTAATGGGACGCATGATAAAAACACCCATGTAGGCAGTATTTCCGTCGGTGCACGCCAAAGTCCTGGTCAAACAAGAAACCATGAAAAACACATTTGTCCAGAGAACAATACCACGTAGTTTTAAAATCGGGAAAGTGTATTTTCACGAAACTATGGGCAGGGTGCAAAGTATTTACCTGGACAGGTAATGGATAAACTGGGACCTGTTACTTATGAAGTGTTACTAGAGGACAACCGATATGCCAAACGGCATACAAACCAGAATGTCAGAGTGATGAACGGGTGGAAGGTATCAGTGAATTTCCTCCCGTGGAATTAGCATTGTCTGAACTCGGCAATCAAATTCAACCACCTCCATCTAGCATGATTAGCCGAGGATCAAAACACCTGTTTGAACCCAGTGTCTCCTCGAAGTCCAGTCGGCAGGCTTGGAGAGGCGGTACAAAGTCACAATGCTGCATCGGGGGAACCTAGCACAACTCAGCTAGAGATCGATAAAGCTGTAACAGCCGAGCTTAGGGACCGGCAGGAGCCCATAACCAGGAGCGTCCATCCCGCATACTAGGCCTATGTCACAGCGTTTTCACAAGTTTATAGGTTATTTTTAGAACGGCTTCCCGCTATTGTTGAGTTGCAATTATTCCTAAGGGAAGAAAATCACAAAAGCGTATCAGCCATGTTGTTTGGTTTTACAAACGTAGCTAATGAGGCCTCTTTTGTTCCCCCCACGGTGCAACCCACAAATTGGCGGGAGAAATAGTCTAAAAATAGCCCAACTTGTAAAAACGCTGTGACACCTGTTTGGGAGATTGGACGCTCCTGGTTATGGGCTCCTGGGACCGGTCAATATTTAGAGGGGGAGGGCTGGTGCAAATAGAGGGAGGGTACGTACCCAGTTTTCATGCAGCAAATTAGGGGGCCATAGTATGCTAGAGGGAAATTGGGGGAGGGGTCATCAAAAATTGAGCATGGCGTATTTCATTTGCACCACCCCCCTCCCCCCCCCCCCCCCCCCCCTTCTAATCAATGACCAGTCCCTCAGCTTCGACTGGGATGAAGGTTCCTCATTCGCATCAGAACTACGTTGCGTTTACTGGCTTTCTAACATGCCTGTGATATGTTCTGAAAAAATAATATATATTTACAGTAGTATATTACGCAGTGTTCATGTGCCCTTGTGTTGGCCCCTAACACAGTAGATGGTGTGTCTATTTATAGCCGCGAAGTTCTGGTATGCGATTACGTTGTCTTTTGTTCTCTTGCGCTTTAGTAAAAAACTAAATATTTATGATAACTAGTTTACAATATCCTATTGGTGTTTATGTGACCGTATTCAAGAGAAACAGACACGAAAGGTTTTTTTTCTAGAATTGTTGGGATTGGTAAAAAACGACAGGAAAATGGTCTATTATTACCACGAGCTAAAAATGTCCTTTTCCTCGCTAAACATTTATGATAACTCATTTACAATATCCTATTGGTGTTTATGTGACCGTATTCAAGAGAAACAGACACGAAAGGTTTTATTTATAGAATTGTTGGGATTGGTAAAAAACGACAGGAAAATGGTCTATTATTACCACGAGCTAAAAATGTCCTTTTCCTCACGAAATATTTATGATAACTAGTTTACAATATCCTATTGGTGTTTATGTGACCGCCTTCAAGAGAAACAGACACGAAAGGTTTTTTTCTAGAATTGCTGGGATTGGGAAAAAACGACAGGAAAATAGTCTATTATTACCACGAGATAAAAATGTCCTTTTCCTCACTAAATATTTATGATAACTAGTTTACAATATCCTATTGGTGTTTATGTGACCGCCTTCAAGAGAAACAGACACGAAAGGTTTTTTTCTAGAATTGTTGGGATTGGTAAAAAACGACAGGAAAATGGTCTATTATTACCACGAGCTAAAAATGTCCTTTTCCTCACTAAATATTTATGATAACTAGTTTACAATATCCTATTGGTGTTTATGTGACCGCCTTCAAGAGAAACAGACACGAAAGGTTTTTTTCTAGAATTGTTGGGATTGGTAAAAAACGACAGGAAAATGGTCTATTATTACCACGAGATAAAAATGTCCTTTTCCTCACTAAATATTTATGATAACTAGTTTACAATATCCTATTGGTGTTTATGTGACCGTATTCAAGAGAAACAGACACGAAAGGTTTTTTTTCTAGAATTGTTGGGATTGGTAAAAAACGACAGGAAAATGGTCTATTATTACCACGAGCTAAAAATGTCCTTTTCCTCGCTAAACATTTATGATAACTCATTTACAATATCCTATTGGTGTTTATGTGACCGTATTCAAGAGAAACAGACACGAAAGTTTTTTTTTATAGAATTGTTGGGATTGGTAAAAAACGACAGGAAAATGGTCTATTATTACCACGAGATAAAAATGTCCTTTTCCTCACTAAATATTTATGATAACTAGTTTACAATATCCTATTGGTGTTTATGTGACCGCCTTCAAGAGAAACAGACACGAAAGGTTTTTTTCTAGAATTGTTGGGATTGGTAAAAAACGACAGGAAAATGGTCTATTATTACCACGAGCTAAAAATGTCCGTTTCCTCACTAAACATTTATGATAACTGCATGACGTTTACAACATCCTATTGGCGTTGCAATAAACAAATGAAATAAAATAATCTGAGTGGCTATGACTGACTATCTAACTACTTATACTGATAAAAGTACAGAAGCATAATAAGACTCTTGACTGATCTTGCCCGTAAACCGGTTCAACTTGGCGTCTTGATTGCACGCATGTCAAGCGGCTTCAGTTCTGTTTCTGTCTACACATTTATGCACGTAAACCCGTTGAGTTCAAGTCGATAAAGCCCGTTCGATCTTTAGTTTTGCCGTCTTGATTGCAGGTCAAGCAGAATCACTCAGTTCAGTTCCCCGTTTGATCTTCAGTTCTGTTTCTGTCTTCAGGCATAAATTTCTATGCAACGCTTCCGGTATTCGGTTACACATAATTGGTTCATTTCGACAACAATGTTGTCGCGTATGACCAATCATTGTTTGGGCCGTTTTCAACTTTCTGGATGCTTTCTTAATTGCTAGAGGACATGGCAGTTTCTCCTTTGGTAAAAGCTTCATGGCTTCGCCAGAAGATGCTAGAGGGTGCAAAAAATCTCCGAATTCTGGATGGATCGTGGTTTCTTCCAAGTGCTAAACGCGAGCCTGAAAAAGAGTTCTTACAAAAACGCATCCCTGGTGCAAGATACTTTGATATCGACGAGTGCTGTGACAAGTCCTTGCCGTACGAACACATGCTACCAAGTGAAGATTACTTTGGAAAATATGTTCATAATCTGGGCATTACTAATGACAGCCATGTAGTAGTGTACGATAACAGCGAAAAACTTGGTGTATTCTCTGCTCCGCGCGTGTGGTGGACATTCCGTGCACTTGGACACGAGCGCGTGTCTGTTTTGGATGGAGGGCTGCCCAAGTGGTGTGCTGAGGGATATCCAACTGAACGTGGGCCAGTAGAGGACGAGTCTTTCCAAAGTACGAGAAGTATTTAACATAATTTGCCCTCATGAGATGTAAGCCGCGTTTCGGACGTTTCTGCACATGCAACCCAAGCTAATTGCGAAATTTGTTGGTCGAACCAACTAGCAATTAGAGCTCTGAATGTCTCTCTGAATTTCTAACGAGACCTGAAACAACCGTGGGGTCTGATCAAAGTCAGGACCCGGCTAAATCACAGATCCAATTGGAATTTAGCGCGTTGGTTTTTGTGGAGGGAGGAAAACCGTAGAAAAACTCTCGGAGCAAGAGCGAGATACCAACGAACCACTGCCACGAGATAAAAATGTCCTTTTCCTCACTAAATATTTATGATAACTAGTTTACAATATCCTATTGGTGTTTATGTGACCGTATTCAAGAGAAACAGACACGAAAGGTTTTTTTTCTAGAATTGTTGGGATTGGTAAAAAACGACAGGAAAATGGTCTATTATTACCACGAGCTAAAAATGTCCTTTTCCTCGCTAAACATTTATGATAACTCATTTACAATATCCTATTGGTGTTTATGTGACCGTATTCAAGAGAAACAGACACGAAAGTTTTTTTTTATAGAATTGTTGGGATTGGTAAAAAACGACAGGAAAATGGTCTATTATTACCACGAGATAAAAATGTCCTTTTCCTCACTAAATATTTATGATAACTAGTTTACAATATCCTATTGGTGTTTATGTGACCGCCTTCAAGAGAAACAGAAACAGAAACAGATCCAATTGGAATTTAGCGCGTTGGTTTTTGTGGAGGGAGGAAAACCGTAGAAAAACTCTCGGAGCAAGAGCGAGATACCAACGAACCACTGCCACGAGATAAAAATGTCCTTTTCCTCACTAAATATTTATGATAACTAGTTTACAATATCCTATTGGTGTTTATGTGACCGTATTCAAGAGAAACAGACACGAAAGGGTTTTTTTCTAGAATTGTTGGGATTGGTAAAAAACGACAGGAAAATTATTACCACGAGCTAAAAATGTCCTTTTCCTCGCTAAACACAGGCAACCCTCGGCTTGGGTTGCCTGTGGTCAAAAGTGCTGAGTTTCAGTAAATCACTAGAGCATAAATTTCTTTTTTCCACACTGGTCATTACAGGGTTTTAGTGCAATCTTGAATTATGTACTGCTTAAAAGGGAACCTCATCTGAAAAACAATGTTTGCTATGGATGCCTAAACCTACATGTATTGCTGTTTGTTTTCTGTAAATTGTACACTGCAGCTGTTATCTACGGGCCGATTTTCCTGTCCAAAAGTCTTGAATTTCATGCGCGTCACCATCTTAGATCTTATGACAACACAGTGTCTTGAACCGGCCTCACGGATAGCTCAGCTGTTAGAGCGCCGGTCTGTTGTGCGGGAGATCGTGGGTTCAAACCCCGGTCGGACCAACACTCGGGGTCTTAAAAATAACTGAGGTGGTGGTGCTGCCTCTGCTCTAACACCTGCAAATGGTTAGACATTCGCCATGGCTTGGATGACCTCGTAAATGGCGGTCCCGTCTCCAAATATTGGGGATGTAAAAGAACCACTGTGGACGCAATAAACCCTGGCCGTTACCACCCACAGTGCCAGCAAGAGGTCGGCTTGCTGGATTAGTGCTGGGCTACTGGTGAATGAGACCTCTAACATGTATAACACCCAGTAGTCCAATGGAACTAATAGCGAGCGCTGGAATAACACTGAAGAACAGGGTATGGAAATTTGAGTTTTTTTGTCTTAAACAGGGTAAGGGTTTCAGAGCCTCAGCAGCACACCCCTACCCAACTTTGGGTAGAGTACCCCCACTGGGTGTTGCCCCTATTGTTGTACAAGAAAAGAGCTACTGTTTTCTGACAATAGGGGCAACACTGTGATGTCATGAGATCCAAGATTGCAGTACACAGGAAATTCAAATGACTTGGACATGAAAATTAGTTCATAACTGACATCTAGTATACAATGTACAGGAGACAAACACAGCAATGTATTTAGGCATCCATAAGGAACCATTCCATAAGGAACAGGAGACAAACACAGCAATGTATTTAGGCATCCATAAGGAACCATTCCATAAGGAACAGGAGACAAACACAGCAATGTATTTAGGCATCCATAAGGAACCATTCCATAAGGAACAGGAGACAAACACAGCAATGTATTTAGGCATCCATAAGGAACCATTCCATAAGGAACAGGAGACAAACACAGCAATGTATTTAGGCATCCATAAGGAACCATTCCATAAGGAACAGGAGACAACCACAGCAATGTATTTAGGCATCCATAAGAAACCATTCCTTAAGGAACAGGAGACAAACACAGCAATGTATTTAGGCATCCATAAGGAACCATTCCATAAGGAACAGGAGACAAACACAGCAATGTATATTTAGGCATCCATAAGGAACCATTCCATAAGGAACAGGAGACAACCACAGCAATGTATTTAGGCATCCATAAGAAACCATTCCTTAAGGAACAGGAGACAAACACAGCAATGTATTTAGGCATCCATAAGGAACAGGAGACAAACACAGCAATGTATTTAGGCATCCATAAGGAACAGGAGACAAACACAGCAATGTATTTAGGCATCCATAAGGAACCATTCCATAAGGAACAGGAGACAAACATAGCTATAGATTTAGGCATCTATAAGGAACCATTCCATAAGGAACATTTGGGAACAACCTGATAAATTACTTCCTCTTGAGTTTGTGCCATACTGTTTAAATTATATAATAGTCATGGAGTGAGTACAAAATGCTTAATAGTTTATTACAAAACTTAAAAAGTACAATTGTATGGAAGCTTTTATTGTTAAGGGATGTGTGTAAACCATGGGCACTAGGATAGTGGTTTTATTTAACCTGTGAAATAGATATTAGACTAATACCGGTAGTCACAATTAGACCCTAATTCCATTGTTTTCTTTAATTTTGTTTCACGGGTTAAGTAAAACCACTCTAATAGTGACCAGTAGCCTCTTGCAACATTTGATGTAATTAAGATTCTTTCCAATAAATTTATTTTTAAAAGCTCACGGTTGTTAACAATTTCTAAGATTAGCTTCTGTATCAGCAATCATTAAAATAAACCAACAAAATACCTTTCTTAGTACAACAATATGTCCTATTACTTTTCTGACTTCCAAAGTTCAATAATTCCAAACCGACTGTCCAGTCAATCCAGTGCACTAAGTACACATATTAAATTAAGAGATGCAAGCATATGTCTGTGAAGTTAGTAAGTTTAATAGTAACCAAAACTGGGTTACAATAATTAAACTTATTAACATATTAACTTTACAGACAGATGTTGTGCTTGCATCTCTTTACTACATGTACTTTGTGCACTGGAGTGACAAATGACAGTCGGTTAGAATTATTGGACTTTAGAGGAAAAGTAATGACACTGCTGATCCAGAAGCTAATCTTTGAAATCGTCAATAATAATAATTATTGTGAGCTTTTTAAAATTGGAAAGAATCTTAGATCCTAGTGCCTATATGTAAACTACATGTACAATGTACATGTATATCATTTTCAATAATTCTTCTCAATTTCAATGTTTTCAACGATTATGAAAATGTAAAATATGTAGTCATTTAACTAGTGTTTTTTTCCCCACCAATTTCTGTACAGATAATGCTCCATTCAAAGCTGTGATCAACAAGGACATAATGTGTGACTTTGACTTTATCACGGAGAACATGGAGTCAGACATGCGAGTCATGGTTATTGATGCCCGTCCTAAAGGCAGATTCACTGGTGATGAGCCAGAACCACGCCCTGATCTCCAAAGTGGTCACATGCCTCATAGTACCAGCTTTCCATATGGCAAGTGCCTGGACCTTGAGAACAAGTGTTTCAAGAATCCTGCAAGCTTAAAGAAGGTTTTTGCTGATTCAGGTGTTGACCTGAACAAACCTCTGATTACTAGCTGTGGATCTGGTGTCACTGGTAGTGGTCTTCTCTTTGGAGCTTTTCTGTGTGGCAAGACAGACACAAAGCTGTATGATGGCTCTTGGACAGAGTATGTCCAACGAGCACCAGTTGATATGATTCTCAAGGGTGAATGAACAGAGTTTTTAGACATCAGCTATGGTTAAAGTTTGTTTTGTGTAAGGACATGGCAAGGTTAGAGTACAAATAACACTGGACTTCGTACACCAATAGTTGATAAGAATACATTTAATAAAACCATTGGAAGTGAGGTGTTGCTGATGTATTGGATAATTGTTTTCTTAGTTTAGAGTGAAGTGGATAAGCACTTTTAGAAAATGTTTCACAAGTGTAAAGTATGATTAATATTATGACTTTGAAAAATCATTAATAATTCATAAGGGTTTTAACCAATCCAAATGCAGCATTAGTCACATTGATAGGTCTGTAAATAATCTATAAGTATCAGCTACATAATACGACAGAACTGTCTCACAACTGATCATGGACCTCTCCTATTCCAAGGCAAAACATTAAGGAAAACTTGCCATCATGATGCATACAGACCATCTCACCATTATGTGATGATAATTTCAAGGAGCAATTTGTAAATTAAGATCAACAGTGAATTAAAGTATACAATTGGGCATAATAAGTGTAGTTATAAGTTTTAAAACTCTTTAGCAACACTTTCTATGTTCTCCATGGTTTTTACACTTGTACAAAATTCACTCCATACATTGTTTGGCAACCATAACAAATGGCTTAGATGTATTGCACCATTAATTGTGCCTACAAACAATTTAAGTATGCCTCTTGTAAAAAAGAATTTAATAGATTTCTTTAAATCTGCTTCTTTAAAATGTGTTTTCAAGATAGCTGCACACACCTAGGAGTCCTTCATTATCAAAGTAAATAAATAAATGCATGCTGGACGGCTACCCTCTACATCATTGTGTTTTCATTGCTTATAAATAGAAATGTTTTCTTTTCGGCTGAACGAAGTGAAAGAGAATAGAAGACCTGTTTCTGTTTGTCTCAGACACATGAGTACATGTCACCTATGACAATAATTATTTATTATTGAGACCTGGTACCACATACAGTTGTTATTTTCTTGAAACATTCATGTGACTTTCTTGCAACATGTGCATGGTTTCTTTAATTATAAAACATTTCTTGCTTCTTTATGCATCTAATTTACCTTCCTTAAAAAATATTGTCCCATGTTTCACACCTAAAAACTTCAACTGAGCAAGTACTCTAATATCTTCAAATGCTTGTGATGATTTAAAATCACTTATTCATCAAGAGTTTACCATAATAAATACATGTATGTGCATTGAACAATCCATTCAAATATTAAGGACGTTTTTATTGAAGTAATTAAACTTGAAGGCTCCTAAACTTCTATGATTTGATAGCTTAAGACCCCCAAATAAATGCGTAATCCATGATATAGAAATTACTTAATGGGAAGTCTGGCGTATGGTATTTACGCACGAGTTTGTTTTCACAAAACGAACGAGCGAGTGAGTTTTGTGAAAACAAACAAGTGTGTAAATAACATACAAAAGCTCTTTCCATCTTGTAATTTGTTTATTTTATACATACTGAGATTTTTCTCCAATATCAAACAGGTTATATTTAGGTCTTGTCAGTGAACACGTACATTTGTAGCTTTCAATTTTTTGTTTTGCATTTCGTATCCGACTCAACGTAGACTAAAATTTATGCTCAATACGATAAAAATGGAAAGAAAATCTTACTTTCTAAACTGAAATAGTTTTCAACATCAATATGAAACTGTCTTTGATTCAACAAATATAGTTTACATTGTCAATAGATTAGTATACCTGCTTTTTCCATGTTGTTTGCTACGAGTTTCCAGACATCTCCACGGCTTGTAGGTTTTCTCTGCTCACAGAATATTTACGATTTTTCGATGGTCTATGGAAGTCTAAATCACTCCACGATGGAATGAAAGCTCGTAATCTTTGCCGTATTTTCTTTTGACACTAAGAATGATTTCGCTTCTTCTTTGTCTCTTTACATCTGTTTCTCTAAGTTTTTGCTCTTGCGATTTTGTTTTCTTGGTCGATAATATACGCCTCAATTGACTTGGAAGTTTTGACATCGTTAGTTGGCTGTTTACAGATCAATATTACATTATTTAACAAAAAAATTAAAACCTCCAACTTTCGTAGTGAATGAAAGTGGCACCTCCAATTTCAAGTCCAGTTTGAAAATCCTGATATGTTTTGGCAGGTGTTTACTGATTGGACAAAACTCTTTTCGCACGTGTGAAAAATTCGTTTCGCAATTCTGATTGGCTAAGGAAAATTGTGAAGTGGGTTTTCGCATGAATGATTCCATTCGTAAATCTCAGTATGTATATGATCTGCTGTTGTAAGTTTCTTTAAGATATAGCTACATAATTACAATGTTGTCTCTGCCTGTACTATGTTCACAGGCTATACTCCTTAAGTAGTCTCCCAGCTATCACCAGTCTTTGGATTTCACTTGTCCCTTCATAGATCTCTGTAATCCTTGCATCTCTGTAATGTCTCTCAGCTGGCATATCTGTCACAAAGCCCATTCCACCAAGAATCTGAATACACTGTAACAAAAACACTACATTAACCATTGAAAATACACATAAGAACCACTCAGGAATTGTACTTTTAAAATTCATTTAGTACTTTGTTTTAAAATCTTCACGACTAATAGAATATATTGTTAAAAATAGCCAATTAAAATGATACACAATAATACTTTGAAGATATTTCTCTCCGTATGCTACTTGTATCAAAGCCAAACATGAATGGGCAGGACAGGGCTGTTGGCATACTTGCACAACAACTTTTACGAGGAAATGTCCCAAAACTGAATACTCTTCTACAATGCTAGATTTAATTTTGAGAAACTGATAGTTTTTGTCAAACATTTCTTTTATTCTTCCTTTTTCCCCTCATTTATTTTTATCTGCTTTTCAGTTCCAAAACTGTGACACCAGTAACCCTTGTTTAAGCCCTACTACAGCTGAGTGACCTGCAGTAATTATTGTTACAAGGTTCATAAAATAATATTAATTAAAATTTAAGAATAATATTAACTAAGGTTGCATTCGATTGATTGTATTCCAGAATAAAAATAGCTGAAATCACTGACTCAGGCACATTTTGCACAGTCTGTAAGCTACACACGCTTGCTGACATATGATATTCAGAAACATTTTAGTATTCCAGTGGCTAAAAATTCCTGATACGAGCTGTCTCTAGTGATCATTCTGTGTATTCTTATTCCAGAATATATGGTCAATCGAACACACCCTTGTATTCTGGAATAAGAATACATCGAATGACCACAGAGAGGATAGCTTGTATCGGGATTTGTTTAGCCCCTGGAATTCTGAATGTAACTTGAATATCATATGTCAGTAAGTGTTTTTAGCTTACAGACTGTATAGAATCGCATAGCCAAAGCTGAATCGCATGGTGCATTTGTGAAATCAGATGCTGATTGGCTGAGACAGAGTGGTGGATTCAGAGTGGAATCACCACTGAAGACTACGCGCGCTATTTATAACTTAGCAAAAATAATATCAACAAAAGTACTAAATCTTCAAGTAATTCATTGGACTATGCGATTCAAGGAAAATCACATGCCTGACTCGGTAATTCCATGTTACCTCGTCAAAGCAACTCGGACGATATCGGTTTTCTCGTGCAATTTAACATGGAATTACCTCGTCAGGTATGTGATTTTCCTATAAAATGTGCCTGAACCAGTGATTCCAGAGACTATTCCATCTATTCTTGTAGAATGCGGTCAATTGAACGTGCCCTAGATTAACAATTAAATGAAGGGATGTGTGCAACAAGGGCGTAAGTGACTCCTGATCAAGTTCTAAATTCCTTATCCAAAAGACTTGGTATCCCTGTGGATACATTCCATATATGGACAGTGTGGTCATGTGTGCAGTTAACTGTCAGGACTGCCTGTTGTCAGTTATTTGAGAAGGAAACAAATAACTTGAAGGAGAATATGATCAGGAGTCACTTATGCCCTTGTTGCACACAACCCTTCAAATGTACATTGTTTATACCTGATGAGAAACAAAGGTTGCTGCCTCAGAAGCTGCTAACTTAGCCATGGCTGCCTCCTGTTGAAGTGCAATAATTTTATAATAATAATAATAATAAGTTTATTTATATAGCGCCATATCAACTAATTTTTCATGGCGCTTTACATTGAATATTATATAAAAAATTGAATAATTAAAACTAAAATGAAATAACCTATTTACAATATTTTTAAAAATAATCAACCTAAAAATTTTCCCTATGGACAATGACGTAAGAAATTAAAATCAAATCAAATTAAAATACTGTTACCTAGCAACCATTGGTCAACTTTGAACAACATTGTAACCCTGTTCAGCTTAATTTTTAGTAGATGTTCAATATTCATGTGAATATTCTGCCATCGTAACGTTTGTTACTGAAAACAAAATTGAAATCGATGGAATATTAATTGATTAATTGAAATACAAAAATTCGAAGCGACACTGGTGAAGCTATAATTGCTCTCCTAGCTTAACCCCAACTTAACCAGAGTTAACCCCAACCCCTACTAAAACACTATAGATTTGTTGCTTTCCAATAAACGTTGGTGGAGGACTTGACATTGGACGGAGCTACAACATACCAAATGATCACGTGACCGAAGTGCACTGTTACCTAGCAACCATTGGTCAACTTTGAACAACATTGTAACCCTGTTCAGCTTAATTTTTAGTAGATGTTCAATATTCATGTGAATATTCTGCCATCGTAACGTTTGTTACTGCAAATAAAATTGAAATCGATTGAATATTAATTGAGATACAACAATTTGAATCAACACCGATGAAGCTATAATTGTTCGAAAACCAGTAATTATAAAATATCACCAAAATGCTGAAAGTTAGGTTATTTGTTTTTACACATAGTTATCTAGCTAACTTTTTTTTTTTTAAATTTAAAGATGTATTGGCATTTCTTGATATAATAGACCATTCTAAGACGGATAAGCCAAAAAATAAGGGGGAACAGGCTGAAGCACCTCACGTAGTAGAACTAGCATGTCAAGGCCAACCAATTCTGATGGAAGTGCACACGGGAGCCTCGTGTACAGTAATGAGTCGACGGGTATTTGAAAGACCACAAAAAAACACTGGGAGCCACATCAACCTGCAGCCTAACCGTAAGCCTGTGAGTAGGTACACCAAGGAACCAATCAAAACCGTACCAGTGGGACGTTTGAAGGAGAATTCACCTACAAGGGACCTATTAAATAAGATAAAGCTGGACTGGAGTGAAATTCAGGTAAATTCCATTGAGTCTAAATCAAACTCTTACACTCAGGTGAACCCAGTAAAGGACTTTCCCAAATTGTTTGAACCAGGGTTAGGTTTAGGCAAACTAGAAGGGATTAAAGCCAAAATACATGTCAATGAAGGGGCACTTCCCATTTATCAGAAGGCACGCCCTATTCCCTTCATAGAAAAAGAACTAGTTAATGCCGAACTGGACCATTTGGAAAATCTGGTGGTAATAGAACCTGTCCAGTTCTCAGAATTGGCATCACAAATAGTCCCAGTAAGGAAAAGCAATGGGAAATTTAGGTTATATGGAAACTATAAAACAACAGTAAACAAAGTCTCAAAACTTGATCGTCATCCCCTACCAAAAGTGCAATACTAGCAGGGGGAACACAATTTTCCAAACTGGACATGTCTGAAGCTTACGCCCAAGTAGAGCTTGCTCCGGCAATCTTTTAACGTTCCATTGAATCCGTCTTGGCAGGAATACAAAACGTCTTGGTATTCATAGATGACATATTAGTCACAGGTAAAACAATGCTTGACCACCAGGCAGAACCTGTATGAAGTACTAAGTAGACTAAAGAAAGTGGTCTGAAATTAGGTATAAGTAAAAGCCATTGTTTTATGGACTCCATAGTGTACTTGGGGCACTAAAAGATAAACTTCAAGCTATTGTAGAAATGCCAGAGCCCACCAATACATCCGATCGAGGTACAGGCTTATTTAGGCCATGTGAATTTCTATAGGAAATTTTTGCCAAACTTGTCGGATATATTGGCTCCAGTACATGAGCTATTGAAAAAAGACACCAAGTGGAAGTGGGCCAAAGAGCAACAATCGGCTTTTGACCAGGTAAAAAAACTGGTACAAACCACAGGGATCTTGGTACATTGTGACCCTGACCAAGAAATCGTGGTAACATGCGATGCATCTCCAAAGGGGGTTGGGGCAGTCTTGTATCACAAAATTTCAGACGGCTTGGAGCGCCCGGTCTTTATGGCGTCAAGATCACTAGCTCCGGCTGAAAAACGTTACAGCCAGATAGATCAAGGAAGCGCTAGCTTTGACATTTGCAGTGAAAAAATTCCACCAATATTTATATGGCCGACACTTTGTCGCATATACTAATCACAAACCACTACTGGGTCTGTTTGGGGAAAACAAATCCCTACCAGAACGGTCATCACCAAGAATTGTGCGATTATTACATATGATTACACACTACTGCAGAAACCAGGCAAAGATAATGACCAGGCAGATGGCCTAAGTAGATTATCATTACCTAAGGTACTAAAGGAGGCGCCAACCCCAGCAGATATCATAAATCTCATGGAGATGGGACCAATCGGGACCCAGTGCTGGCAAAATCAGACACTATACATTTTGACAAGGTGGCCGACAACAGTCGCCCCTGAGGGCATGCCCTACGTTATCAGAAAGAATGAATTGAGCATTGAAATCCGGTGTATACTATGGGGCGCTAGGGTAGTTGTACCACCACAGGGTCGGGAACGAATCATGAAAGGACTCCATGACACCCACCCTGGGATCACGCTCATGAAAGCCGTGGCAAGAAGTTTGGTGGCCTACGATTGATGTAGGTCTGGAGACAGTTGTAAAAACCTGTACATCCTGCCAAGAGTCACGAAAAGCGCCTCCTAAAATTTTACTACACCAATGGGAATACCCAAGAAACCTAGATAATACACGATAGACTACGTGGGACCACTGTTTGGGAGAATGTATTCGATTGTAGTGGATGCATTCTCCAAATGGGTAGAGGTAGCTATCACACACACGGCACCATCTGAGGCTACAATCGAAGGGTTGAGACAGATGCTTGCCACCCATGGGGTGCCCGACACCCTAGTGTCTGACAATGGTACCTGTTTCACCAGTGAACAGTTTAAGCAGTTTTTTTGAGAGAAATAACATCTCACACATCACAAGTGCGCTCTTCCACCCAGCTTCTAATGGGCTGGCGGAACGAGCAGTGCCGACATTTAAAACCAAATTGAAGCACATTAAAACAGGGAACCTAAGAACGAGAATTTCTCGGATTCTTTTGAGGTACCGCACCCCGCCTCATAGCACTACAGGAGTACCAGCATGCCAATTGCTAATGGGACGCATGATAAAAACACCCATGTAGGCAGTATTTCCGTCGGTGCACGCCAAAGTCCTGGTCAAACAAGAAACCATGAAAAACACATTTGTCCAGAGAACAAATCCACGTAGTTTTAAAATCGGGAAAGTGTATTTTCACGAAACTATGGGCAGGGTGCAAAGTATTTACCTGGACAGGTAATGGATAAACTGGGACCTGTTACTTATGAAGTGTTACTAGAGGACAACCGATATGCCAAACGGCATACAAACCAGAATGTCAGAGTGATGAACGGGTGGAAGGTATCAGTGAATTTCCTCCCGTGGAATTAGCATTGTCTGAACTCGGCAATCAAATTCAACCACCTCCATCTAGCATGATTAGCCGAGGATCAAAACACCTGTTTGAACCCAGTGTCTCCTCGAAGTCCAGTCGGCAGGCTTGGAGAGGCGGTACAAAGTCACAATGCTGCATCGGGGGAACCTAGCACAACTCAGCTAGAGATCGATAAAGCTGTAACAGCCGAGCTTAGGGACCGGCAGGAGCCCATAACCAGGAGCGTCCATCCCGCATACTAGGCCTATGTCACAGCGTTTTCACAAGTTTATAGGTTATTTTTAGAACGGCTTCCCGCTATTGTTGAGTTGCAATTATTCCTAAGGGAAGAAAATCACAAAAGCGTATCAGCCATGTTGTTTGGTTTTACAAACGTAGCTAATGAGGCCTCTTTTGTTCCCCCCACGGTGCAACCCACAAATTGGCGGGAGAAATAGTCTAAAAATAGCCCAACTTGTAAAAACGCTGTGACACCTGTTTGGGAGATTGGACGCTCCTGGTTATGGGCTCCTGGGACCGGTCAATATTTAGAGGGGGAGGGCTGGTGCAAATAGAGGGAGGGTACGTACCCAGTTTTCATGCAGCAAATTAGGGGGCCATAGTATGCTAGAGGGAAATTGGGGGAGGGGTCATCAAAAATTGAGCATGGCGTATTTCATTTGCACCACCCCCCCCCCCCCCCCCCCCCCCCTTCTAATCAATGACCAGTCCCTCAGCTTCGACTGGGATGAAGGTTCCTCATTCGCATCAGAACTACGTTGCGTTTACTGGCTTTCTAACATGCCTGTGATATGTTCTGAAAAAATAATATATATTTACAGTAGTATATTACGCAGTGTTCATGTGCCCTTGTGTTGGCCCCTAACACAGTAGATGGTGTGTCTATTTATAGCCGCGAAGTTCTGGTATGCGATTACGTTGTCTTTTGTTCTCTTGCGCTTTAGTAAAAAACTAAATATTTATGATAACTAGTTTACAATATCCTATTGGTGTTTATGTGACCGTATTCAAGAGAAACAGACACGAAAGGTTTTTTTTCTAGAATTGTTGGGATTGGTAAAAAACGACAGGAAAATGGTCTATTATTACCACGAGCTAAAAATGTCCTTTTCCTCGCTAAACATTTATGATAACTCATTTACAATATCCTATTGGTGTTTATGTGACCGTATTCAAGAGAAACAGACACGAAAGGTTTTATTTATAGAATTGTTGGGATTGGTAAAAAACGACAGGAAAATGGTCTATTATTACCACGAGCTAAAAATGTCCTTTTCCTCACGAAATATTTATGATAACTAGTTTACAATATCCTATTGGTGTTTATGTGACCGCCTTCAAGAGAAACAGACACGAAAGGTTTTTTTCTAGAATTGTTGGGATTGGTAAAAAACGACAGGAAAATAGTCTATTATTACCACGAGATAAAAATGTCCTTTTCCTCACTAAATAGTTATGATAACTAGTTTACAATATCCTATTGGTGTTTATGTGACCGCCTTCAAGAGAAACAGACACGAAAGGTTTTTTTCTAGAATTGTTGGGATTGGTAAAAAACGACAGGAAAATGGTCTATTATTACCACGAGCTAAAAATGTCCTTTTCCTCACTAAATATTTATGATAACTAGTTTACAATATCCTATTGGTGTTTATGTGACCGCCTTCAAGAGAAACAGACACGAAAGGTTTTTTTCTAGAATTGTTGGGATTGGTAAAAAACGACAGGAAAATGGTCTATTATTACCACGAGATAAAAATGTCCTTTTCCTCACTAAATATTTATGATAACTAGTTTACAATATCCTATTGGTGTTTATGTGACCGTATTCAAGAGAAACAGACACGAAAGGTTTTTTTTCTAGAATTGTTGGGATTGGTAAAAAACGACAGGAAAATGGTCTATTATTACCACGAGCTAAAAATGTCCTTTTCCTCACGAAATATTTATGATAACTAGTTTACAATATCCTATTGGTGTTTATGTGACCGCCTTCAAGAGAAACAGACACGAAAGGTTTTTTTCTAGAATTGTTGGGATTGGTAAAAAACGACAGGAAAATAGTCTATTATTACCACGAGATAAAAATGTCCTTTTCCTCACTAAATATTTATGATAACTAGTTTACAATATCCTATTGGTGTTTATGTGACCGCCTTCAAGAGAAACAGACACGAAAGGTTTTTTTCTAGAATTGTTGGGATTGGTAAAAAACGACAGGAAAATGGTCTATTATTACCACGAGCTAAAAATGTCCGTTTCCTCACTAAACATTTATGATAACTGACGTTTACAACATCCTATTGGCGTTGCAATAAACAAATGAAATAAAATAATCTGAGTGGCTATGACTGACTATCTAACTACTTATACTGATAAAAGTACAGAAGCATAATAAGACTCTTGACTGATCTTGCCCGTAAACCGGTTCAACTTGGCGTCTTGATTGCACGCATGTCAAGCGGCTTCAGTTCTGTTTCTGTCTACACATTTATGCACGTAAACCCGTTGAGTTCAAGTCGATAAAGCCCGTTCGATCTTTAGTTTTGCCGTCTTGATTGCAGGTCAAGCAGAATCACTCAGTTCAGTTCCCCGTTTGATCTTCAGTTCTGTTTCTGTCTTCAGGCATAAATTTCTATGCAACGCTTCCGGTATTCGGTTACACATAATTGGTTCATTTCGACAACAATGTTGTCGCGTATGACCAATCATTGTTTGGGCCGTTTTCAACTTTCTGGATGCTTTCTTAATTGCTAGAGGACATGGCAGTTTCTCCTTTGGTAAAAGCTTCATGGCTTCGCCAGAAGATGCTAGAGGGTGCAAAAAATCTCCGAATTCTGGATGGATCGTGGTTTCTTCCAAGTGCTAAACGCGAGCCTGAAAAAGAGTTCTTACAAAAACGCATCCCTGGTGCAAGATACTTTGATATCGACGAGTGCTGTGACAAGTCCTTGCCGTACGAACACATGCTACCAAGTGAAGATTACTTTGGAAAATATGTTCATAATCTGGGCATTACTAATGACAGCCATGTAGTAGTGTACGATAACAGCGAAAAACTTGGTGTATTCTCTGCTCCGCGCGTGTGGTGGACATTCCGTGCACTTGGACACGAGCGCGTGTCTGTTTTGGATGGAGGGCTGCCCAAGTGGTGTGCTGAGGGATATCCAACTGAACGTGGGCCAGTAGAGGACGAGTCTTTCCAAAGTACGAGAAGTATTTAACATAATTTGCCCTCATGAGATGTAAGCCGCGTTTCGGACGTTTCTGCACATGCAACCCAAGCTAATTGCGAAATTTGTTGGTCGAACCAACTAGCAATTAGAGCTCTGAATGTCTCTCTGAATTTCTAACGAGACCTGAAACAACCGTGGGGTCTGATCAAAGTCAGGACCCGGCTAAATCACAGATCCAATTGGAATTTAGCGCGTTGGTTTTTGTGGAGGGAGGAAAACCGTAGAAAAACTCTCGGAGCAAGAGCGAGATACCAACGAACCACTGCCGCCACCTCGGCTTGGGTTGCCTGTGGTCAAAAGTGCTGAGTTTCAGTAAATCACTAGAGCATAAATTTCTTTTTTCCACACTGGTCATTACAGGGTTTTAGTGCAATCTTGAATTATGTACTGCTTAAAAGGGAACCTCATCTGAAAAACAATGTTTGCTATGGATGCCTAAACCTACATGTATTGCTGTTTGTTTTCTGTAAATTGTACACTGCAGCTGTTATCTACGGGCCGATTTTCCTGTCCAAAAGTCTTGAATTTCATGCGCGTCACCATCTTAGATCTTATGACAACACAGTGTCTTGAACCGGCCTCACGGATAGCTCAGCTGTTAGAGCGCCGGTCTGTTGTGCGGGAGATCGTGGGTTCAAACCCCGGTCGGACCAACACTCGGGGTCTTAAAAATAACTGAGGTGGTGGTGCTGCCTCTGCTCTAACACCTGCAAATGGTTAGACATTCGCCATGGCTTGGATGACCTCGTAAATGGCGGTCCCGTCTCCAAATATTGGGGATGTAAAAGAACCACTGTGGACGCAATAAACCCTGGCCGTTACCATGCCACCCACAGTGCCAGCAAGAGGTCGGCTTGCTGGATTAGTGCTGGGCTACTGGTGAATGAGACCTCTAACATGTATAACACCCAGTAGTCCAATGGAACTAATAGCGAGCGCTGGAATAACACTGAAGAACAGGGTATGGAAATTTGAGTGTTTTTGTCTTAAACAGGGTAAGGGTTTCAGAGCCTCAGCAGCACACCCCTACCCAACTTTGGGTAGAGTACCCCCACTGGGTGTTGCCCCTATTGTTGTACAAGAAAAGAGCTACTGTTTTCTGACAATAGGGGCAACACTGTGATGTCATGAGATCCAAGATTGCAGTACACAGGAAATTCAAATGACTTGGACATGAAAATTAGTTCATAACTGACATCTAGTATACAATGTACAGGAGACAAACACAGCAATGTATTTAGGCATCCATAAGGAACCATTCCATAAGGAACAGGAGACAAACACAGCAATGTATTTAGGCATCCATAAGGAACCATTCCATAAGGAACAGGAGACAAACACAGCAATGTATTTAGGCATCCATAAGGAACCATTCCATAAGGAACAGGAGACAAACACAGCAATGTATTTAGGCATCCATAAGGAACCATTCCATAAGGAACAGGAGACAAACACAGCAATGTATTTAGGCATCCATAAGGAACCATTCCATAAGGAACAGGAGACAACCACAGCAATGTATTTAGGCATCCATAAGAAACCATTCCTTAAGGAACAGGAGACAAACACAGCAATGTATTTAGGCATCCATAAGGAACCATTCCATAAGGAACAGGAGACAAACACAGCAATGTATTTAGGCATCCATAAGGAACCATTCCATAAGGAACAGGAGACAACCACAGCAATGTATTTAGGCATCCATAAGAAACCATTCCTTAAGGAACAGGAGACAAACACAGCAATGTATTTAGGCATCCATAAGGAACAGGAGACAAACACAGCAATGTATTTAGGCATCCATAAGGAACAGGAGACAAACACAGCAATGTATTTAGGCATCCATAAGGAACCATTCCATAAGGAACAGGAGACAAACATAGCTATAGATTTAGGCATCTATAAGGAACCATTCCATAAGGAACATTTGGGAACAACCTGATAAATTACTTCCTCTTGAGTTTGTGCCATACTGTTTAAATTATATAATAGTCATGGAGTGAGTACAAAATGCTTAATAGTTTATTACAAAACTTAAAAAGTACAATTGTATGGAAGCTTTTATTGTTAAGGGATGTGTGTAAACCATGGGCACTAGGATAGTGGTTTTATTTAACCTGTGAAATAGATATTAGACTAATACCGGTAGTCACAATTAGACCCTAATTCCATTGTTTTCTTTAATTTTGTTTCACGGGTTAAGTAAAACCACTCTAATAGTGACCAGTAGCCTCTTGCAACATTTGATGTAATTAAGATTCTTTCCAATAAATTTATTTTTAAAAGCTCACGGTTGTTAACAATTTCTAAGATTAGCTTCTGTATCAGCAATCATTAAAATAAACCAACAAAATACCTTTCTTAGTACAACAATATGTCCTATTACTTTTCTGACTTCCAAAGTTCAATAATTCCAAACCGACTGTCCAGTCAATCCAGTGCACTAAGTACACATATTAAATTAAGAGATGCAAGCATATGTCTGTGAAGTTAGTAAGTTTAATAGTAACCAAAACTGGGTTACAATAATTAAACTTATTAACATATTAACTTTACAGACAGATGTTGTGCTTGCATCTCTTTACTACATGTACTTTGTGCACTGGAGTGACAAATGACAGTCGGTTAGAATTATTGGACTTTAGAGGAAAAGTAATGACACTGCTGATCCAGAAGCTAATCTTTGAAATCGTCAATAATAATAATTATTGTGAGCTTTTTAAAATTGGAAAGAATCTTAGATCCTAGTGCCTATATGTAAACTACATGTACAATGTACATGTATATCATTTTCAATAATTCTTCTCAATTTCAATGTTTTCAACGATTATGAAAATGTAAAATATGTAGTCATTTAACTAGTGTTTTTTTCCCCACCAATTTCTGTACAGATAATGCTCCATTCAAAGCTGTGATCAACAAGGACATAATGTGTGACTTTGACTTTATCACGGAGAACATGGAGTCAGACATGCGAGTCATGGTTATTGATGCCCGTCCTAAAGGCAGATTCACTGGTGATGAGCCAGAACCACGCCCTGATCTCCAAAGTGGTCACATGCCTCATAGTACCAGCTTTCCATATGGCAAGTGCCTGGACCTTGAGAACAAGTGTTTCAAGAATCCTGCAAGCTTAAAGAAGGTTTTTGCTGATTCAGGTGTTGACCTGAACAAACCTCTGATTACTAGCTGTGGATCTGGTGTCACTGGTAGTGGTCTTCTCTTTGGAGCTTTTCTGTGTGGCAAGACAGACACAAAGCTGTATGATGGCTCTTGGACAGAGTATGTCCAACGAGCACCAGTTGATATGATTCTCAAGGGTGAATGAACAGAGTTTTTAGACATCAGCTATGGTTAAAGTTTGTTTTGTGTAAGGACATGGCAAGGTTAGAGTACAAATAACACTGGACTTCGTACACCAATAGTTGATAAGAATACATTTAATAAAACCATTGGAAGTGAGGTGTTGCTGATGTATTGGATAATTGTTTTCTTAGTTTAGAGTGAAGTGGATAAGCACTTTTAGAAAATGTTTCACAAGTGTAAAGTATGATTAATATTATGACTTTGAAAAATCATTAATAATTCATAAGGGTTTTAACCAATCCAAATGCAGCATTAGTCACATTGATAGGTCTGTAAATAATCTATAAGTATCAGCTACATAATACGACAGAACTGTCTCACAACTGATCATGGACCTCTCCTATTCCAAGGCAAAACATTAAGGAAAACTTGCCATCATGATGCATACAGACCATCTCACCATTATGTGATGATAATTTCAAGGAGCAATTTGTAAATTAAGATCAACAGTGAATTAAAGTATACAATTGGGCATAATAAGTGTAGTTATAAGTTTTAAAACTCTTTAGCAACACTTTCTATGTTCTCCATGGTTTTTACACTTGTACAAAATTCACTCCATACATTGTTTGGCAACCATAACAAATGGCTTAGATGTATTGCACCATTAATTGTGCCTACAAACAATTTAAGTATGCCTCTTGTAAAAAAGAATTTAATAGATTTCTTTAAATCTGCTTCTTTAAAATGTGTTTTCAAGATAGCTGCACACACCTAGGAGTCCTTCATTATCAAAGTAAATAAATAAATGCATGCTGGACGGCTACCCTCTACATCATTGTGTTTTCATTGCTTATAAATAGAAATGTTTTCTTTTCGGCTGAACGAAGTGAAAGAGAATAGAAGACCTGTTTCTGTTTGTCTCAGACACATGAGTACATGTCACCTATGACAATAATTATTTATTATTGAGACCTGGTACCACATACAGTTGTTATTTTCTTGAAACATTCATGTGACTTTCTTGTAACATGTGCATGGTTTCTTTAATTATAAAACATTTCTTGCTTCTTTATGCATCTAATTTACCTTCCTTAAAAAATATTGTCCCATGTTTCACACCTAAAAACTTCAACTGAGCAAGTACTCTAATATCTTCAAATGCTTGTGATGATTTAAAATCACTTATTCATCAAGAGTTTACCATAATAAATACATGTATGTGCATTGAACAATCCATTCAAATATTAAGGACGTTTTTATTGAAGTAATTAAACTTGAAGGCTCCTAAACTTCTATGATTTGATAGCTTAAGACCCCCAAATAAATGCGTAATCCATGATATAGAAATTACTTAATGGGAAGTCTGGCGTATGGTATTTACGCACGAGTTTGTTTTCACAAAACGAACGAGCGAGTGAGTTTTGTGAAAACAAACAAGTGTGTAAATAACATACAAAAGCTCTTTCCATCTTGTAATTTGTTTATTTTATACATACTGAGATTTTTCTCCAATATCAAACAGGTTATATTTAGGTCTTGTCAGTGAACACGTACATTTGTAGCTTTCAATTTTTTGTTTTGCATTTCGTATCCGACTCAACGTAGACTAAAATTTATGCTCAATACGATAAAAATGGAAAGAAAATCTTACTTTCTAAATTGAAATAGTTTTCAACATCAATATGAAACTGTCTTTGATTCAACAAATATAGTTTACATTGTCAATAGATTAGTATACCTGCTTTTTCCATGTTGTTTGCTACGAGTTTCCAGACATCTCCACGGCTTGTAGGTTTTCTCTGCTCACAGAATATTTACGATTTTTCGATGGTCTATGGAAGTCTAAATCACTCCACGATGGAATGAAAGCTCGTAATCTTTGCCGTATTTTCTTTTGACACTAAGAATGATTTCGCTTCTTCTTTGTCTCTTTACATCTGTTTCTCTAAGTTTTTGCTCTTGCGATTTTGTTTTCTTGGTCGATAATATACGCCTCAATTGACTTGGAAGTTTTGACATCGTTAGTTGGCTGTTTACAGATCAATATTACATTATTTAACAAAAAAATTAAAACCTCCAACTTTCGTAGTGAATGAAAGTGGCACCTCCAATTGAAGGGGTCCGTGCAAGAACAACGTAAGTGACTTTTGATCAAGTTCTAAATTCTCTCTTAGAAAACAAAGAATATCAAGAAGAATTTGGAATTTGATCAGAAGTCACTTACGTTGTTCTTGCACTGACCCCTTCAATTTCAAGTCCAGTTTGAAAATCCTGATATGTTTTGGCAGGTGTTTACTGATTGGACAAAACTCTTTTCGCACGTGTGAAAAATTCGTTTCGCAATTCTGATTGGCTAAGGAAAATTGTGAAGTGGGTTTTCGCATGAATGATTCCATTCGTAAATCTCAGTATGTATATGATCTGCTGTTGTAAGTTTCTTTAAGATATAGCTACATAATTACAATGTTGTCTCTGCCTGTACTATGTTCACAGGCTATACTCCTTAAGTAGTCTCCCAGCTATCACCAGTCTTTGGATTTCACTTGTCCCTTCATAGATCTCTGTAATCCTTGCATCTCTGTAATGTCTCTCAGCTGGCATATCTGTCACAAAGCCCATTCCACCAAGAATCTGAATACACTGTAACAAAAACACTACATTAACCATTGAAAATACACATAAGAACCACTCAGGAATTGTACTTTTAAAATTCATTTAGTACTTTGTTTTAAAATCTTCACGACTAATAGAATATATTGTTAAAAATAGCCAATTAAAATGATACACAATAATACTTTGAAGATATTTCTCTCCGTATGCTACTTGTATCAAAGCCAAACATGAATGGGCAGGACAGGGCTGTTGGCATACTTGCACAACAACTTTTACGAGGAAATGTCCCAAAACTGAATACTCTTCTACAATGCTAGATTTAATTTTGAGAAACTGATAGTTTTTGTCAAACATTTCTTTTATTCTTCCTTTTTCCCCTCATTTATTTTTATCTGCTTTTCAGTTCCAAAACTGTGACACCAGTAACCCTTGTTTAAGCCCTACTACAGCTGAGTGACCTGCAGTAATTATTGTTACAAGGTTCATAAAATAATATTAATTAAAATTTAAGAATAATATTAACTAAGGTTGCATTCGATTGATTGTATTCCAGAATAAAAATAGCTGAAATCACTGACTCAGGCACATTTTGCACAGTCTGTAAGCTACACACGCTTGCTGACATATGATATTCAGAAACATTTTAGTATTCCAGTGGCTAAAAATTCCTGATACGAGCTGTCTCTAGTGATCATTCTGTGTATTCTTATTCCAGAATATATGGTCAATCGAACACACCCTTGTATTCTGGAATAAGAATACATCGAATGACCACAGAGAGGATAGCTTGTATCGGGATTTGTTTAGCCCCTGGAATTCTGAATGTAACTTGAATATCATATGTCAGTAAGTGTTTTTAGCTTACAGACTGTATAGAATCGCATAGCCAAAGCTGAATCGCATGGTGCATTTGTGAAATCAGATGCTGATTGGCTGAGACAGAGTGGTGGATTCAGAGTGGAATCACCACTGAAGACTACGCGCGCTATTTATAACTTAGCAAAAATAATATCAACAAAAGTACTAAATCTTCAAGTAATTCATTGGACTATGCGATTCAAGGAAAATCACATGCCTGACTCGGTAATTCCATGTTACCTCGTCAAAGCAACTCGGACGATATCGGTTTTCTCGTGCAATTTAACATGGAATTACCTCGTCAGGTATGTGATTTTCCTATAAAATGTGCCTGAACCAGTGATTCCAGAGACTATTCCATCTATTCTTGTAGAATGCGGTCAATTGAACGTGCCCTAGATTAACAATTAAATGAAGGGATGTGTGCAACAAGGGCGTAAGTGACTCCTGATCAAGTTCTAAATTCCTTATCCAAAAGACTTGGTATCCCTGTGGATACATTCCATATATGGACAGTGTGGTCATGTGTGCAGTTAACTGTCAGGACTGCCTGTTGTCAGTTATTTGAGAAGGAAACAAATAACTTGAAGGAGAATATGATCAGGAGTCACTTATGCCCTTGTTGCACACAACCCTTCAAATGTACATTGTTTATACCTGATGAGAAACAAAGGTTGCTGCCTCAGAAGCTGCTAACTTAGCCATGGCTGCCTCCTGTTGAAGTGCAATAATTTTATAATAATAATAATAATAAGTTTATTTATATAGCGCCATATCAACTAATTTTTCATGGCGCTTTACATTGAATATTATATAAAAAATTGAATAATTAAAACTAAAATGAAATAACCTATTTACAATATTTTTAAAAATAATCAACCTAAAAATTTTCCCTATGGACAATGACGTAAGAAATTAAAATCAAATCAAATTAAAATACTGTTACCTAGCAACCATTGGTCAACTTTGAACAACATTGTAACCCTGTTCAGCTTAATTTTTAGTAGATGTTCAATATTCATGTGAATATTCTGCCATCGTAACGTTTGTTACTGAAAACAAAATTGAAATCGATGGAATATTAATTGATTAATTGAAATACAAAAATTCGAAGCGACACTGGTGAAGCTATAATTGCTCTCCTAGCTTAACCCCAACTTAACCAGAGTTAACCCCAACCCCTACTAAAACACTATAGATTTGTTGCTTTCCAATAAACGTTGGTGGAGGACTTGACATTGGACGGAGCTACAACATACCAAATGATCACGTGACCGAAGTGCACTGTTACCTAGCAACCATTGGTCAACTTTGAACAACATTGTAACCCTGTTCAGCTTAATTTTTAGTAGATGTTCAATATTCATGTGAATATTCTGCCATCGTAACGTTTGTTACTGCAAATAAAATTGAAATCGATTGAATATTAATTGAGATACAACAATTTGAATCAACACCGATGAAGCTATAATTGTTCGAAAACCAGTAATTATAAAATATCACCAAAATGCTGAAAGTTAGGTTATTTGTTTTTACACATAGTTATCTAGCTAACTTTTTTTTTTTTAAATTTAAAGATGTATTGGCATTTCTTGATATAATAGACCATTCTAAGACGGATAAGCCAAAAAATAAGGGGGAACAGGCTGAAGCACCTCACGTAGTAGAACTAGCATGTCAAGGCCAACCAATTCTGATGGAAGTGCACACGGGAGCCTCGTGTACAGTAATGAGTCGACGGGTATTTGAAAGACCACAAAAAAACACTGGGAGCCACATCAACCTGCAGCCTAACCGTAAGCCTGTGAGTAGGTACACCAAGGAACCAATCAAAACCGTACCAGTGGGACGTTTGAAGGAGAATTCACCTACAAGGGACCTATTAAATAAGATAAAGCTGGACTGGAGTGAAATTCAGGTAAATTCCATTGAGTCTAAATCAAACTCTTACACTCAGGTGAACCCAGTAAAGGACTTTCCCAAATTGTTTGAACCAGGGTTAGGTTTAGGCAAACTAGAAGGGATTAAAGCCAAAATACATGTCAATGAAGGGGCACTTCCCATTTATCAGAAGGCACGCCCTATTCCCTTCATAGAAAAAGAACTAGTTAATGCCGAACTGGACCATTTGGAAAATCTGGTGGTAATAGAACCTGTCCAGTTCTCAGAATTGGCATCACAAATAGTCCCAGTAAGGAAAAGCAATGGGAAATTTAGGTTATATGGAAACTATAAAACAACAGTAAACAAAGTCTCAAAACTTGATCGTCATCCCCTACCAAAAGTGCAATACTAGCAGGGGGAACACAATTTTCCAAACTGGACATGTCTGAAGCTTACGCCCAAGTAGAGCTTGCTCCGGCAATCTTTTAACGTTCCATTGAATCCGTCTTGGCAGGAATACAAAACGTCTTGGTATTCATAGATGACATATTAGTCACAGGTAAAACAATGCTTGACCACCAGGCAGAACCTGTATGAAGTACTAAGTAGACTAAAGAAAGTGGTCTGAAATTAGGTATAAGTAAAAGCCATTGTTTTATGGACTCCATAGTGTACTTGGGGCACTAAAAGATAAACTTCAAGCTATTGTAGAAATGCCAGAGCCCACCAATACATCCGATCGAGGTACAGGCTTATTTAGGCCATGTGAATTTCTATAGGAAATTTTTGCCAAACTTGTCGGATATATTGGCTCCAGTACATGAGCTATTGAAAAAAGACACCAAGTGGAAGTGGGCCAAAGAGCAACAATCGGCTTTTGACCAGGTAAAAAAACTGGTACAAACCACAGGGATCTTGGTACATTGTGACCCTGACCAAGAAATCGTGGTAACATGCGATGCATCTCCAAAGGGGGTTGGGGCAGTCTTGTATCACAAAATTTCAGACGGCTTGGAGCGCCCGGTCTTTATGGCGTCAAGATCACTAGCTCCGGCTGAAAAACGTTACAGCCAGATAGATCAAGGAAGCGCTAGCTTTGACATTTGCAGTGAAAAAATTCCACCAATATTTATATGGCCGACACTTTGTCGCATATACTAATCACAAACCACTACTGGGTCTGTTTGGGGAAAACAAATCCCTACCAGAACGGTCATCACCAAGAATTGTGCGATTATTACATATGATTACACACTACTGCAGAAACCAGGCAAAGATAATGACCAGGCAGATGGCCTAAGTAGATTATCATTACCTAAGGTACTAAAGGAGGCGCCAACCCCAGCAGATATCATAAATCTCATGGAGATGGGACCAATCGGGACCCAGTGCTGGCAAAATCAGACACTATACATTTTGACAAGGTGGCCGACAACAGTCGCCCCTGAGGGCATGCCCTACGTTATCAGAAAGAATGAATTGAGCATTGAAATCCGGTGTATACTATGGGGCGCTAGGGTAGTTGTACCACCACAGGGTCGGGAACGAATCATGAAAGGACTCCATGACACCCACCCTGGGATCACGCTCATGAAAGCCGTGGCAAGAAGTTTGGTGGCCTACGATTGATGTAGGTCTGGAGACAGTTGTAAAAACCTGTACATCCTGCCAAGAGTCACGAAAAGCGCCTCCTAAAATTTTACTACACCAATGGGAATACCCAAGAAACCTAGATAATACACGATAGACTACGTGGGACCACTGTTTGGGAGAATGTATTCGATTGTAGTGGATGCATTCTCCAAATGGGTAGAGGTAGCTATCACACACACGGCACCATCTGAGGCTACAATCGAAGGGTTGAGACAGATGTTTGCCACCCATGGGGTGCCCGACACCCTAGTGTCTGACAATGGTACCTGTTTCACCAGTGAACAGTTTAAGCAGTTTTTTTGAGAGAAATAACATCTCACACATCACAAGTGCGCTCTTCCACCCAGCTTCTAATGGGCTGGCGGAACGAGCAGTGCCGACATTTAAAACCAAATTGAAGCACATTAAAACAGGGAACCTAAGAACGAGAATTTCTCGGATTCTTTTGAGGTACCGCACCACGCCTCATAGCACTACAGGAGTACCAGCATGCCAATTGCTAATGGGACGCATGATAAAAACACCCATGTAGGCAGTATTTCCGTCGGTGCACGCCAAAGTCCTGGTCAAACAAGAAACCATGAAAAACACATTTGTCCAGAGAACAAATCCACGTAGTTTTAAAATCGGGAAAGTGTATTTTCACGAAACTATGGGCAGGGTGCAAAGTATTTACCTGGACAGGTAATGGATAAACTGGGACCTGTTACTTATGAAGTGTTACTAGAGGACAACCGATATGCCAAACGGCATACAAACCAGAATGTCAGAGTGATGAACGGGTGGAAGGTATCAGTGAATTTCCTCCCGTGGAATTAGCATTGTCTGAACTCGGCAATCAAATTCAACCACCTCCATCTAGCATGATTAGCCGAGGATCAAAACACCTGTTTGAACCCAGTGTCTCCTCGAAGTCCAGTCGGCAGGCTTGGAGAGGCGGTACAAAGTCACAATGCTGCATCGGGGGAACCTAGCACAACTCAGCTAGAGATCGATAAAGCTGTAACAGCCGAGCTTAGGGACCGGCAGGAGCCCATAACCAGGAGCGTCCATCCCGCATACTAGGCCTATGTCACAGCGTTTTCACAAGTTTATAGGTTATTTTTAGAACGGCTTCCCGCTATTGTTGAGTTGCAATTATTCCTAAGGGAAGAAAATCACAAAAGCGTATCAGCCATGTTGTTTGGTTTTACAAACGTAGCTAATGAGGCCTCTTTTGTTCCCCCCACGGTGCAACCCACAAATTGGCGGGAGAAATAGTCTAAAAATAGCCCAACTTGTAAAAACGCTGTGACACCTGTTTGGGAGATTGGACGCTCCTGGTTATGGGCTCCTGGGACCGGTCAATATTTAGAGGGGGAGGGCTGGTGCAAATAGAGGGAGGGTACGTACCCAGTTTTCATGCAGCAAATTAGGGGGCCATAGTATGCTAGAGGGAAATTGGGGGAGGGGTCATCAAAAATTGAGCATGGCGTATTTCATTTGCACCACCCCCCTCCCCCCCCCCCCCCCCCTTCTAATCAATGACCAGTCCCTCAGCTTCGACTGGGATGAAGGTTCCTCATTCGCATCAGAACTACGTTGCGTTTACTGGCTTTCTAACATGCCTGTGATATGTTCTGAAAAAATAATATATATTTACAGTAGTATATTACGCAGTGTTCATGTGCCCTTGTGTTGGCCCCTAACACAGTAGATGGTGTGTCTATTTATAGCCGCGAAGTTCTGGTATGCGATTACGTTGTCTTTTGTTCTCTTGCGCTTTAGTAAAAAACTAAATATTTATGATAACTAGTTTACAATATCCTATTGGTGTTTATGTGACCGCCTTCAAGAGAAACAGACACGAAAGGTTTTTTTCTAGAATTGTTGGGATTGGTAAAAAACGACAGGAAAATGGTCTATTATTACCACGAGCTAAAAATGTCCTTTTCCTCGCTAAACATTTATGATAACTCATTTACAATATCCTATTGGTGTTTATGTGACCGTATTCAAGAGAAACAGACACGAAAGGTTTTATTTATAGAATTGTTGGGATTGGTAAAAAACGACAGGAAAATGGTCTATTATTACCACGAGCTAAAAATGTCCTTTTCCTCACGAAATATTTATGATAACTAGTTTACAATATCCTATTGGTGTTTATGTGACCGCCTTCAAGAGAAACAGACACGAAAGGTTTTTTTCTAGAATTGCTGGGATTGGTAAAAAACGACAGGAAAATAGTCTATTATTACCACGAGATAAAAATGTCCTTTTCCTCACTAAATATTTATGATAACTAGTTTACAATATCCTATTGGTGTTTATGTGACCGCCTTCAAGAGAAACAGACACGAAAGGTTTTTTTCTAGAATTGTTGGGATTGGTAAAAAACGACAGGAAAATGGTCTATTATTACCACGAGCTAAAAATGTCCTTTTCCTCACTAAATATTTATGATAACTAGTTTACAATATCCTATTGGTGTTTATGTGACCGCCTTCAAGAGAAACAGACACGAAAGGTTTTTTTCTAGAATTGCTGGGATTGGTAAAAAACGACAGGAAAATGGTCTATTATTACCACGAGATAAAAATGTCCTTTTCCTCACTAAATATTTATGATAACTAGTTTACAATATCCTATTGGTGTTTATGTGACCGCCTTCAAGAGAAACAGACACGAAAGGTTTTTTTCTAGAATTGTTGGGATTGGTAAAAAACGACAGGAAAATGGTCTATTATTACCACGAGCTAAAAATGTCCTTTTCCTCACTAAATATTTATGATAACTAGTTTACAATATCCTATTGGTGTTTATGTGACCGCCTTCAAGAGAAACAGACACGAAAGGTTTTTTTCTAGAATTGTTGGGATTGGTAAAAAACGACAGGAAAATGGTCTATTATTACCACGAGCTAAAAATGTCCTTTTCCTCGCTAAACATTTATGATAACTCATTTACAATATCCTATTGGTGTTTATGTGACCGTATTCAAGAGAAACAGACACGAAAGGTTTTATTTATAGAATTGTTGGGATTGGTAAAAAACGACAGGAAAATGGTCTATTATTACCACGAGCTAAAAATGTCCTTTTCCTCACGAAATATTTATGATAACTAGTTTACAATATCCTATTGGTGTTTATGTGACCGCCTTCAAGAGAAACAGACACGAAAGGTTTTTTTCTAGAATTGCTGGGATTGGTAAAAAACGACAGGAAAATGGTCTATTATTACCACGAGATAAAAATGTCCTTTTCCTCACTAAATATTTATGATAACTAGTTTACAATATCCTATTGGTGTTTATGTGACCGCCTTCAAGAGAAACAGACACGAAAGGTTTTTTTCTAGAATTGTTGGGATTGGTAAAAAACGACAGGAAAATGGTCTATTATTACCACGAGCTAAAAATGTCCTTTTCCTCACTAAATATTTATGATAACTAGTTTACAATATCCTATTGGTGTTTATGTGACCGCCTTCAAGAGAAACAGACACGAAAGGTTTTTTTCTAGAATTGTTGGGATTGGTAAAAAACGACAGGAAAATGGTCTATTATTACCACGAGCTAAAAATGTCCTTTTCCTCGCTAAACATTTATGATAACTCATTTACAATATCCTATTGGTGTTTATGTGACCGTATTCAAGAGAAACAGACACGAAAGGTTTTATTTATAGAATTGTTGGGATTGGTAAAAAACGACAGGAAAATGGTCTATTATTACCACGAGCTAAAAATGTCCTTTTCCTCACGAAATATTTATGATAACTAGTTTACAATATCCTATTGGTGTTTATGTGACCGCCTTCAAGAGAAACAGACACGAAAGGTTTTTTTCTAGAATTGCTGGGATTGGTAAAAAACGACAGGAAAATAGTCTATTATTACCACGAGATAAAAATGTCCTTTTCCTCACTAAATATTTATGATAACTAGTTTACAATATCCTATTGGTGTTTATGTGACCGCCTTCAAGAGAAACAGACACGAAAGGTTTTTTTCTAGAATTGTTGGGATTGGTAAAAAACGACAGGAAAATGGTCTATTATTACCACGAGCTAAAAATGTCCTTTTCCTCACTAAATATTTATGATAACTAGTTTACAATATCCTATTGGTGTTTATGTGACCGCCTTCAAGAGAAACAGACACGAAAGGTTTTTTTCTAGAATTGCTGGGATTGGTAAAAAACGACAGGAAAATGGTCTATTATTACCACGAGATAAAAATGTCCTTTTCCTCACTAAATATTTATGATAACTAGTTTACAATATCCTATTGGTGTTTATGTGACCGCCTTCAAGAGAAACAGACACGAAAGGTTTTTTTCTAGAATTGTTGGGATTGGTAAAAAACGACAGGAAAATGGTCTATTATTACCACGAGCTAAAAATGTCCTTTTCCTCACTAAATATTTATGATAACTAGTTTACAATATCCTATTGGTGTTTATGTGACCGCCTTCAAGAGAAACAGACACGAAAGGTTTTTTTCTAGAATTGTTGGGATTGGTAAAAAACGACAGGAAAATGGTCTATTATTACCACGAGATAAAAATGTCCTTTTCCTCACTAAATATTTATGATAACTAGTTTACAATATCCTATTGGTGTTTATGTGACCGTATTCAAGAGAAACAGACACGAAAGGTTTTTTTTCTAGAATTGTTGGGATTGGTAAAAAACGACAGGAAAATGGTCTATTATTACCACGAGCTAAAAATGTCCTTTTCCTCGCTAAACATTTATGATAACTCATTTACAATATCCTATTGGTGTTTATGTGACCGTATTCAAGAGAAACAGACACGAAAGTTTTTTTTTATAGAATTGTTGGGATTGGTAAAAAACGACAGGAAAATGGTCTATTATTACCACGAGATAAAAATGTCCTTTTCCTCACTAAATATTTATGATAACTAGTTTACAATATCCTATTGGTGTTTATGTGACCGCCTTCAAGAGAAACAGACACGAAAGGTTTTTTTCTAGAATTGTTGGGATTGGTAAAAAACGACAGGAAAATGGTCTATTATTACCACGAGCTAAAAATGTCCGTTTCCTCACTAAACATTTATGATAACTGACGTTTACAACATCCTATTGGCGTTGCAATAAACAAATGAAATAAAATAATCTGAGTGGCTATGACTGACTATCTAACTACTTATACTGATAAAAGTACAGAAGCATAATAAGACTCTTGACTGATCTTGCCCGTAAACCGGTTCAACTTGGCGTCTTGATTGCACGCATGTCAAGCGGCTTCAGTTCTGTTTCTGTCTACACATTTATGCACGTAAACCCGTTGAGTTCAAGTCGATAAAGCCCGTTCGATCTTTAGTTTTGCCGTCTTGATTGCAGGTCAAGCAGAATCACTCAGTTCAGTTCCCCGTTTGATCTTCAGTTCTGTTTCTGTCTTCAGGCATAAATTTCTATGCAACGCTTCCGGTATTCGGTTACACATAATTGGTTCATTTCGACAACAATGTTGTCGCGTATGACCAATCATTGTTTGGGCCGTTTTCAACTTTCTGGATGCTTTCTTAATTGCTAGAGGACATGGCAGTTTCTCCTTTGGTAAAAGCTTCATGGCTTCGCCAGAAGATGCTAGAGGGTGCAAAAAATCTCCGAATTCTGGATGGATCGTGGTTTCTTCCAAGTGCTAAACGCGAGCCTGAAAAAGAGTTCTTACAAAAACGCATCCCTGGTGCAAGATACTTTGATATCGACGAGTGCTGTGACAAGTCCTTGCCGTACGAACACATGCTACCAAGTGAAGATTACTTTGGAAAATATGTTCATAATCTGGGCATTACTAATGACAGCCATGTAGTAGTGTACGATAACAGCGAAAAACTTGGTGTATTCTCTGCTCCGCGCGTGTGGTGGACATTCCGTGCACTTGGACACGAGCGCGTGTCTGTTTTGGATGGAGGGCTGCCCAAGTGGTGTGCTGAGGGATATCCAACTGAACGTGGGCCAGTAGAGGACGAGTCTTTCCAAAGTACGAGAAGTATTTAACATAATTTGCCCTCATGAGATGTAAGCCGCGTTTCGGACGTTTCTGCACATGCAACCCAAGCTAATTGCGAAATTTGTTGGTCGAACCAACTAGCAATTAGAGCTCTGAATGTCTCTCTGAATTTCTAACGAGACCTGAAACAACCGTGGGGTCTGATCAAAGTCAGGACCCGGCTAAATCACAGATCCAATTGGAATTTAGCGCGTTGGTTTTTGTGGAGGGAGGAAAACCGTAGAAAAACTCTCGGAGCAAGAGCGAGATACCAACGAACCACTGCCACGAGATAAAAATGTCCTTTTCCTCACTAAATATTTATGATAACTAGTTTACAATATCCTATTGGTGTTTATGTGACCGTATTCAAGAGAAACAGACACGAAAGGTTTTTTTTCTAGAATTGTTGGGATTGGTAAAAAACGACAGGAAAATGGTCTATTATTACCACGAGCTAAAAATGTCCTTTTCCTCGCTAAACATTTATGATAACTCATTTACAATATCCTATTGGTGTTTATGTGACCGTATTCAAGAGAAACAGACACGAAAGTTTTTTTTTATAGAATTGTTGGGATTGGTAAAAAACGACAGGAAAATGGTCTATTATTACCACGAGATAAAAATGTCCTTTTCCTCACTAAATATTTATGATAACTAGTTTACAATATCCTATTGGTGTTTATGTGACCGCCTTCAAGAGAAACAGAAACAGAAACAGATCCAATTGGAATTTAGCGCGTTGGTTTTTGTGGAGGGAGGAAAACCGTAGAAAAACTCTCGGAGCAAGAGCGAGATACCAACGAACCACTGCCACGAGATAAAAATGTCCTTTTCCTCACTAAATATTTATGATAACTAGTTTACAATATCCTATTGGTGTTTATGTGACCGTATTCAAGAGAAACAGACACGAAAGGTTTTTTTTCTAGAATTGTTGGGATTGGTAAAAAACGACAGGAAAATGGTCTATTATTACCACGAGCTAAAAATGTCCTTTTCCTCGCTAAACACAGGCAACCCTCGGCTTGGGTTGCCTGTGGTCAAAAGTGCTGAGTTTCAGTAAATCACTAGAGCATAAATTTCTTTTTTCCACACTGGTCATTACAGGGTTTTAGTGCAATCTTGAATTATGTACTGCTTAAAAGGGAACCTCATCTGAAAAACAATGTTTGCTATGGATGCCTAAACCTACATGTATTGCTGTTTGTTTTCTGTAAATTGTACACTGCAGCTGTTATCTACGGGCCGATTTTCCTGTCCAAAAGTCTTGAATTTCATGCGCGTCACCATCTTAGATCTTATGACAACACAGTGTCTTGAACCGGCCTCACGGATAGCTCAGCTGTTAGAGCGCCGGTCTGTTGTGCGGGAGATCGTGGGTTCAAACCCCGGTCGGACCAACACTCGGGGTCTTAAAAATAACTGAGGTGGTGGTGCTGCCTCTGCTCTAACACCTGCAAATGGTTAGACATTCGCCATGGCTTGGATGACCTCGTAAATGGCGGTCCCGTCTCCAAATATTGGGGATGTAAAAGAACCACTGTGGACGCAATAAACCCTGGCCGTTACCACCCACAGTGCCAGCAAGAGGTCGGCTTGCTGGATTAGTGCTGGGCTACTGGTGAATGAGACCTCTAACATGTATAACACCCAGTAGTCCAATGGAACTAATAGCGAGCGCTGGAATAACACTGAAGAACAGGGTATGGAAATTTGAGTTTTTTTGTCTTAAACAGGGTAAGGGTTTCAGAGCCTCAGCAGCACACCCCTACCCAACTTTGGGTAGAGTACCCCCACTGGGTGTTGCCCCTATTGTTGTACAAGAAAAGAGCTACTGTTTTCTGACAATAGGGGCAACACTGTGATGTCATGAGATCCAAGATTGCAGTACACAGGAAATTCAAATGACTTGGACATGAAAATTAGTTCATAACTGACATCTAGTATACAATGTACAGGAGACAAACACAGCAATGTATTTAGGCATCCATAAGGAACCATTCCATAAGGAACAGGAGACAAACACAGCAATGTATTTAGGCATCCATAAGGAACCATTCCATAAGGAACAGGAGACAAACACAGCAATGTATTTAGGCATCCATAAGGAACCATTCCATAAGGAACAGAAGACAAACACAGCAATGTATTTAGGCATCCATAAGGAACCATTCCATAAGGAACAGGAGACAAACACAGCAATGTATTTAGGCATCCATAAGGAACCATTCCATAAGGAACAGGAGACAACCACAGCAATGTATTTAGGCATCCATAAGAAACCATTCCTTAAGGAACAGGAGACAAACACAGCAATGTATTTAGGCATCCATAAGGAACCATTCCATAAGGAACAGGAGACAAACACAGCAATGTATATTTAGGCATCCATAAGGAACCATTCCATAAGGAACAGGAGACAACCACAGCAATGTATTTAGGCATCCATAAGAAACCATTCCTTAAGGAACAGGAGACAAACACAGCAATGTATTTAGGCATCCATAAGGAACAGGAGACAAACACAGCAATGTATTTAGGCATCCATAAGGAACAGGAGACAAACACAGCAATGTATTTAGGCATCCATAAGGAACCATTCCATAAGGAACAGGAGACAAACATAGCTATAGATTTAGGCATCTATAAGGAACCATTCCATAAGGAACATTTGGGAACAACCTGATAAATTACTTCCTCTTGAGTTTGTGCCATACTGTTTAAATTATATAATAGTCATGGAGTGAGTACAAAATGCTTAATAGTTTATTACAAAACTTAAAAAGTACAATTGTATGGAAGCTTTTATTGTTAAGGGATGTGTGTAAACCATGGGCACTAGGATAGTGGTTTTATTTAACCTGTGAAATAGATATTAGACTAATACCGGTAGTCACAATTAGACCCTAATTCCATTGTTTTCTTTAATTTTGTTTCACGGGTTAAGTAAAACCACTCTAATAGTGACCAGTAGCCTCTTGCAACATTTGATGTAATTAAGATTCTTTCCAATAAATTTATTTTTAAAAGCTCACGGTTGTTAACAATTTCTAAGATTAGCTTCTGTATCAGCAATCATTAAAATAAACCAACAAAATACCTTTCTTAGTACAACAATATGTCCTATTACTTTTCTGACTTCCAAAGTTCAATAATTCCAAACCGACTGTCCAGTCAATCCAGTGCACTAAGTACACATATTAAATTAAGAGATGCAAGCATATGTCTGTGAAGTTAGTAAGTTTAATAGTAACCAAAACTGGGTTACAATAATTAAACTTATTAACATATTAACTTTACAGACAGATGTTGTGCTTGCATCTCTTTACTACATGTACTTTGTGCACTGGAGTGACAAATGACAGTCGGTTAGAATTATTGGACTTTAGAGGAAAAGTAATGACACTGCTGATCCAGAAGCTAATCTTTGAAATCGTCAATAATAATAATTATTGTGAGCTTTTTAAAATTGGAAAGAATCTTAGATCCTAGTGCCTATATGTAAACTACATGTACAATGTACATGTATATCATTTTCAATAATTCTTCTCAATTTCAATGTTTTCAACGATTATGAAAATGTAAAATATGTAGTCATTTAACTAGTGTTTTTTTCCCCACCAATTTCTGTACAGATAATGCTCCATTCAAAGCTGTGATCAACAAGGACATAATGTGTGACTTTGACTTTATCACGGAGAACATGGAGTCAGACATGCGAGTCATGGTTATTGATGCCCGTCCTAAAGGCAGATTCACTGGTGATGAGCCAGAACCACGCCCTGATCTCCAAAGTGGTCACATGCCTCATAGTACCAGCTTTCCATATGGCAAGTGCCTGGACCTTGAGAACAAGTGTTTCAAGAATCCTGCAAGCTTAAAGAAGGTTTTTGCTGATTCAGGTGTTGACCTGAACAAACCTCTGATTACTAGCTGTGGATCTGGTGTCACTGGTAGTGGTCTTCTCTTTGGAGCTTTTCTGTGTGGCAAGACAGACACAAAGCTGTATGATGGCTCTTGGACAGAGTATGTCCAACGAGCACCAGTTGATATGATTCTCAAGGGTGAATGAACAGAGTTTTTAGACATCAGCTATGGTTAAAGTTTGTTTTGTGTAAGGACATGGCAAGGTTAGAGTACAAATAACACTGGACTTCGTACACCAATAGTTGATAAGAATACATTTAATAAAACCATTGGAAGTGAGGTGTTGCTGATGTATTGGATAATTGTTTTCTTAGTTTAGAGTGAAGTGGATAAGCACTTTTAGAAAATGTTTCACAAGTGTAAAGTATGATTAATATTATGACTTTGAAAAATCATTAATAATTCATAAGGGTTTTAACCAATCCAAATGCAGCATTAGTCACATTGATAGGTCTGTAAATAATCTATAAGTATCAGCTACATAATACGACAGAACTGTCTCACAACTGATCATGGACCTCTCCTATTCCAAGGCAAAACATTAAGGAAAACTTGCCATCATGATGCATACAGACCATCTCACCATTATGTGATGATAATTTCAAGGAGCAATTTGTAAATTAAGATCAACAGTGAATTAAAGTATACAATTGGGCATAATAAGTGTAGTTATAAGTTTTAAAACTCTTTAGCAACACTTTCTATGTTCTCCATGGTTTTTACACTTGTACAAAATTCACTCCATACATTGTTTGGCAACCATAACAAATGGCTTAGATGTATTGCACCATTAATTGTGCCTACAAACAATTTAAGTATGCCTCTTGTAAAAAAGAATTTAATAGATTTCTTTAAATCTGCTTCTTTAAAATGTGTTTTCAAGATAGCTGCACACACCTAGGAGTCCTTCATTATCAAAGTAAATAAATAAATGCATGCTGGACGGCTACCCTCTACATCATTGTGTTTTCATTGCTTATAAATAGAAATGTTTTCTTTTCGGCTGAACGAAGTGAAAGAGAATAGAAGACCTGTTTCTGTTTGTCTCAGACACATGAGTACATGTCACCTATGACAATAATTATTTATTATTGAGACCTGGTACCACATACAGTTGTTATTTTCTTGAAACATTCATGTGACTTTCTTGTAACATGTGCATGGTTTCTTTAATTATAAAACATTTCTTGCTTCTTTATGCATCTAATTTACCTTCCTTAAAAAATATTGTCCCATGTTTCACACCTAAAAACTTCAACTGAGCAAGTACTCTAATATCTTCAAATGCTTGTGATGATTTAAAATCACTTATTCATCAAGAGTTTACCATAATAAATACATGTATGTGCATTGAACAATCCATTCAAATATTAAGGACGTTTTTATTGAAGTAATTAAACTTGAAGGCTCCTAAACTTCTATGATTTGATAGCTTAAGACCCCCAAATAAATGCGTAATCCATGATATAGAAATTACTTAATGGGAAGTCTGGCGTATGGTATTTACGCACGAGTTTGTTTTCACAAAACGAACGAGCGAGTGAGTTTTGTGAAAACAAACAAGTGTGTAAATAACATACAAAAGCTCTTTCCATCTTGTAATTTGTTTATTTTATACATACTGAGATTTTTCTCCAATATCAAACAGGTTATATTTAGGTCTTGTCAGTGAACACGTACATTTGTAGCTTTCAATTTTTTGTTTTGCATTTCGTATCCGACTCAACGTAGACTAAAATTTATGCTCAATACGATAAAAATGGAAAGAAAATCTTACTTTCTAAACTGAAATAGTTTTCAACATCAATATGAAACTGTCTTTGATTCAACAAATATAGTTTACATTGTCAATAGATTAGTATACCTGCTTTTTCCATGTTGTTTGCTACGAGTTTCCAGACATCTCCACGGCTTGTAGGTTTTCTCTGCTCACAGAATATTTACGATTTTTCGATGGTCTATGGAAGTCTAAATCACTCCACGATGGAATGAAAGCTCGTAATCTTTGCCGTATTTTCTTTTGACACTAAGAATGATTTCGCTTCTTCTTTGTCTCTTTACATCTGTTTCTCTAAGTTTTTGCTCTTGCGATTTTGTTTTCTTGGTCGATAATATACGCCTCAATTGACTTGGAAGTTTTGACATCGTTAGTTGGCTGTTTACAGATCAATATTACATTATTTAACAAAAAAATTAAAACCTCCAACTTTCGTAGTGAATGAAAGTGGCACCTCCAATTTCAAGTCCAGTTTGAAAATCCTGATATGTTTTGGCAGGTGTTTACTGATTGGACAAAACTCTTTTCGCACGTGTGAAAAATTCGTTTCGCAATTCTGATTGGCTAAGGAAAATTGTGAAGTGGGTTTTCGCATGAATGATTCCATTCGTAAATCTCAGTATGTATATGATCTGCTGTTGTAAGTTTCTTTAAGATATAGCTACATAATTACAATGTTGTCTCTGCCTGTACTATGTTCACAGGCTATACTCCTTAAGTAGTCTCCCAGCTATCACCAGTCTTTGGATTTCACTTGTCCCTTCATAGATCTCTGTAATCCTTGCATCTCTGTAATGTCTCTCAGCTGGCATATCTGTCACAAAGCCCATTCCACCAAGAATCTGAATACACTGTAACAAAAACACTACATTAACCATTGAAAATACACATAAGAACCACTCAGGAATTGTACTTTTAAAATTCATTTAGTACTTTGTTTTAAAATCTTCACGACTAATAGAATATATTGTTAAAAATAGCCAATTAAAATGATACACAATAATACTTTGAAGATATTTCTCTCCGTATGCTACTTGTATCAAAGCCAAACATGAATGGGCAGGACAGGGCTGTTGGCATACTTGCACAACAACTTTTACGAGGAAATGTCCCAAAACTGAATACTCTTCTACAATGCTAGATTTAATTTTGAGAAACTGATAGTTTTTGTCAAACATTTCTTTTATTCTTCCTTTTTCCCCTCATTTATTTTTATCTGCTTTTCAGTTCCAAAACTGTGACACCAGTAACCCTTGTTTAAGCCCTACTACAGCTGAGTGACCTGCAGTAATTATTGTTACAAGGTTCATAAAATAATATTAATTAAAATTTAAGAATAATATTAACTAAGGTTGCATTCGATTGATTGTATTCCAGAATAAAAATAGCTGAAATCACTGACTCAGGCACATTTTGCACAGTCTGTAAGCTACACACGCTTGCTGACATATGATATTCAGAAACATTTTAGTATTCCAGTGGCTAAAAATTCCTGATACGAGCTGTCTCTAGTGATCATTCTGTGTATTCTTATTCCAGAATATATGGTCAATCGAACACACCCTTGTATTCTGGAATAAGAATACATCGAATGACCACAGAGAGGATAGCTTGTATCGGGATTTGTTTAGCCCCTGGAATTCTGAATGTAACTTGAATATCATATGTCAGTAAGTGTTTTTAGCTTACAGACTGTATAGAATCGCATAGCCAAAGCTGAATCGCATGGTGCATTTGTGAAATCAGATGCTGATTGGCTGAGACAGAGTGGTGGATTCAGAGTGGAATCACCACTGAAGACTACGCGCGCTATTTATAACTTAGCAAAAATAATATCAACAAAAGTACTAAATCTTCAAGTAATTCATTGGACTATGCGATTCAAGGAAAATCACATGCCTGACTCGGTAATTCCATGTTACCTCGTCAAAGCAACTCGGACGATATCGGTTTTCTCGTGCAATTTAACATGGAATTACCTCGTCAGGTATGTGATTTTCCTATAAAATGTGCCTGAACCAGTGATTCCAGAGACTATTCCATCTATTCTTGTAGAATGCGGTCAATTGAACGTGCCCTAGATTAACAATTAAATGAAGGGATGTGTGCAACAAGGGCGTAAGTGACTCCTGATCAAGTTCTAAATTCCTTATCCAAAAGACTTGGTATCCCTGTGGATACATTCCATATATGGACAGTGTGGTCATGTGTGCAGTTAACTGTCAGGACTGCCTGTTGTCAGTTATTTGAGAAGGAAACAAATAACTTGAAGGAGAATATGATCAGGAGTCACTTATGCCCTTGTTGCACACAACCCTTCAAATGTACATTGTTTATACCTGATGAGAAACAAAGGTTGCTGCCTCAGAAGCTGCTAACTTAGCCATGGCTGCCTCCTGTTGAAGTGCAATAATTTTATAATAATAATAATAATAAGTTTATTTATATAGCGCCATATCAACTAATTTTTCATGGCGCTTTACATTGAATATTATATAAAAAATTGAATAATTAAAACTAAAATGAAATAACCTATTTACAATATTTTTAAAAATAATCAACCTAAAAATTTTCCCTATGGACAATGACGTAAGAAATTAAAATCAAATCAAATTAAAATATTGTACATCAATTATAGGCTATTTTAAAAAGATGTGTCTTTAGTGACTTTTTAAAAATATCTACATTTGGTGAGAGGCGGATTGATAACGGTAATGTATTCCAGACTTTTGGACCCACTACAGAAAAAGCTCTGTCACCATATGAGACTGTGCGTGACTTAGGAATGACTAATAATTTCTGTTCAGTAGAGCGCAGCGTGCGAACATTAGGGCGATATTTGAGTAGTTCTGTAATATATTGTGGCGATAGGCCATTAAGGGCCTTATAAACTAATAGTAAAACCTTAAAAATTATGCGCTGTGAGACTGGCAGCCAGTGCAATCTAATTAGAACTGGGGTTATGTGATCATATTTACGTGTAAGTGTAACGATGCGAGCAGCTGTATTTAATACTGACTGCATTCTATCTAATTGATGCTTAGTGAGTCCATGAAGAAGTGAATTACAATAATCTAGTTTTGCAGTAACGAACGCATGTATAAGAGTTTCAGTTGATTTTTCATCAAGGTATTTCCTAATTTTCCCTATATTCCTAAGGTGATAGTGTCCAGATTTACATATGCTACTGACATGATCTCCGTGGGACATGGACTCATCAAGTATAACGCCCAGGTTACGAACAGTAGACCGGTGTCTGATCGTATCATCACCCACTTCAACAGATGTAATACTTGGTCGTGGTTTAAACCGGGAGCTCAAAACAATAAGCTCAGTCTTGTCATCATTCAATCGTAGCCGGTTGTTAACCATCCAGTCATCAATGTCCCTTACACATCTTTCCACCTTTAACCTTGCCGCGCATGCATCTATTTCTGAATCTGCATCAAATGTAATGTACAATTGAGTGTCGTCTGCATAGAGATGGTAGAGTAGATTGTGAGACCTCAAGATATCCCCCACCGGCGCAGTATAGAGTAAATAGAGCAGTGGGCCCAATACCGACCCCTGGGGCACACCACAAGACAAACTACGTTCACTTGACTTACTTCCATCAACATTTACATAGAATGAACGGGAACTAAGGTATGATTCAAACCAGGCAAGCGCACAACCCGTAATGCCAAATCGACTCGACAGCCTTGATATGAGAATTGAATGGTCCACCGTATCAAAAGCCGCTGAGAGGTCCAACAACAGCAGGAGGACAGATTTCTTGTTGTCAATGGCTAACATTATATCGTTCTGGACCCTAACTAAGGCAGTCTCAGTTGAGTGGTAGAGCTTGTATGCAGACTGAAGCCATTCATCAAGATGGTTAGATGACACGTGATGAATCAGCTGCACAGCAGCTGCCTTCTCGACTACCTTTGAAACCATCTTTAGATTAGATATCGGCCTGAAGTTTTGATACAGCTTGAAGTCAGCATCAGGCTTCTTAAGAGTTGGCAATAGTTCTGCTATCTTCATTGAATCCGGCATACACCCAGATATAAACGACAAGTTGACAATGTTTGTTATAGTAGGGAGAAGTAGGTCAATGCAGTGATCCATTACAGAAGCAGGAAGGGGATCCAAATTACACGATTTCTTTGCCATCTTCACTACGAACACGCGTATAGAAGCCTGATCAACATTAGAAAGTTGGGAGAGATTACATCTATAATCATCAGTAGCTAACGTGTTCGTAATAGGAGACACCCTAGAGGCTTGCTTCAGATCTAACTCACGGTGTAACTTCTCAATCTTCTGAGTAAAGAAATCAGCAAAGCAATCAGCCAACGTGGCTCCGTCCGAATCAGTATGAGGATAGCGCTTGACATCTACTTTTTGGAGAAGCTTATTCACAGTTCGAAATAAAAATTATGTCATGATCAGACTAAAATAAGCAATGGTTTCATGCAACTGCAGAAAAGCTAATAATTATGTATTTAGCCTGCAAATACAACTGGCTCGCATTGGAAGCCACAATCAAAATGCGTCCCCTGAGAGAGAAGTCTGCGATTCAAGGTCACATCACTTGACTGGCTTGTATGTGATAATTTGGCATACTACCAATCAAATGATGCAACCAGATCCTAGCCGCATAATTTCATCAGTATGGCATTTTTGGCCTCGAATCGCAGAAATCTCTCTCGGGGGATGCATTTTTATTGTGGCTCCCAATGTGAGATAGCTGTATTCGCAGGCTAATATGTATAGGCATAATTTGTAGCCACAGCATGAAGTCCAAGTGCCTTAACTTTAATACAAATCAAGTATTTAACAGATTGCAAGTCGTGTAACTACATATCAGTTCACTCAAGACAAACGTCAGAATACTTTAACATGGACCACAGAGGGGGAAGGTGCTAGGGGGGCTTTAGGCCCACACCAACTTTTTGTTCAACCATATGTGTATTTTTAGTTGAATAAATTGATAATATTAATTTTAATCATGATTGTGTAGCAGTTTTAGATGCATTTCCAGCCACCTAAATTTAAATTTTTCTTGTGTGTGTTTTTTGTGTTTTTTTTTTCCCCAGGGTGGGAGGGGGGGGGGGGGGGGGGGTGACTCAATTTACCCCCCTGTAAATTAGCCCTGCCTTAGTGAAGTTCATTCCTGCATCCTTTAGTGCTGCAGCTCTCCATGTTAGAAGCCTGGCACTCTCTATGTTGGTTGCCATGTCAGCAAGCTTGAGCTGCAATCAAAACAATGCATTTATGTAAAATTTAATAATACCATGATCACTTCGGTTTTCTTTGTTTGTTCAGGGATATTTAATCTCTAAATTCCCTCATCAGTGTACATACTTGTTCTAATTTTCTCTCACTGAAGAGGGACAATTAGAAGGGCATGTTGATTAAGGAACATTGATGGCAGGTCATTAGTCCCTTCAGGATGCAATGCCTGTTAACCCTGCACCTAGCCATTTTATGGCTCAATATTTGGCAATCCCTTTATGTAGGACGACACAAATTTTTACCAAAAATACAATAGAATACATATGAGCAATCACTTTGATTTATATTGTCTGAGACCGACTTAAAAACCTGAATGATTTCTGAAATACTATATTCGACTACGGGTTGGTTATACTAGGGTACAGGTATATTGCTTAGTCATGAAGTTGCTAGTTGTATTTTTTAATGTAGGGTTAGGATTTGGATTAGCGGTGATGTATTTATAAAACCCAAAATTAGTGACTAGCTCTAAACACCCTAAATTAGTTAGCCACCTGTTGTTGACGGTTAGGGCATTTCTAAATGTAGGGTTAGGATTTTGGATTCGCAACTCACAACTGCAACTTCATGACTTAAGCATATTTCCCACACTCGTTATACTAAATTGTAGGCAATATGCAAGCCATTCCAATTCCCACACTAACCCCTTTGGATGGGCTGGAGACAGAAATTGGGGGGGGGGGGGGGGGCACTCATGTACATGATGTAATTGAGGTGTGCAGAGTTACCGGGTCCAGGCTTGAGCCCAATTTGACAAGCCAAGTCTTGTTTTAGAGCAAATTATCTATAAATTCAGGTTGATTTTCATAAATGTAATGGAAATTCTGGTTAATGAAAATACCATCACTAGTTTTTATTTTTCAAACTGGGTCAGGCTTTGAAGACAAAACCTCACATACACCCCCTCCCCCCCTTCAGTTTGAAGTTCAGTACATACAGGACACCAAGCAAGTTCAACAAACTACATTAAATTTTAGTTATATTGGTGGCAAATGTTTGATAGCTAAAATTGAAGATTTGGGAATTGAAATGAAAAGAAATGCATAAACTGATCATCTGTGCCTCTGTTAATGGATCTTGTGGTGATTTGTAAAGTTCAAAGTGATTTTCAAGTCTTCGATTGAGTGAACAGTTGACTGGCGACGAGGTACGTTTGAATCAATAAAAAAACACAACAAAAAATTCACATTCAACTTGCTCAAACAACTTCCCAGGAACAGCTGACGTTAGACAAAGTACCGTAAACACCCGTGTATAAGCCGCACCCGTAGATAAGCAGCACCCCAAGATTTAGGGAAAAAAACTTTTTTTGAAAAATACAAAAAATTGTTAGAAAATCTTTGTCCGAGTTCATAAACGCTTGTACTTGATGCCAAACTTCTACCCAAAAAAAAGAATAATCTTTTGTTGGAGTTCATAAACGCTCGTACTTAAAGCAAAACTTCATCAGATTGTCATAAATACATAATCGCAACTTCAATTCGATCGAGAATATGGTTCAACTTGCCTTGTCATTTCTTGTGTATATTTTAATCTGCAGTCTTTAAATCACTCCAGAATTCTTCTGCTTTTATTCTCCCATTAACTAACAACAATTCCAAGGAACCGCTTTCCTTTAATCGCTAGAGCAAGAAAGGTTTTCTGGCGAAACTATACTTGCACGAGTAGGTCTGAGGTCCGCCAGCTTGGATTTTCATTAACTAGTGCCAATCGCCCAAAGGGACAATTGAGAATAAAGCCTGGTTGTTTAGATGCCTGCTTTGACAAGCGCTGCGAATCAGCGTGTTTTGGAAGGTAAGTTTAAATATTCACGAAATTCTAATATATTAGGTCTAAGGTGGGTCTTAGAAGAGTTTTTGCTTTAATTCTTTCAAACTGCGTGTTTTTTTTCAATGATTATGCTTAAATTGCTATATTACAGATATTACACGATCGGATGCGATTTGAAGCTGATTGTAATATACGCACCGTCGCATAATAAAAGCTTCACACATGTTCATGATATGTAAATATATGTTAATGTTGGGTCTCCTTTCTAGGTGGTCCCGTAGATAAGCCGCACCCCCGATTTTTAACGAAAATTTTGGGTGAAAAGGTGCAGCTTATCTACGGATGTTTACGGTGCCAGCAAAATAAGCAAAGTTTACTTTAAATTTTCTTTTAATTGTTGTTTTTAATCCATGTGACCCGTTGCTGTGAGACAGTTGATTCAAATCTTGTTCAAGCTGTCTGAAGAAAAACCCTTGCTTGTACTAATTTTAAGAACTGCTGGGCTGCATTAATTTTGTTCAGTTTTCTAGTTTTCGAATGTTAAAGGTTTATTCAAATTTGGAGATGTTATTAACAGTTACTGTCTTTATAAAACAGCAAAGTGACAACTATTTTATTGTTTGATTGAGCTCGATGAACCACAGGCAGCCCAAGCTCTAAACATCGAGCTAATACTTACAGCGTTTGTATGGGAATTTCAATGATCGACAACGAGCTAGAAATAAGAAAGAATTAATGAATGCCTTACCTTGCTTCCATAAGTGTATTACTTGCTGTCTGTGTGGTAACAGGGTTGGCTCCTAAGGGGAGCAGAGGAAATGAAAACTCGCTAAACTCGCTTCATACCAACCCAGCTGTTACCATACAGACAGCAAGTAATACACTATGGAAGCAAGGTAAGGCATTTTATTCATTAATTCTTTCGTATTTCTAGCTCGCTGAAATTCCCATACAAATGCTATAAGTATTAGCTAGATATTTAGAGCTTGGGCTGCCTGTGGATGAACTGCCTGAAATCAAACTTCGCTTTTTGCTTGTGTCAGTGTCCAGAAATTGACCTTTTCCACAGGTTATAGCTATTTTCTCTGAGCTCCAGTCAATTATTAAGAATTTCTTTGAGCAGGATTCTTAAAATTTTCACTTGAGCTCAAACTCAAAGAAGTAAACAAATGTTATTGTTTTGACAGTTTCAACTCGGTTTCCTTGTTCACATCAGTATTCTCGGTTTGTAAGTCATATCCATGCAGTTATTCTTTTAACAATTTCAACTTTTTCTTCTTGGTCGACCTCCATAAAGTCATATCCACTCCAGTACAAATTATTCACCGTGTATTCCGGGTTTCAGAGCACAATGCAGTCAGGACTCGACACGATCGTTCAACGGTAAACACTCGACAATCGAAATCACTCAAATGAGTTTAGCAGTCTGACCTCCTCAGCGTGTGAACTGGTAGGCAATATAAACAACACAAACAATGTAATGATGCAGCAGTACAAGCACAATCTTTCCATTTCCGTGGATTTAAACCTCGCTTTTAGTTTTATTTCGCAGAGCTAGCTAGAGAACTTCGCCGCGGGACATGTCACATGACATGGCGGTCATGTGTATGTGTTCACGTGGACAGTGCAATCTGATTGGTTGATGGCAAAATAGCCCGACACGAAAAATAAAAATAAAGGAACACTTGGAAAACTCAACTTGGGCCTGCCCACAGGCAGCCTGAGTAATAAACCAATGATCAACTAGTTGACTTGAAATTATGTGAACTGCATACATGTACCTGGATAGTTTGTAACCTGCTGATTTTCTGGTTGAATGCCACACGCTTATCAGCATATTCTACTGCACAGTCTAAGGCTGCCTGCAGGAATGACGGAATACATTAATACAAGACTGACATTATACCTGTTGTTTTTAGCTCTTAGTTCTATATTGTATCTGTTTCATTATCTAGTATATTTTATCCTTTTTAAAGTGCCTATGAAGCTTATTTTTTTATTTTAGATATCAATTCTACATCAAGTGAATAGTAGAATGGTACAATATATCTTGCTTTAAATGCTGTGCCGCTGAGTTAAGGAGCTTTTAATATCCAAAATGCTAATTATATGACGTCAGGGGAGGCATCAATTATTATACAATTTGTTTTGTTACAATTAAACAAAATTTTAAAATTATCAGTGTTATACCCATGGTTGAAATAAAATAATATTAGAAATTTGTTTTTTTATATCAGCAGAAACGCCCATTCACAACCACTAAGAAGTGATTGCAGATGCCTCCCCTGACGTCCTGTAATTAGCATTTTGGATATTAAAAGCTCCTTAACTCAGCGGCACAGCATTTAAAGCAAGATATATTGTACCATTCTACTATTCACTTGATGTAGAATTGATATCTAAAATAAAAAAATAAGCTTCATAGGCACTTTAAGTCTATGGGCCTGCAGTAATTGGCTGTTACGCTGTTGCAGCAACCTGGCAATAAGTTTGTGTTTATTTGTTTAGGAACAGTTTTTGCTTTTGTTTGTTTTCTTATACAAATGTACCTCTTGTATACTTATACTTACTTTATCAATGGTGAAGCTAATACAAAATAACTAAAACTTGTGAGGGGTTTTCACTGGTTTTCTGACACACATCAAAATATTTCTGAATGAAAACCCTGACTCTCGATCTCCCTATTGATGAACATTATTTTTATCCTGCCAAACCTACTGGGTTTTGTTTTTGGGGAGTTTAGGTGTAATTGTATGGCAAAAAGAGCCCTTGTTCAATTTTGTCCATTATCCAGAATGCGTTTGGGGATTGGTGCAATTCTACTAATTCTACCTATACGTACAGTGAATATTATAGAATTATCATGTTTACCTGTGCAATCCCTAAAGCTTGAGCTGCAATACCAATCCTGCCACTGTCCAATGTTTCCTAATGAAAAAACAAAATTATACTGTTGAGAAAGAATTAACAATCATGGTAATAGAATTGAGTGGATTGCAATTTGGTCTGAAATCACATATTTTTTTATATGAATGCATGATTACAAAATTGCAGGACCAGTTGTATCTACGAATAGCAGCTTCAGTGGTTTGACCCAAATGCCCGATCGCTTCAATGTAATGAAGTACGTGCCATTGAAACCACCATTCTTGTATGACACAACCAACAACCAACAACCACCCCTTAAACATTCAAACATAATTTATTTAGATACACATGCATGCAGTTTGAATAGTGTTTCATTACATTGAAGTGAGGCATTTCAGGATCACTATACTGCTGAAACTACTGTTCTTACTATGACTGTAGATACGACTGTAATACATTGTAGACTGCTATTTGTAATCAAGATTAATGATTCAGACCAATTCTTTTCAGCAAAATAAGGTGATTGAAAAGGTGGGATTTCACAAAACAATGCGATTTGATCTTTAATCACACTCTTTTCAACCAATCAGATTACAGGAATCCCAGTTAAGTGATTTCAAAATGAATACATAATAATCAAGGGTGGGTCCTAACATTGTGAAGACTTTAGGAATATGATATTGAAGTCATACTCCCTGGATAATAATTTTAATAACTAGAACCCATAGTCAAGGAACTACAAAAAAATTACCATGGCAATCTTAAACCCATTGCCTGTTTCTCCAAGCAGACTTTCTTTTGAGATGCGGCAGTCTTCAAACACCAAGTAACAAGTGGAAGTAGCTCTAATACCAAGTTTGTCTTCCTTCTTCCCCAATGAGAGACCTTCAGTTGGTTTGGGAACTATGAATGCACTGATACCCTGTGGAAATAAAGGTACATTCATACTTGATACTAAATTAGTGTTCTCCAATGCAAACTTCACTCAATGTTATCTTAACTTGTATGCATGCACAACTCAGAATGATGCCTACATACAAAACATTACACCCTTTTGGAGGGAGAGTACTCCCCAGAATGTTGGGTGTGTTTGTGCACCCAAGTCTAAAAACCATGACACCTTATTTCAGACCAAAAAATATGATTTTCCATATTAACCTTTTTCAGACCTGACACCAAAAATATGTACCTATTTCAAGAACGGCTTTATACCAGACTCACTCGGTCACTCAGTCATGTCACCTGCTTTGTCTGCCATTATTGCAGTGGGCTCAGGTTTGGTCATCAGTTTAAACCAAAAATTTAGCTGCACATAAAACAGAATCTTGGGCAAAAACAACACAAATGCTGCAGAGCCTTATTTTCTTCTAGCTAGTTTTTCATGGAGGTGAAGAAGGCTCTGCTCGCAAGGCACAGTCATGCATACATAGCCTTACTTTGATGTTTTTCTATGCAGAGAAAATAGGTGTAACTATGCAGATAAATATTTCATTTTCCAATTTCTACAGTTTACCTAGTTTTACATAAACATCCCCTTTTTATAGAGGAAATACTTATTTCTCCTTAAAACTTTTTACTTTTACATTATGAAAATTAGGTATACACTGATGACTGCAAAATCCCATACAAAGTCTATAAATTCCATCCTCTTTATCTTTTCGTAATTTCATCCTTAATACTATTAAAACTTACTAAAATTGTTGATTTATAGGTGCTCTTTGAGATGACAGTGGTTATTTCTATTTTAGAGATCCCAGTTTGCTGATCTACCAAATTAGCATGTGTGAATAAGGTGTATTACTTAAAGTGCCAATGAAATGAAAAAATGGATCCAGTTTTTATTTTATTTTATTAACCCTTTCACTACTAGAGCGGCCCAAAGCGGCCAATATGAAGCATGTACCTGGGAAAAAATATTGCATCAAACCTAGACATGCTGGAAATACGATGTTGCGATATTATTTCAAGGGATGAATGACTTCAAAGCCACAGCTATAACTGGGATCGCTTGACTCTCCCACTTTGGAGAAAAAAGCATTTTGTTTTGGAGATCGTTTTTCGTTTCTCCGATTTTCACGAATTTTGAGGAGCTGAAAATCGGCCTCCAAAATCCTTCCCATTCGCGCTTGAAATCAAAAGCAAACACAAAATCAGCACTCAGCCGTTACAGTACCTTCTTTAATCTTTCGAACCACCAGGTTTGTTTGCACAAAACACACATTGCGACTGTGAAGCATGCTATTCTTAATGCTGCACTTCTCTCCACCATGTTTTTCCTGCTCCCACCTCCAATTGCATGCTGGGTAATCAACAAAAAAAAATCACAAGGGGACCCCCCCTCTGGGACTCCTGTAGGTTTTTTTTATAAGTCTTTTACCCCTACAACCAAGAGCGGTGATTTGGACTCAAGCCGTTGCTTTAAAGTGACAAAAACACATCCTAATAGGTTGAGCAGGGGGAAAAGACTGCCAACTGCAGGATTTCAAGGATTTCATTGAAGAATGTTTTCCTGTGTCTGAAAGCACAAACACAATGGAAAAACTCTGTGACATCCCCTCACAAGGCCTACTAAAAGCAAACCAAGTACTTTTCAGCCGTCATCAGACTTAATGATGTCCTCTAGCTCTCTTACAGTGGCTTATTTGTCCAAAATTAGAGCACATTTCATTGGAAAACCTACAGAAGAAACCATACTCACCGCCGCCGAGTCTGTAGAATTCTGCCGAATGGCATCATGGGGAAAGTTTGAGCCCTTGGTTTAAAAAGTCAGCAGTATTTACAATGTAACTAGCCCGGGCTAGCCAAACTGGAACTGAGGGGGGAGGGTTGAGTTAGCACTCTGCATTTCACCCATTGAGCCCAAACGCGTCCAGGAGTGAAAGGGTTAAATTCTAGGTTTCTCTTAGTCATTTTGTGCAAATAAAAATCAATATGGAGAGGGCGAACATAGATTTTTTCGTATCGAAGTCAGGCGGAATTGCCCAAATCTGGCCACAATTTTTATGCCGTTAAAGATATGGTAATCAGATGCGTGACGTCACAAGGTGTACTCATTTATATTCGTCCCCATAAATACTACAAAATAAGTGCATTTTTGGCCAGTTTTCAATTTAAGTATGTAATACTTTGAGAAACCTTGAAGATGGCCTATTTTTTATAGAATCCTTGCAGTCGGCTTTGTGAATATAAATGTGCAAACCTAGTGACGTCACGCATGTGATTAGCATATCTTTAATGGTGTAAAAATTGTCGCCAGATTTTGGCAATTCCGCCTGACTTCGATACAAAATAAAATTGTGTTTGTGCTCTCCAAATTGATTTTTAATTGCACAAAATGGTTAAGGGAAGTCTATAATTTAATAAAAAATTAAAAAACGGAATCAATTTTTTTCATTTCATAGGCACTTTAAAGTCATATAGATCGTATAGAGCAGGTTTCAATTGACTGTAGTAAAACCAAAGCAATCACAACGAACCAATCACAACGAACCAATCACGAACTAAAGTGAATACCGATTGGTTTCACTGGCATGAGAAAGCAACCAATCAGGAGGATAAGTAAATGCAATGGTGGATTGATGGCGTGACGGACCAAAACCACGATTGGTTTTACTCTGGGATTTAATTTGCTGACTGATTACAAAACATTTTCACAGCCAATAGAAAAGCTAAGTAAACGTAAAACCAAAGCAATCACCAAAAACGTTCAACACTCAATTGAAACCTGCTGTAACCATGTTAGGTGCCGGTGTCAATGTTTGTAAATTTTAACCAATGAAAGTCAGAAGTTCCATTAAAAAAAGTCTTAACAATCAGCCCAGGGAAAATTACCTTGTGTTTCTTGGACCTATCTGTTGTGGCAAATACCTGACAAAATAAAATATAAATATAACCTAGCTACTTCAATCCATAGTTTGAACATTGAACAATTAAAACATGCTTAGTGTCATACTGTAAAACCTTGATAAGAAGTCCATGCAGTGGACTTAATCTTGAGAAGAAGCCCATCTCGATAAGAAGCCCCCTCTTGAGTTTGCAAAAGTAATCTCGAAAAGAAGCCCATCTTGAAAAGAATTAAGCCCATGGGTTTCTTTTCAAGATAGTACCTTTACAGTGTAAAGGAATGTCAAAGAACAGATCTAGATAAAATGCATATGAAGCATGTTTTGATGATCATTAATTGAAATACCGTAATGATGTTCTTGTTTTTCATGAGTTTTTTACATTAAACCGAATTTCATGGTTGAAAAATGTAGTCACAATCAGTAGTCCTACCGTATTGTTTTATAGTTGTAATATTTTCAGCCGAAGCCAATCTCAATATTTGCAGCATTCATCTTGAAAAGAGGCCCCCTCTTGAGTTTGGTAAAGTAATCTTGAGAAGAAGCCCATCTCAAAAAGAAGCCCATCTCGAAATGAAGCCCATCTCGAAATGAAGCCCATCCAAGGGTCCTAAATAGAAAACAAGCCCATGGGCTTCTTTTCGAGGTTTTACGGTATATTTAACAAATAAAAGATGGTTCTCCATTTTCTATAACAAAATCATGCACACTCAAGGTCTTGACATCTGCAGATGCATGAGCAGAATGCGAGTGCATTTAGCAGCTTTTCAAGACTTTGAACATGCATTTTGGGGGGGATATAGGAGAACCATCTTCTATTTGTTTTATAATATAAAAATTGATCTACACAGAAAGAAATTCTCGAGCGCGCATTATAAGAAAATCAAGCATGCTGAACAGCCAATGAAATGGTGCGTTCTTATGATGCTCCCGTAATTTGTATTATAAAATAATCTTAAGATCACAGGGACGGCGGAGTGAAATTTCAAGTGGGGGGGCTAAAAAAAAGTGTGTGTGGCTGAAAATTGGCATTGAGCTGGTATGACCAAACTATAGTCTCAAATAGACTGAGAAGTAACTAGGAAAAATATTTTTTGCCAAAAAAGCTACAGCCCCCCCCCCCCCCCCCCCCCCCCCCATCTCCGCCATCCCTTGCCTCGCTAGGAATCCATGGATTTTTTTTAGCAGTAATCAAAAGCATATATGCCAATGATACGGCATGCGTAAAAATCGGAGACGAAATCTCAACCGCTTTTAGTTGTAATAAGGGTGTAAAACAGGGCTGTATGCTCTCCCCAACTCTATTTAATATTTATCTACATGATTTACCACCAATACTAGAAGCTGCCTGTAATGACCGACTAGAATTAAACGGCCAATATGTGAGCTCTCTCCTATACGCAGACGATTTAGTTTTAATGGCCACATCAGAAAAGGGCCTACAACAACTTCTTGACCACTTGGCGCTTTATTGTAACAAAAATAGTATTAAGATAAACTGCATAAAGACAAAGGTAATGATATTTAATACAAATGGCAGAAATTTAAATAGATTTAATTTTTATCTAAATAATAATATCATAGACAATGTAACATCTTATAGATACCTAGGGATGACTCTGAGTGCAAGCGGTAGCTTCACATTGGCAAAACAAGAATTTAAAAAAGCTGCACTCAGAGCTATGGGATCCTTAAGAAAAAAACTAGGAAATTATTTTAGGGCAAATGTTAAATTATCTATATATCTATACAATACTCTAATTATGCCAATCATGACTTATTGTTGTGAGGTGTGGGGCCTAGATGGAAAATTTAATGAACTGCACGACCCCATTGAACAAATTCAAAGCAAATTCTGCAAGATATTATTAGGTGTCGGTAAACAAGCGACCAACAAAGCCTGTAGAGCTGAATTGGGACGCTTCACGACATGCCTCACAACCACCGTTCGAGTCATGAAATACTGGACACGTCTTATAAGTTTAGATGACACTAGGCTTACGAAACTGGGCTATGATGAACAAAAAATGGAAAATAAAACCCATTTGTGGTCTTCTAAAATTAAAGAAACCCTATTTAAGTTAGGTTATGGATATATATGGATACAGCAATCTACTCTTAGTAAAGAGCAAATTAAAATATTTTTAAAGAGCTTCGAACAGAGAGCAACTGATATAGAGACTCAAGAATGGTTTGCGGCCATAAACGATGATCACAGATCAAATCCAAATTCAGCGAATAAACTACGGACGTACCGATTATTCAAAACAGAATACAAGTTTGAGAACTATTTGGTAAATATAAAAAACGTCAAACATAGAATAGCACTAACTAAACTAAGAATCAGTAATCACGACTTAGCAATTGAAAAGGACCGGTATAAGAGGCCGTATGTACCGCCTTCAGATAGAAAATGTTTCTTCTGTAAAACTGATATTGAAAATGAGGAACATTTTCTACTCAAATGCAAGTTATACACGGAGGAAAGATTAGCTCTCCAAAACGTAATCGGTGTTTCCCATATGCATATGACTCTAAAGAAATTGTTGAATCCATGTAAACAATTTTCCAACAAAATAAGTAATTATATAAACTTATGCTTCAAAAAACGTGCAGCCATTTTCAATAATAATTCGTAAGTTTGCTAATTCACTTCTGTAAACATAACCTTGTTGGAGCCAAACTGATATACTTGTAGAAGTATTCAAGTCCAATAAAAGAAAATGATGATGATGATGTTCACATACTGTGATTGATATTGATTTTGATAATTTTGTTGTTGCACATCACAACAAAATTAACTGTTACAATAATTTATACTGAATCAAGAGCAGTTCCTGTATAAACAAACTTATTTCCTCAGGTATAAGCTAGCTGCACCTTTTTACTAAATAATGACAAACAAGCAGTACTGTACAAATGTACATACAACCCTGTATTTAATTCTGATCTATGTAGGCCTTTCAACCTTACAGATCCTCTTCAAGCATAGAATAATAGCAGCAGTACAGTGACATATACAAATTATAATGACTAGGACTATGTGAGATAGGACTTATATCTACATGTATGAAATCATGCACCTTTTTTACTTTTCAGATTGTGAAACCATGAATATTAATGTTCTATCTTGAACTACTTGCAAACCTTGACCTCTTACCACCGATGCCTCTGCCTCATATCCATTTGTTATCCATGCCTTTGTTCCATTCAGTACATAATGATCTCCATCTAGTTTTGCTGTTGTCTTAGCAGCTCCAGCATCGCTACCATTATCTGAAAAAGTATTCACACTTCAATACTCTGGCCAAAACACAAGTACTAATTACACAGGTTGAGGATCTTGCCAAGATCTTATAAGATCTTTATATACAAGATCCTGTAAAATCTTGTATATATAAGTCTTGGCAAGATCTTATTTTGGCAAAATCTTGCAAAGATCATTGTAAGCTCTTGGTAGGGTTTATCAAGAATCTTAAGATAAGATCAATAGGTCTTGGCAAGATTTTTGTAAGATTTTTTATCAATCGCAAGATGTAAAGATCATGCCAAGATCTTATCATGATCTTGGCAATATCATCAACCTGGGTAAGTCAATAAACATTTCACACACACAAAACATGAGAACATTTCCAGGAGGAGGCTAAATGCCCCAGACACTCCTGTAGATACATGTACCAGCGAGTATTCCCAGGCCTTCAACCCTCTCTAAATGCATGAACATGGAGGTTTTACAATGCTGTGTTTGCTGATGAATTTGGTGGGAGTTAAAGCAGATTGAGTAGCACTAGATGACAGAATGGCCAACAATCAAGAGACCAAATCTAAATTTTCAGTTGACTTTAAGATACATTTACTTTAAAAGAGCAGTTTTTGATTGAGAGTCTAAAACCAAACCAAAGTAATTACAAAACCAATCATAGAAGCAAGTAAAAATGAACTGAAGTACTATAATATGATTGGTTTTACTTGAGTCGACTACATTAAGCAATCACAGACAACGTAACTCTCACTAAAATGAAAATCAATGGCTAAAGTGAACAATCTGCACCGAAAAAAATGGTTGGTAAGTGGTTGGTAAGTGGTTGGCAAGTGGTCTGCAAGTTAGTTTAGAACTTGATTGGCTGATAAACACAAAACATTTTTCACAGCCAATAGATCAAGAAAAGCTATGCAAAACCAAAGCAATCACTTATTACTTTAGACGGTAATATTGAACTATTTGATCCATAAAAAGTGTCACGGCCGTGTCACGGCCGTTAGTGACGGCCGTGTCACGGTAATGTAACGGCCGTGACACGGTAATGTAACGGCCGTGACACGGTAATGTAACGGCCG